>JAMPIV010000604.1:600000-960756 GCA_024509875.1 Oreohelix idahoensis
TTTCAACCAACTAGTGTCAAAAGGCGCAGTCTAAAAATACATTTTCCTCTCTCCTCATTTGGTCCGAAACAAGGCTTATTCTGTCAAAATTGTTACCAATAGTTTCAAGGTCACTGGCAAACGATAGTACCCTTACACTACGTTTCTGTCCTGCAAAATTCAGCGCGATGACTGGCGTGGGGGAAGAAGACGCGTCACAACCTAACTATTTTTATCCCTACCTTATCTTAACTTTATACTTACAAATAATAATTTTATCGGTGTATCAATTTAATTTTATCACATACATTGAACAGTGTTATACTACTTGCAGACACGAACAGTTTCCAACTACAAAATCATGTTATTATTCTGGAATGCACATTCACATTATGCTAGAAATCTAGTCCTGACACGGATAGTTTGGAGTATAATTAAATTAGTGCAAGGTTATTTTGAACATTGCTTGTCTTGCCACAACGTACAAAAGGTACTTAGAGCAGAATAGTTAAGTAATGGGATAATTGTGTTAATTGCTTATACTTGCGTTCTTGTACTCATTTTTTTTCTTTCCTTCATTCTGTGAGATATTCATGTACGTTAGCTGCATTAATGTCATATCGCATTGTTTCATATCTTATTTGATTCATGTCATGTGTAAATTGCGTTTAAGTTTAATTTTAGGATATTGGACAGCATTGTTAGTTGGAGATATAACCTTCTATTTCTACTTTTTTTTAACATCTCATACTATGTTCATATGTGCATGCTATTTCTTTGATGTGTTTATTGTTAACTCACAGTGACCATACATTTATGTACTCTTTTGTTACATCATGGAATATCGACTATATATGGCTTATTACTTATTGACATATGACTGCTTATGACTGATGACAAATTCGTCTAGCATGTTATTTAATAATAAGCAGGCTGACCGCGACTAGGTTATTTTCCATTTGGCTCAATATTCGTGATATGACCAATTTTTGCCGATATTTCCATATAGGAAATATTTGAATTGGGAAAAAAAACAAATAAATTTGTTTTTTCTTTACACCGCGTAGGGGGTGAGATGTTAAGGATAGATCTGGGGATAAAATAATGTAGCATGTTACTGCACGCTAGCACATGCCCATTTTATGTGAGGAATTGTGTTCGCCTGTAGTCATACTACTTTTTGCACGAAGCGTTCACCCGTGGTGAGCGACAGTCAACTAGTGACGTTTTTTTCGTCTCATGTCGTGGGGTCAGTGTGTTGTTTATTTGGGCCGTTCGTATTCGTTCACTGGTTTTGAAGTGGACGTGATTTCTTCTAAGCTCAAGGATTTTATGGAGAGTGTGTTTTTTCTAACTGGGACATTCAATGTATTTTTCAAAGGCCGCCACCTTGTTAAGAATGTTCTAGACGGGGAAGGAAACTTATTGAGAAGTCTTGCACAACCCTTTTTGATATTTCTTCGTAAGGAGTATCTCAAAGATATTGAGGTAACTGAGTTTAGGTCGCCATCATCAGTTTGTTCGCCACATTACTTGGGTACCGGGAATATTGACCTACCTATTAGTACATGGCCAGGATTGATAAGAGATTCAAGGATATCACTCAATATATTTACTTTTACAATTGACAATGGAAATGAAGAAAACCTATTAATTGAGGCTCGTTATTGACTGACGTAATTGCTTATCGCATTTACATGTTTTCCTGCCATATACTATGCCATGTATATATCTTGATGGATGTCTCCTTGTGATGAACGTACAATAAATGTAAACCATGTTTTCTCGTGGACCTGTTCACATGCCGGCTTGTGTTATATATACTGACCATAATGTCCTGTATGAAAGCCTGCAATCATTCGCGTATCCTGCATGATCCTCTATATTTATCCCAGCGTAACAGTAGTCTTCCTTAACTCTACCTGGTTTAAGACTTAGACAATAATGAATGGAAGAAGGCTCAATAAGATTTCACTGATGACATCTTCCCTAGATTGTTCATTACTGTCACAGAAGTATTGGGTCGATCTCTTTTCCTCTCAGGCAGTATTTAGTTTAATTTTCTGAGTGGACTAAATTACGTGCTTTTCTGTGGTCGGCACATTTTCTTTCCCTGCTATCACGCAGATATTTAGTACTGTATTATCAACGTTCACTACTCTCTGTGATAAGTCGTCATGTCTGTTTGTTTACCCGTCCATCTCTGATGGAAAAGGAGACGGATGAGATAATAGTAACCGACAATCGTGTTGGAAAATTTCGGACGTGCCCGACATCAGGCTATGGATTATCACTAAAAGCGCCCAGCGAATTTGTTTAATCGCTGATAAGGCTGATGTGCCTTCCTCGACCAGATGGGTAAACAAAAAAAATTAAAATTGATTGCGCAAACGACGGGTAGCTAGATTACTCTCCTGTGCGACACTTTTGGACAGATACGAATGAAATAATCGTTTCCGGTACACCTTGTTACAAAGACATTACTTTTAATGAAAATGAGATGTTGTTTTTGTGAAAACATTGCCGAGAGAGTATCGGATGTTTTCATTCCATATTTGGTAGACTTGACATTTGCAGTAACGCGCATAAATTTGCATGTGGAAATAATTTGAATTACCCCACAGAACACGAATGTTTGAAACGATTGGCACACATTCGAAATGAATGGCACAATACCCCTTCCGATTGGAGCCCTGCTTAACATCGTAACAAACAAATTTGGGGAAGACAGGCAATATAGCCTGACACGTTAGCCAGGTTAAAGAACTGTGAACATTCACTCGCCCCAAGAAGATAACAACCCTTGCTTGAGTTAAGAATAGCAGTAGATTTCATTTATTGGACCGACCTTGTTTTAAATTCTTGAGGACTTAAGAGCCCAGGATAACACTACCATTATTAACGAGGGAAATCGGAATCTGAGGATGCTGCAACATAAAGTCAAAAGTGGAAATTTATTGGTAAAATAACAACACTCCAGACCAAGTGTAAAAGGCATCGTAGAGCTGCCTTAAACTATTTCTCTGAGCCAGCAGCCTATGAGCCTAAAGATTGGTGTAAGTTGTACATTTTAAATTCTATATTTTCCATTATTAACATGTGAACTAATATGTATATACTGACATGTGAATATTAATATGAGAAAATTGCTAGTGGATGTCCAAATCATTTGAGGATGGCAACCTCAGTATATAGAATGGTGATTTCATGAACCACCACTGCCAGGGCTGGTGACTGCTTTATTGCGAGTTTCTTATAAGGAACAAAAAGCAGAGGTAGTCCCAAGTTCCATATGGAGCACCGAGGGAATGATGAACGAAATGTACACACTTGTTTTATTATTAATATTTTCAACCAGTGTAAAACAAATTCACTCTAACTGTAATGAAAGTTTCATCCTTTTCAACCGACGTAAATGTAAACATATTCAAACTATATTGTTAACATTTTCAACTAACGTTAAATATAAAATTATTCATTTTAAATGTAAAGATAGCTTTTCGCCTACTGGAATTAATATTAATTCTCAGCGAGGGTAAAAGTTCTGAGATAGATGGGATGGTGAAATGAAAAGAGAGGGGTACATAATTATGTGTTGGGAAACTCAATACTCAGAGGGTATTATTTTTTCTTCTTTTGCCATGCTAGTTGGTGGTACCAATTGAGGGTACTATTTCTGGAACAAGTGAGGGTATAAGTGGCCTGAAGTCGACGCTAGACACCATCATCAAACGGGTCTTAGAGACGCGGAACCAGCTTTGGAGTTACTCCCTGATTCTACTTGGAACGTGCTGCAACTTCTAAATCATTGACCAGGGAGACGAGTGATCCAGTCATCTATCTGCAAAGACCCAAACATCAGCGGGAGCAGAAACAACTATTGACAGCTAAGTAAAACTTAAAAGCTGCGAAGCTAACTGTCGATTTTCGAAAACCATGACATCACATTGTGATGAATACTTTTTTCTAAACAATTATTCATTTTTATAGCTGTTAAACATAATGCATTATTAAATTTGTTACTTGCATAAAGACAAATCTAAAGTTGATTTAATCATATTGAATGTACTACATTCACGGTAGAAGGGGAACGACTAAGTAAGTAAGTAAGAATGTACTACAACCGTATGTCTCAGACAAGTTTTTAATTACACTCAAACAGAGCTACAAATAATAATAAGATAAAATTCGCTGAAATAACTCAGCTGTGGCTTGTACGAGCTAAAATTATATTACCTAATCCTTCACAAACGTTGATGGCAGGTATTAAAGTTAAAGTGCTCAGCCAATGCAGCATTGTTCTTGCTTTCTGAATATCTTGTAAAGAGTAATCTTGTACGAAGGTAGACACCTTTGAAGACCCACATCAGTTACTCTTGTGTTTTAGCCACTGTTGGACCATTACTGCAGAGCTAAGGGGAGGCAACCCATGACAATTGCTTTTACTTTCTTGTTTGATTTAAGTTGAAATGCCATCGATAATAATTCTTCATTCTCTCTTGTTCCATTCTTTTGAGGATTTCTTTGTTTTCCGGTTTCAGATCGCCTAGTTTTGCAATGTCTATTTCTACCGTTTAGCTGTATTATTTTCACATATTTTATAATTTCTTTCGCGCTTTGTAACTTTCCCTCGGTTTGATCACCTACTGATGTTGGGGCTTCGATGGACTGCTTATTTTTAATTTCTTCCTGTTGTTTTGGTTTCATAACTGTCACCCCTATTGTTAGTTATCGAAGTTTTTATGTTGTGTGCCTGTTTAGTTGATAATGTATTTGTTGTCAATCTTTGTTTCGCTTCTCTCCATAGAATGATTTTGTCGACAAACTTCCTCCGAATTTTGTTAGTTTATTGATACAACATGGTATCTCTCTATATTTGGTTACATCACGTTTTAATTTTTTTTTTTTTTTGGTCGGCTGCCTGTGTGGGGAAATCCATTTGTTGTTCGATATTTCTAAGGAATTTTAATCTTATCACTGTCACGCGATTGCATTGATTGCTTCTTTGTGCGGTTGTTCAGGTTCTTCATATTTCTGTAGCTTGCAGATTTCTTTGTCTCTCTTGCCATCTCGCCAATATATTTTATCTTGTATCTTCCTATGTTTATTCTTACTTGTTTGCTTCCATATCTATTTTATGAACTTTGGATTCGGATCATCTGATTTTGGTTCTGTTTAAATGTAATCATTTGTTGTTTTCTATTCCGTCCTTTATATTATATATTGTTTCTGTTGGTTTTTTTTCCTTTCCCAGAGCGTCTCTGCAGGTATAATTCATATACTGCTTTAGTTCTGTGTTGGACGACTGAGTTGAGCTAATTAAACAATGTTTAGTTTCACTGTCCATGTTTCTTACCTTTAAGTGTCGGTAGAATGAGTTAGTCGGTCCCAACTCAACCTTCTTAAGGAGTCTTCTACGACATTCTTCTTTAATCTCTTTGTGGGCTATTAGATAAGGGCGAAAAAAAAAACAATAAACAAATCAACACAAATTATATACAACGTCAGATAATAAGACAAATAACGCAATAATAAACTTCCAATGATTCAAATATTGCAGTTAAATAAAAGTCCAATGATACAGCGAAAAGACGCCTTAGCTGACCTCTTTAAAGGAAGTCTGTACCATAGCTTACATTTGTTATTGCACCGGTCGTTTCTGTTGCATTATTATCCTATATATAAAATCACAGTTTTTTATGTCAGTAGATAACGCTAAGTTATGCAACTTTGGCTGAAAGTTAGACATTAATTGTATAGTTTCCCTTATATGTACACTCCCGAAAATAGTAACACTTACCAAAGAAGAATGCACAAAAGACGGTGTGCACAAAAATATTTATAGAATGTGCGATCACGTACACACACATGGGGATCTTCGCTGCTGCTACGTAGTTCGTATACTGTGGTGATGCACAGTGGTTTTTTTCTAAATCCTTTTGTTGCCGTTAGGTATTGGTGCTTTTGAATTTAATTCTCGTCTTATGACGGGCTTTTACACTAGTTTTATATAACAAGGTTGTCAGAACCACGGAACCACCATATAGATCGTCTCTTAGGATATGCCAGAGACTTCATTTATGCTGTTGTTTCTTTATCTCTTCACAGACCCACAAGATTTTCACACAAGCAGAACAGTCCCAAGTGAGATGGCTTGACCATGTCTGCAGTGTCACGGGTTACCTCCCCTTGCTCTCTGCAGTAGTGGTCCAACATTGGCCAAAACCTAGATTATCTAATGTGGGTATTTTTAGGTGTCTACCTTTGCAAAAGATTACTCTTGGCAGAATTGTAAATAGAAGTATAATGATGCTTCTACCTCGAGGGAATTTTCACGAGATATTTCGTAAGTCAAGAACAATGCTGAATGAGTCTTCGCACGTTAACGTTTTATCTGACCAGCCGCCTTTTGTGAAGATGTTTACAAATTGTATGAGCGAAATTCCTCTTATTAGCTCGATACATATATATATATATATATATATATATATATATATATATATATATATATATATATATATATATATATATATATATATATATATATATATATATATATACTGAAGTACATTAAAAACGCACCACTATTATATATACTGACGCCGAGAAACTGGAAAAAAAAGTGTGGGAATGGATTTTCCCCGTGTTTGTCATGAGGTAGAGAGCGAATGGCTGCTGGAATGGAAAGTGCATGATTCAACCCACGGGTTTGTGTACAGACTACATGAAAACAATGGAAGTTACACGTGCAACACGATTCCCAACAGCTATGACCCTGAAAATGTGTACGCGTTGTGGCAGTATACTCGGTATAAAAAGGCCGTTGAGACAAACCACCCAGTACCAAGAGACAAAGCACATATTAAAAGAATCACTAGAAACAAACCAACCATTCTGGCAAATAAAAGAAAGACAGAAAACCAACAACCATCTCCAAAACTCTCAAGAAAGTATCATTAAGAAACAAATACAACAAATAACCAGTGAAGTGAAAGACATAAAGGAAAAAATCCAGAAAGAAGATAAAATTAAAACACCCATAAACAGTAAAGAAGATGACAACACAGAAGAGACAGAACATAACCTCATCCAAGCCAGACAGGTACTAGAAGAAATAAAAACAGCACAAAAGGAAATAGAGAGAGACCTCAAAAAAATAGCAGAGATAAAAGAAGCTAATGAGGAAATCCTAAAAAAAAATAGAGAGAGAGAAAGAGCTAGGCCTATAGAAAATATGGAAGAAAAATTTAAGTAAACAGTGGAACTACACCTACCATACCTCGCAGAAAGAGTTCGGAGTAAAATGGTTACTTGGAATGATGAGTTTGTAGAGAACATGAGAGATAGTGAGCAAAACCAAAAAAAGTAGATCCCTTATCAAAGAACCTAATAAAAACAATAACATAACTAAGCTAACCATACTAAATGGGGACCACAGACTCTAGAGCTATCAAAGTAGTTCAGTGGAACTGTAGGGGTGCCAGGAAGAACCTGTTGTCTCTTATGGGACAGCATAAGGAGGCAAAACCCATCTTTGCAATACAAGAAACCCTCCTGAACCCCAAACAAAAACTGAACTACCAAGGGTATATAACACTTAGAAATGATAGACCCGAGGGAAGAGGAGGGGGCGTGGCCTTTTTAATACATGAAGACTACAAAATAGTAAATTCGGAACAATTCAACACAGAACATATTGAAGGAATAAGTGTAACAGTAGACAGTGAGCCAGATAACTTAAAAATAATAAACATTTATAGCCCCAACGGCTGGAGTTTCCATGTGCCTGTGGTAGGGAATTCTCTACTCAGAGAGGAATGAAAATCCACAGAACGAAAAAGGGGTGTGGGAGGTCATCAGGGGGAGATCAACAGCGCTCTGTCTCGACGGATAAGACGTTAGAAGAACGCAGCCAGGAGTCAATCCACAGTGCTGAGTACATTCAAGTTGATCTGCCTGATGATGATCTCACACACTTCTTGGACGGGAAGAGAGATGCAATCAAGTTTCCACCCGCCAGTGCAAAAGGGCTTTGGGAACAGCTGGACGAAGCCTTGGCAAAAGAGTTGGATAACAACCTGAAGCAGATAACTTTGGAAAAGAAGCTGGAAATCTTCGGCGACATAATATATCTGCACTGTCGCAAAGTGTTCGGAGTGAGGGAGGCAAGGGAAAGTAACCCACCACGAAAAAGCAGAAGACAAATTAAAATAGAAGAAATCAGAAAACAGAAGAAGCATGCCCGAAAACTGTTCAAAAACGCAGTTGCCGCAGAGAAGGAAGGGTTACGACAGGTTTGGGAGCACCTGAAAGGCCAACATAATGCCCTTTGTAGAGCAGAAAGGTTGTGCAGGAAGAAAAGGAAGACTCGAATGGATAGGGAAAGATTCTTCAGGGAGCCCTTCAAGTTTGCCAAAGAACTGTTTGAGCAGCCACTGTCGGGTACGCTAAACATCAGGAAAGAAGACCTGGAAGAACACCTTGGAATGACATATTCAGATGGTCGCAAAGATGAGCCGCTCAGCAGCATGGCAGGCCTTAAATGGCCGAGTAAGCCAGGAGCTGAATTTAACACCAAGCCCCCAACGGTGCAAGAGGTAGAAAGCATTGTCCAGAAAGCTCGATGCAAGTCAGCTCCAGGTCCTAATGGTGTTCCATATGTGGTGTATAAGAGATGCCCTGAGGTGCTCAAACGACTGCTTCGTTTACTGAAGAGTGCGTGGAAAACCCAGCTTGTAAGCAAGGAATGGAGAAAGGCGAACGGAGTCTACATCCCGAAGGAGCAAAATTCCACAGACATCAGTCAGTTCAGGCCAATCTCACTATTCAATGTGGAAGGGAAGATATTCTTCTCAGTGATGGCGGAAAGACTCACTACATACCTCCTGGCAAATGGGTACATTGACACTACCATTCAGAAAGGAGGTATCCCAGGTACACCAGGATGTCTAGAGCATGCCACAATGATATGGGAAGCAATCCAAAAGGCAAAGTCTGACAGAACAAACCTCCATGTAATCTGGTTGGATTTAGCGAATGCTTATGGATCCGTTCCACACCAGATGTTGTGGCAGGCCCTAGAAATGTATCATGTTCCACAAGAGATTGCAGCAATGCTGAAGCTGTATTTCGCAGGGTTTGCTGTCAGATTTTCAACCAGAGAGTACACAACGAAGTGGATTGGCCTTGAAGTTGGAATTGCGATGGGATGTACCATCTCTCCGATACTATTCGTGATGGCTATGCAGGTAATCCTCAATGCGGCTGAAGGAATGGCTATAGGTCCAAAGCTCGGTGGAATGTGTCTCATGCCACCGCTCAAAGCATTCATGGATGACACAACAATTCTGACATCAGATGAACATCAGGCCCGGAGGATGTTAGCACGCCTGGATGAACTAGTCAGCTGGTGCAGAATGAGCTTCAAACCCAAGAAGTCGAGAAGCCTATCAGTCAGGAAAGGGAAGATAGCAGAGGTCATATTCACGGTTTCCAACCAAAGAATCCCTACTGTCATTGAGGAACCTGTTAAAAGTCTTGGCAGGGTGTACGATGCCTCATTAAAAGACTCAAAGGCAGTGCAACAGACAATAGAAATGGCAGACAGAGGGCTACAGATCATAGACCAAAGCAGACTCCTGGGGAAGTTTAAACTGTGGTGCCTCCAGTTCATGTTGATACCAAAGTTGCTGTGGCCACTGCTTATATATGAAATAAGCACAAGTACAGTGGAAGCCATAGAGCAGAAGGTCAACAAGTTCATGAGAAAATGGCTAGGAGTACCACCAGGTCTGTCAGATGTAGCACTGTACTGCAAAAAGTCAAAACTTCTGCTTCCTTTCAAGTCAGTTGTTGAAGAGTACAAAGTTGGAAAGGCAAGGCTTGCAATGATGCTACGCGAGTCAGCTGATGACGTGGTTAAGTCCATTCAGCCCACACTGAAAACGGGAAGGAAGTGGAAAGTGGAAGAAGCTGTTGATGCTGCCCAAGAGTCACTCAAACTGAGGGAGGTAATCGGATACACACAAACGAATAGACGGGGATTTGGTCATGGAGACATCCGCTGGTGGTCCAAGGCATCAAGCAGGGAGCGCAGAGACATGGTAGTTCAGGAGATACGAGAAGCTGAGAATGATAAGAGGTTGGAAAAAGCAGTGCAGCAGGTCCAACAAGGCCAATGGACTACATGGGAAGGAGCCCTGCAGAGGTCCTTGACATGGAATGATATATGGCATATGGCACCTCTTAGGCTCAGCTTCGTTGTCAGATCACTGTATGACCTGCTGCCATCGGCCACCAACCTTGTGAAATGGGGAAAGTCGGATGATGAGCAGTGCCCCCTGTGCCAGGGGAGGCAGACACTTGAACACGTGCTCTCAGCGTGTAAGGTGTCATTAGGGCAAGGGCGATACACTTGGCGCCATAACAAAGTGCTAAATGAGCTTGCTGCGACAATAGATCTGGCAAGAATGAAGGCGAATGGCAAAGTCCGGCCAGACACCGCAAACACATACTTTCTGAGGGCAGGAAAGTCAGCACACCCCAAACCGAATAAACCTGGTAGCAGTTTACCATCTCTTCTTGATTGTGCAAATGATTGGGAGATGGCGGTAGACCTACCTGGACGAGGGGCATATCCAGAGAGTATCCGAAAATCGCGGAGACGGCTGGATATAGTGCTTCATTCTGCAGCAACGCTTCAGGTCATACTGATTGAACTGACCGTGCCATTTGAATCCAGATTAGATGAGCAACATTCGTTCAAAGTGGCCAAGTATAGTGATCTGGCCGCGGATCTGAGACACGATGGGTTCACTGCAAGGGTCATGGCTGTTGAAGTGGGTGCAAGAGGGCTTGTGGCTGCATCAGTGTATGATCTATTGAAACTGTTGGGGCTGAGGGGACAGTCGAGAACAAGGGCCCTGAAGAGGCTTAGTGAAACTGCCGAAAAGGCATCAGGCTGGCTGTGGAACAACCGCAATGGGGAATGGAGATCGTAACAATAAACGCTGCGGTACAGAAAACACCAGGAATTTTTCTAAGTCCACAATACGCTGAGGTTTGTGGTGGACTAGTGAACGGGCTGCGACTCAGGGGCGACAAGCGGTGTATACTATAAGGGGTGTCAGTATCAAAAGTCCAGTGGGGAACGCGCAGTGGCGACTCGTTGACTTCGCGCTGGTGTCTCAGTGTGTGCGACGGAACGAACGGAATAATTTGTCTTCTCTTTGTTACTTTCACAATTGCCTCCACGGCTGGCGGAGTTGTGGAATTTAAAGTTGCTACCATAGGTGAAATGGGTTCATTTTTGATGCAAGACAACAGGAAGCTGAGACGCTTGGGAGTCATGACCCAAGTGGGCCCGCCCCCCTTAGAGTGTAAAGGAGTATATAGGGCCGAAACACTTGTCGGACGGGGGGACTTCTTCTGATGATCAGATTGCTTCCTGTTGTATCGCTCTGTAAAGAGTTTCCTATCATAACCGATAGGGATATTGCCACTATTAACACACAAATAGACCAAAGAACATTATTGGTAGGTGACTTTAATGCACACCATGAGGCATGGGGTAACAACAGTAATGATCCAGCAGGAAAAAGACTGTTGGACTACATTGAAAGTGCTGAGCTAATCATACTAAATGATGGCTCACTGACAAGGGTTAACCCATGCAACAGTGGAGGAGATACAGCAATAGACATAAGTATTATAACACCAAACCTAGCCTCTGCTAAATGGAAAGTACTGAATGACTCCAGCTCAGACCACTTACCCATAGAAATAAACCTAAACGACAAATATAGAACTAGTCCAAAAAGCTCGAAACCTACATTCAACCTAAAAAAGGCAAATTGGGAGTCCTTCCAATTGGAGCTAAGTAAACTAAGCATAGAACAAATTGAATCTAACAGTATAGATATATTTGCAGAAAAACTAACAAATGAGATTTTAAAAATAGCTATAAAATATATACCAAACAGGAATATGCCTGAGCACTTAAAACCAACACGAAAAGGTAAAAATAGGAAAAGAAACAAAGATAAAAATCCAGTACCATGGTGGACAGACAGATGTTCAGAACAACTGAAATTGAGGGAGAGGGCCCTTACAAAGTATAGAAAAGCCAAAACTGAAGAGAATTACACAAACTATAAAAAAGTAGGAAATGAAACAAATAAAATAATATTCAGAGCTAAAGAAAAGAGTTGGAGAACATTTTGTCAAACACTAAACCATAGGTCACAAGTAACTACAGTTTGGAGAAAACTAAAAGCAATTAAAGGAGGAAACCACAAGAAATTTAAAATCCCAACAATTAAAATACCAGAGAGAGCTGAAACAGATAGAGGAAAAGCCAACATACTAACTAAATATTTCTATCAGGTTAGTTCAATAGACAGTCTAGATAAGGCAGAAATAAATAGGCGGAAGACACTGCTAGAAAAATTAAAAGGAGAAAATATGGACACCACCACAGGATGCTAATTATTTAAATGCAGATATTACAGTAGATGAAATAGAAAGAGCTTTAGCAGGAAAAACCAATATTACCTCTGGGGAAGACATTCTGAGCTATGAAATCCTCAAAAAGGTACCAAATACAACTCTAAGAGTGACTGCATCCCTCTACAACAAAATCTGGCACACGGGAAAAATACCGTGTTCATGGAAGACAGCAGTAGTCATCCCCATACTAAAGCCAGATAAGGAAACACATGATGTCAGCTCATACAGGCCAATATCGTTAACATCGCATCTAGGAAAAATTCTAGAAACAATAGTCAACAGCAGACTAAAATTTCATCTAGAAAAGCATAATTTGTACAGTCCAACCTAAGCAGGCTTTAGAAGCCAACATAGTACAATAGAGCAACTGTTGAGGCTGGAACATGATGTTAAAACAGGCTTCAAAAGGAATGAAAAGACAGTAGCAATATTCCTTGATGTAGCAAGAGCATATGATGAATGTTGGAGGGAGGGTGCACTACACAAAATCAGGAAATTAGGTATAGTAGGCAGAACCTACAATTATCTAGAAAACTTCCTGCAGGATAGATACTTCACGGTACAAATAAACAATGATAGATCTGAGGTTTATGAGCAACAGAATGGAATTCCCAAGGGATCAGTAATATTGTCACGTAGGGTTTATATTCATTTAATTTCCTACATTTTCTTCCTATTCTTTCACCAAATTCTCTCTTTATTATCTCTGTATTTCCTTTTTCCTGTATATTTTTTCATCCATTCGTTTTGCGAATATTATTTTCATATAATTCGCAAACTTTACCTGTTTTCCTTTCTCTTAAACTGAGAATCGCGCTAGGACGATATTACGTAGATGTCAGGGCTGCAGGGCGTCAGGAGGCGTGATAAGTCGGTTCGCTGAACACAGGACGTAGCAAATCGTCTACATTCTCACCGAGCGCGCGAGCTTCTTCTCGGCATAAGTCCCGGTGAGGTGTGATACTTTACATCTGCACCGGTCAGTATCCAGACATTTGTCTGGAAAATCCCAAACTGACACGGCGCTCACTTGGGCCATGGTCAGCTGTAGCGTGAAAACTGCCCTGCAATGGAGTCAGGCTGTCTGGGATTTGAAACTGACACGCGTACATCGTGGTCAGTAGGTGACAGTTACGACACGCGTTAAGCGGACGTAAATGTTGGGAGTAGGGGAGATAATTTCGCTTGGCGAAATAAGTTTGGGCCCTTTGTCTGATTTTAAGATATTGGCCAAGTTTGAAACTTTAATTTCATTCTCGCTCATAGACTCCACAGTAGATAGGTCGCTCGAAAACAGAATAGCTGTTAGCGAAGATCTCAGTTTGTTTCGGCAATTTGTCGAACTTCTAGACTTCCAGAAATATTTTCAGCATTTTTATTCTTAAGTTGTGCGACTACCTGTAATTCTGTGGTTGAGGTAATTAATATGATAGATATATAGATTTTGTGAGTGTTAAAGTGTTAAATCGCTTAATTCATTTTAATCTATTTCTTTAGCGCAGAAGAGAAATAAAGTGGTAGGCTATTATATTTTCTAGGGAAGCATTCAGTGGAAAGCAGAATAAAATTAAAATTTCTAGCTTATAACGGCAATTGTAGCTATTTATAAATTTAATTTAACTGCTAATACTCAGTCGAGTGTATTTTTCTAAACTAACGTATAAACTCTAGAATCCAGCCTCATGAATGGTGACGGAATACGCACGTGTTCTTAATTTATGAGGATTGCTGATTTTTAAATATAACTTACGTCACGGGAAGTTTAAATGATAAGCAAAGCTCTCTGCTTGCAAGTTTAAATGTAAGTTTTAACCAGTACAGATTCTGTTTATTATATTATATGTGTTATTTTTCCTCCACACAGTGAAAGTTTTGGGGTGACCCTAACTTTACCAGCACCTAGTAGTAGTTTCCATACTTGTGAAGAAATAGACAGTCCTTATTTTGAACCACGTGGGTTTTTCTCAAGTAACACTGATCTGACGGTGCAAGTTAGACAGAAATACTAATATCCCTATAACGGGTTTTCAAAGACTGTAATGATAAATACTGGACCTTGGAGCCAGCACTTAATTTCTTCTAGAAACTCTATATAATTTGCTGCCTGGTGGCGTGAATATTAACAATCATTTCCCGACTAGATTATATCTTGTGGACAAATCTGTGGTGTGACTAAAGTGAATCCTATACTGAGGGAAGGCACCGACCTGACATTCATCATTTTTTAGAAACCTACGCTATTGACACTGTGCTCTGCTAACTCCCGCGCCTGGAATAATTGTTAGGTGACTTAATCAGACATTTGAACAAATTTGCATACCCAAGTAGTCGTTCCCGGAGACTCCAAGTTAAATACGTCTTTTGGAACTGGGGACTTCTTGGCAGAAGACTGCATTTTTTGAGTCTGTGTGAAAATCAAAAATCAATGTGTTCCAAGAGGCAGCAAGCAAAGTCGTGAGTACCTGAATGAGAAGCCATGGCGGAATGAATGAGTGTACGCTGGTCTGAGTGATATTTTCACTATTATATCTTTGACACCCTGTTGCTGTCCTAATTTTTTTTTTCCAATCTGCATAATTTGTTGCTAAGGCTAGAGTTCTTGTGTTTTTGTCTTAGGTTAAATCAGATTTTTTTCAAACTCTGTGCATATAATTACGAGATAAAACAAAGACAACTCTTAGACTCAAACCCTATGTATCTGTGACTCGGGCGCCATCATCTGTTCTCTTAACGGGGCCGGGCTAAACCTAGAGTTAACACTATAACGGGGCTATCATCCTTGCAACATTTCCTTGATTTTTTATGACTATGTGTATATGTATTTTCCTTGATGTACTTTCTTTGATGTTGTGAGCGGATTTTTCCTGATAATAAAATCGCTCTTGAACTTAATAATCGTGTTTGGTCAGCTCGTTCTAGATAATATATATATCATTGTTATAGTTTTCCCACGTCTGTGTGTTTACCTGTCGTCACGTGTATGTGCGTGCCTGTGAGTGATAGAAATATACGTAATATGTATATTGGTGTAGTCTGTCTGACGCTGTAACAACTGTTGTAGAAGATAGGTGAGAGAGAGAAGAATTCTTTTCGCTTTCAGAGACAGCCACTATATCAAAACCTATCATCTCACGTGTGTGGAAATTCTATTAACTTTCACTAACTCTCACTGAGTCTATCACCTATTCAAACCTATTCAGAAGGGACCAAACCTAGTCTTAATTCTCCTATCGGAAATCTACGACAAATATCACCATCTATCTTTACGATTATGGTCAACGACCTAGGCGACGAGTTTAAAGACTTAAAAAAACAACTTATCCCAGTTTGCAGATGACGCTGCGATATGGAGAACGGGAAGAAATCTCCCATTCCTCTATAAAACAGTACAAAGGCAAATGGATAAAGTATCTGACTGGATGAACAAGTGGGTATTTAATCTAAACGTTAAAAAAACCCATAGGAATGATCTTCAGTAGAGGGCGTGTAATTAAAAACAATATAATTGACATAAGCATTAATGAGCAAAAAGTATGCACAGCAAACTCAACTAGATTTCTGGGTATGGTATTAGACCAGCAACTAAACTGGAACAAACACATAAACCTATTAGTGCAAAGCAGTAGGGGACTTATTAACATGCTAAGATATATGAAAGGAAGTGGTTGGGGCGCCTGCAATAAGACCATGTTAACCTTCTATAAATCATTTATTAGGGGCAAAATTGACTATGCCAGTGTTGTCTATGCATCAGCCGCCCCAAGCAATAAGAAAAAAACTAGACACAGTCCAAAACCAGGCACTGTCAATAATAGCAGGTGCCTCAAAGGGAACATCAGCAGAGGCACTAGAAGTAGCGCTAGGCATTATACCCCTGGAGCTAAGGAGAAAAGAACTGAGATTCAGCTACTGGGCAAGAGTGGCAAAAGATTCAACTCACCCAGCACATAAAACCTTTGATAGGGGTAACCAGTACATAGGCCACATTCCATTAAATAATAATAGATACCCGTCAGGGTGGAAAACAATGGATGAAGTGGATCAATACCCAGACCTATTTAATGCGATAAACAGTAGTGCTCTGTATAAAGCAAAGATCCCACCATGGGAATTAAAAGTGCCAGAAACTGACTCCCACTTAACAAAAAAAAAAAAAAAAAGGTAAAGGAACCCGTTACACGCCCATTGAGGCATATTGGGAATATGGTGTTAGGCCCATATTATCTTGACCGTCGGCACACGAGGGGTGATGTGGTCGGCATCACGCCGGCCGCCTTAACCTTCCCAGAGTAGCTCTGGTACCCATTTGGGGGCTGGGTCGACCCAGGAGCCGTTTGTGGCCTAAAAATTTTCCGCCTCATCTGGGGATCGAACCATAGACCACTGCGCTAGGAAGCCAGTGACTTAACAAAGATCATAAATAAATCTAACGAAATAATCTCAGCAAAAAGTAAAACACTAGAGTACATAGAACGGTATATAAATAATAGCCTAACTATATATACAGATGGGTCAAAAGATGAAGAAGGACAATTAGGAGCAGGAATAGCAATACCAAAATTAAAAATTTATAAAAGATACAAAGTAACAGGTAATACATCCATCTTTACAGCAGAATTAGTGGCAATCCTAAAAGCTTTAGAAATAGCTGCAGAAAATCCACCCAAAAAAGTAACCATTCTCACAGATTCCCTATCATCAGTATTAGCTATCAGAAACAGAAATGAATGTAGCAGGCCAGATATTATAGAGGAAATACTACAGGTTAATACATATCTACAAACTATAGGATGCAGTGCAACAATAACATGGATACCATCACATGTGGGGATAGCAGGAAATGAGCTTGCAGACAAAGAAGCCAAAGGGGGGAGAGCTAGCCATAACAAAATTGAAGTAGGCTTAGGGAAGTTTGAAATTAAGAGCTTAATTGCTCAAGCAATAACTAAAGAGTGGATAACAGCATGGGACCAAAGTAAAAAAGCAAGACACTCATATAAAATCCTTAAAAAACCAAGCAAAAAATGTCAAATAAAAGATGAACTAAAAATACCAATTAATAAAAAATTGCTGAGGCTCAAGCTTGGAACTGGATATTTCATGATTGAGGAACCCACATGTGAAGAGTGTCAAGAACCAAACACAATTAGACACTTTCTGGTGGACTGCAAGAAATATGACCAACAGAGGCAAAACATTAAGACATACTGTAGTAACCACAATGTAGAAATGAGGGTAGAAAATCTCATAGGCACAAAGACCCCTTCAGAAATGCAAAAGTTAATAAAACACTATATTACAAAAACTAAAGCTAACATATAAAAAACAAATAAGGATTTGAGTCAGTAGTCCAAACTCGTGAAAGACTCGCCCCAGATACATACAGATTAACCAAAGAAACCATCCAGTGAAAATTAAAAACATACTAACTTAGAAAATAGCATATTTTGGAATTTCTTTTAAAAACCATGTTGAACTATAACTATAAAAGGAAAAATACCGACTAGAGATAATATAGTATAAAATAAATACAAACAAAAACATATTACAATAAAGGAAACACGTCCTGATATAACCAACAACTCCATGTACATGGTAGATGGTTGAAAGGGGCGTGCTACAAAGAAAAGTAGCAAACACATTAATAAAAAAACAAAAAACCACCCAGTACATGTGCTTGAAATGCCCCGACTATCTGAAAACGACCGCAAACGAGCCATTGGTACCTTGTATATTGGAGACCGGAATGAGCTCGCGGGCCATTGCGAGAAGGATGAATTGCCACCACAGCACTATTGTACGTCTCAATGAACGTTACGGTACCACTGGCAGTGCCCGGGATAGACTTCGGAGTGGCCAACCACGAGTTACTACCCCTGCGTAAGATCGTCATATTGTGCTGAGTCACCTAAGGAATCGTTCTCTCCCGGCAAGTCAAACAGCAAGAGCAATAGTGGGTAGACGTGGGCAAGTCTCTCAAATGACAGTCGTACGACGACTCAGAGATACAGGCCTTCCTGCAAGACGACCTTATGTTGAGCCAAACTTGACTCACAGACATCGTCAGCAGCGCCTGCAATGGGCAGAGCAACATGTCAGATGGACTAGACTGCAGTGGAATGCTGTCCTATTCACAAACGAGAGCAGATTCAACATATCCTTTGCTGATGGACGTATGCGGATTTGGCGACGGTGTGGAGAGCGCTTTGCAGATTGCTGTGTTCGTCAGCACAACCGATTTGGAGGTAGCAGTATTCACATTTGGGGAGGATTCAGTTTTCACCATCGCTTGCCTCTTCACGTCTTCCGTGAAAATGTTAATGCTGTGACATATCGAGATGAGGTTCTGGATGCATTGGTTGCTCCTGCGTTCACAAATTATCTAGACTTGCAGCTTCTCCAGCAGGATAACGCACGTGCGCACACCGCATGCATTACGGCAGCAATATCTACAGCAGCAGAACATTGTAACGATTGATTGGCCTGCCCTATCACCAGACATGTCCCCTATAGAACATCTGTGGGACGAGCTTGGACGCAGAGTCTACAGGCAAGGTTCTCCAGTTAATCTGCAACAGCTCGAAGCTGCTCTTACACGTGAATGGGATATGATTCCCCGGAATTTCCTTCAGAGACTTGTGCGTTCCATGCGGAGCCGCTGCCAAGCTTGTTTGCAAGCACACGGTGGACATACCAGATACTGTGGATAGTGTGAATGAATTTTTTTATTGGTTGCATTTTTGGTTTTCTCCCGTGCCTGCACAGAATGCAATGAATTTCATAACAATCAAATGTACAAATTAATGACCAGCATGGATTCATAGAAAAATGAATAAAGATTCCAAATATGTAAACTTGTAAACACTTATATTTACATTTCACACTCTGTTCCTGGATTTTACAGGTGGTGCGTTTTTAATGTGCTTCAGTATATATATATATATATATATATATATATATATATATATATATATATATACAAACATACATATACATATATATATATATATATATATATATATATATATATACAGTAGAACCTCTATAAGTTGACCACCCAAGGGACTGCAGCAAACCGGTCAACATACGGAGGTGGTCAACATACGGAACGAGGCCTATTGTTCTGATACTTTACTTCCTTGAACAGCTTATATTGGAGAATACAGTATCATACGAAATCATACATAATCACAACATCAAATCAAATCATCAACATCTGTTTTATCATGGTTTAATCATTCTTTCTGAAAAAAGGAGTCAATCTTGGTCTGTGTCTTATTCTTATTACAAACATAAGTGGAGAAAGCACTCTCAACGCTGGCTACATCCCTCAACATACCTGGGCATTTTTCCACAGCAAATGACTTCAACTGCATTATCAGATGCCTGACAGCCTCTTCTTTTGGAGTCTCTGCAATTTCTGTGTCATTGTCACTTGCTTCTTCAACTTCACCAGCTGCTTCATGCACTGTTATGCTTGTCTGTACTTCGGTCAATATCGCTTGGAAAATTCCTTCTGGGTCAGGTTCATAACAGGTTGCCACCTCATCATCCATTGCAACAAAACCTTCAAAATCTACTCCTTCGAATTCTGCCATTGACGATGGACTGTCCGATGGGGCTAAAACGTCATGCTCTTGGGTTGTGACAAATCCACATTTCTTGAAACACTTCTGTATCGTTTCCGGCTGAATTTTATTCCAAGCAGAACTGATCCAGAGGACAGCATCCAGAGCGTTAACTGATGCAACGGATGAAGTTGCTTCCACAGGCGGACCACAGATCTGTGTTTTAGTAATGACCCACTGCAAGAGCTGGGCCTGGTAGTGCATTTTAAATGTTTTGATGATGCCTTGGTCAAGAGGCTGGGTTTTTGAGGTCGTGTTTGGAGGCAGAAATTTCAGTGTCACGTTTGTGAGATGTTCCACTTGTGGGTGGCCAGGACAATGTCTACTGTCAGTAGAATAGACCGTTTCTTCTTCTTCATTTCTCGGTCGATACCCCTTACCCACTCCTCAAATAGGGCGCCAGTCATCCATGCGGATCTGTTTGATCTTCAAGTGACGGGGAGGCCTTCGGGCTTCAGGTTCTTGAATGCGCGTGGCTTTGCCGATTTACCAATCACCAAGGGCTTTAGTCTCTCTCCGGTTGAGCTAGCGCAAAGCATAACTGTGAAACGTTCTTTGGAAAGTTTTCCGCTCTTACATTTGTCACCCTTCATGACGAGGCTCCTGTCAGGCATCGCCTTGAAAAAGAGTCTGCACTCGTCAGCATTAAAGATGTCGTCTTTAAAGCCTCTGGCGAAGTAAGGAAACTTTTTGATGAACTCTTCCACAGCTTCTACTGGAACTTCATTGGATTCACCACACAACACTTTCTGGGAGATCGCGTATCATAGTTTAAATTTCTCGAGCCAACCACTTGATGCTTGGAAATCTTCTGCCACCCCGAATTCCCTTGCACATTTTTTAGCAACTTCTTGAATCATCGGCCCGGAGATTCGGGCGTTAACTGCCCTAATTTGTTTGAACCAGTTTAATGTGGCTTCATTGACTTCATCTAGGGGAGTTTTCCTCCTTTTCCGCTGTAGATCTCCGCTTTCCTTACCACATCTCTCCAAGTACTCATGTTTACGTTTTTGGATGTTTATAACTGTGGTCTTGCTAACCCCAAAATGTTCTGACGTCTTTCTTTGGCTTCTGCTTTCCAGAAAATGTAGAGGATCAACCTTTTCCTTCATTGTCAGCTCCTTGAGTTCTTTCCTTTGGGCCATCAAAAAGGTTAGGTTAATTTTGTCAACGATAAAGTGTATAAAACACAGTCTGAGAGAGAACTTACAGTTTAGTAGTTGAATTACTATCAACCGGCAGGGCAGTCATAGCAAGAATGAAGATTTTGCTTAGAAGTTGGTCTTTTTATACTGCATGTTTGCGAAAAAATTAAAGAGGTTAGGTTAATTTTCTTTGTCGGCAAGCATCATTCGAAAAGCGGTCAGAAAGCCTGTGCCGACAAAATTCAAAGACACTGATTTTTTTAAAAACTGGTCAAGTAATAGAGGGTAAATTACTATTGTGTGTCATAGTCCAAGTGGTCAAGATACAACTTACAGAGGTGGTCAACTTATAGAGGTCATCTTCCATTGAGTACATGTGGTGCATGTCCAGTCTATGAAAATGTGGTCAACTTCGGGAGGTGGTCAATGTAGGGAGGTGGTCAACTATGGAGGTTCTACTGTATATATATATATATATATATATATATATATATATTTATATTTATATTTATATTTATATTTATATTTATATTTATATTTATATTTATATTTATATTTATATTTATATATACTAGAGGTTCTGGTTCATACTTATTCCTTTCTCTCTGTAATGATTAATTCAACTATGAATTTATCAAAATCAACTTATACTAATTTAATGATCAATTACTTTGAAACTAATATAAGTAAATATGACTGGTGGTTATGAAAAATATTTAGATTTCTTCACCGAAAAGTCTTTAGGCTTTATGAATTTAGCGAAATAACGTTTTTTTGCCCTGTTAAAATTGGGATTTACCAAAATGCTGAAGTGCTGATGCTGCTTTTCCGTAGATTCGTCTCTGTGGTGAGGGGCACGTTTCCAGATCAGTTCAGGAAGGAACCTCTCCGGGTCAAGGTAAGAAGCTTCAAGTATCGATCTCAAGCTTCGAACCACAGTCTTGTAGTCCAGCAAATGGTCTCTCCGGGTCGTACCGCAATTAGTCGCGTCGCCTCGTATTGCAACCACAAACTCAATAATTGAGAAATCTTAGACTTCTTACTCAGTAGAATAGTCTTGGCAACTTAACACAGATGCCTCGAACCCACGCCTGGGGTATTATTTCTATTTCAGAATCCCTCTGTGACTTGTGAGTGGTCCTGTAGAATTCTGGGTTCCGTATTAATATTGGCGAGATTTCTACTGATGTACGGAGATGCTCTTAATACTTTTTGTCTCGTCCTTTAAATTCAGAATTCAATTCAATTGTTTCTGTGGCAAGGTCTGAGCTGTCTACGTTGACGATTTAAGGAATGCAGTGCCGTATGTCTGCCATCAATGGTACCTATACATTGTAGCGGTATGGCAGCTTGTGTAACCTGACAATCCCCAGAGCTATGCCAGTGGGAGATTTACTCCTGGTAGGTTGAACCAAGCTCGACTGGTCTGCGTGGGTAGGGGTCAGACAAAAGCTGGTACTCTGGTCCTCCAGGTTGGGGGTTTTATCACAGAGCCGACACCCCTGTCTATATTTAAAAAAACGCACATGTTACGGAAACAACAATAAATGGAAAAACGTTGCTGCAGGACGGACATCCGGTGTCTCAGGCTCGTATGACTGACAATGGTGAAAGCCGAAAGGAAGCCACTGGCATGAAAACGGATGCCCCGACCGCAAAACACGAAACCAGAATTGGTTTTTGGAACGTCAGAACTATGAATGAGGCAGGAAAGTTCAGACAAATCACAGCAGAGATGAGGAACTACAAAATACACATCCTGTGAATAAGCGAGAGCAGATGGACAGGTAAGGGGAGAATAAAAACAGCTACAGGGGAAACGGTACTTTATTCTGGCAGAGAGAATGGTCAGCACAACGAAGGTGTAGCCATTATCCTGAAGAAAGGAATGGAAAGGTCTTTACTGGAATGGTAACCCATCAACAACAGACTGATAAGAGCAAGAATGAGAGGGAGTTTCACCAACACCACAATTATACAATGCTATGCACCAAAAAACGACAGCGATGAAGAGATCAAGGACGAGTTCTATCAACAGGTACAAAAAGAAATGAAATGGAAACTACACCCAGGTACGATCTCATTATAGTAATGGGTGACCTAAATGCGAAAGTGGGAGCACACAATAATTATAACGAAAGAATAATGGGGAAATGCGGCAGTGGAACAGCAAATGAGAATGGGGACAAATTAATAAGCTTCTGCAGTATTAACAACCTGGTCATTGGAGGAACAGTTTTTCCACACAAGGAAGTGCACAAGTTAACATGGGAATCACCAAACGGACGAGACAGAAACCAGATGGATCACATAATGATCAATGGCAGATGGATACCTGCACTACAAGACGTGAAAGTAAGAAGAGGCGCAGATGTGGGAAGTGATCATCACCTAGTAGTAGCAAGACCGAAAGTGAAACTCAGAGCTGCTGGACCAGTTGCAGTCAAACAGAAAAGATACAACATCACGAAACTGAAGGATCCTGTCACCAGGAAAGCTTTCGTGGTCGACGTAAAGAGAAGATATGAGATTATCAAAAGCCAGGAAAGAACAGAGACCGATGATGTTGACCAGAAATTCAACACCATCTCAACAATATACAAGGAAAGCAGCAAGTCATGCTTGGGATTCCAGGAAAGAAAGAGCCAAGACTGGATAACACCAGATACGCTAAACACCATAGCGAAGAGAAAAGAAATGAAAAGAAAGAAAACAGAAGCTAAGTCTCCCAGGTTAAAGGCAATATATAGTGAACAGTACAGTTAGCTGGACAAGGAAGTTAAACGTAAAACCCTTGCTAATAAAAGGACATTTCTGGGTGACCTTGCAAGACATGCAGAAGAGGCAGCACTGAGAAATGAACAAAGCACAGTATACAAAATAACTAAAATCATCAGTGGAAAACGAGGTGCAAACAATATTACATTAGTAAGAGATAAGCACGAAAAACTCATCACGACAGTAGAGGGACAGGAAACAAGATGGGCAAAGCATTTCAGAGAAACTCTGAATAAGGAACCACCAGAGACACAATTAAATGTTCCTGAGGCTGAAAATGATCTAGATGTCAATACAGACATCCCACAAAAAGAAGAAATCATGACAGCAATCAAAGGGTTAAAGAATGGAAAAGCTCCTGGTCATGATAACTTAAATGCAGAGCTATTTAAGACAGACCCAGAGCTAGCAGCAGAACTATTAGAACCACTATTTGCACAAGTCTGGAAAACAGGGACAACACCAACAGAGTGGAGAAAAGGAATAATTGTCAAATTGCGCAAGAAAGGAGATCTTGCAGACTGCAATAATTGGAGAGGAATAACTCTTCTCTCAGTTCCCAGCAAAATACTAAGCAGGATAATTATACAGAGAATCTCAAAAGCAGTAGACCACAAACTGAGGAAAGAACAAGCAGGATTTAGAAAGAACAGAAGATGTGTAGATCATATATTTACCTTCAGGAACATTATAGAACAGTGCTCAGAATGGCAAAGACAGCTGGACATTATAATTTCGTTGATTTTGAAAAGGCTTTTGACAGTATACATAAGGGACAGTTTATGGAAAATACTGAGGGCCTATGGAATTCCAAGCTGCATAGTGTCAATCATAAAAAGCCTTTATGCCAACTTTACGTGTAGCATTGGGCAGAGCAACCTAACCTTTGAAGTGAAGACAGTGCGACAGGGATGCGCCTTATCAACCACTCTATTTTTAACAGTTATAGACTGGGTGATGCGCCAGACAACAGAGGGCAATCCAAGAGGAATAAGATGGACTACATTTTCTACATTGGAAGATCTGGAATATGCAGATGACATTGCACTGCTAGCACATTCACATCAACACATCCAGGAAAAAACGGATAGACTTAATAAGTATAGCCAGCATGTGGGCTTGAACATAAACCTAAAGAAGACAGAGGTCATGACGCTCAATGTGAGCAACCCTGAGCCCATATCAGTAAGGAATCAGCAACTGGAACAGACAGATGCCTTCGCATACCTAGGATGCATAGTAACACCTGACGGCGGAGCAAGCAAAGACATCAACAACAGAATGAACAAAGCAAGAACAGCCTTTTTTAGTCTAAACAACATCTGGAAGTCCTCTCAGTACAGCACAAGCACAAAATTAGGATTATATCAGAGCTGTGTGCTTTCTGTGCTTCTCTATGGCGCGGAGAGCTGAAGAGTTACAGAGAAGGAAATGTCAAAATTGTCCTCTTTTCACACAACATGCCTAAGAAAAATTCTCCGAATCTTTTGGACAAATACCATCACCAAACAAGATCTGCTTACTCGGAGCAAGCAAGAGGACATGCACACCATCATAGCTGGCAGACACTGGAGCTGGGTTGGTCATGTCCTCAGAAGAGACCCCGATGCCATCACAAGAACAGCTGTGCTATGGACCCCTGAAGGAAAACGAAAGAGAGGCCGACCAAAAAGAACTTGGCGGAGGACTGTGGAGGCTGAGATGAAAAGAATGAACCAGAGCTAGGGCACTGTACGAAGGATGGCCGCCGACCGAGCAAAGTGGAATTAATTTGTTGTTGCCCTACAAGACGCCACTAGGCGTAATGGCCACTGACTGCTTTGACGGTCGGCGGCTAAAGATCAAAGAAGAAGAAGAAGATGTGCCGTATGTCAAACATTTTCTACGTTATACCGTAAGTTCCCGGCCCACGCTTCCACCTAGCGTTTTCTAACAAACTCCCAATCCGCGCGATTGTTTATTAGCGTCTCAAATTTCAGCCAATACATTCAGAGTACATGTTATGATAACTTGTCCTCATGTAGTATTCTCTATGACTCATGCGTTTGAAAAATTCAAACAGTTATCCTCCATATATGGAGTTGCTACATCCGACAATTGTTTGTAAGTTTTACATTACAACTTCTTACATTTTTGCTGATCACTCGTTTAAAATGGCTTCCAAGATTGCGTTTATCTATAATAACCTGTCCCAAACAGTCGAGTCGGAAGTTATTATGCAATCTCAAGCAAACACTTCATTCTCGCATCTACCTCGAGTCAATGTGGTATTATCACGTTTTAATTATTCAATTAATCTCCCAGGGATAGGCAATACGCTTGTTTGGCCCTTCATGCATCGAAGCGTGAAACGTGAACAATGATAGTGGGGAAAAAGAATGTGCTGAAAATTGAATAATGCGCATACATCCGTACGCACAACAATTTAGTTCAATACTGCCAGAGAAGAGAAGAGATCGCACACATTATGTCACATGCAGAACGGGAGAAGATCGGCTACCACGACAGGTATGAGAAACTAAGAGCCAAGCGATCTAGACCTCCAGTACGATCCACAGTTAACTGGGAGGACAACATTAGGCAATCTCTGAAAGACCGAGGAGTAGAATGGAACCATGCCAGGAGGAAGACAGCTGATAAGTTTGGCGGTCTCTCTTCCAAGCTTTTACACCATATGGTAGAAGAGGAACGACTAAGTAAGTAAGCTGTAGAGAAGTGAGTTGTCATTTAGTGTGTATAGTATCGACATTCTACAACGTAGTGAGAACAATTAAGATTAACTATCATTCCTTCAGTAGCACTGTTTCTCATGCGGTAATTTCATTCCTTTCATTTCATTGCACGTTCATTGGGTGTTTGTAGTCAACAGTATCTCTTGATTCATTGGATATGAAGCCACGAAGCAACATGATATAAGGAGATGTGAAAAAAACAAAACAATTAGGTTCATAGTTACTGTTACACAAAATCACAAGCTGCGTAAAGAACCAAACACGTAACAAGAGAAATACATTTGTTTTAACTTGTCTACACCACGGTAACAAGGTTAGTTGTCTGAAAATCGGGGCCCAGTTTTCACCTCGTTTAAGAAAATTTCATTTTTTTCGTTCACTTATTTAGTTATCCATCTTTTATTAAAGTGCACTTTTATTAATCGTCTTTCTAAGGGAAATTAACTAGATCTTCTTTCTTCCATTCTATTAGTTTATTTTCCGTCTCCCAGACTGAAATAGGTAATACGTATATCTCTGTGGAGGTGTTAATTTCTGCTGTCATGGAAGCAAAATCCTAACCATTATTATCTTTTTGATTCCTTTATGCAGCATGAAGTCATTGCAACAACGGGGGCCCCCTGGCGAAAAGCCTTAACGAAAGAATGTATGTAATCTTGTAATAATGATGTATGTAACAATTTTTGTTAAACGATGAGATACAAGCCCCATCCACAAAGTCATATTACTTGTCCTTACAGATTGCCTGATGGAGAAGCTGTCTAACTGTTTCTTTGTCACGTGAGAGACTTCTTCATAACTCTCAGACGCTGGAGTTGGGTTGGCCATGTCCTCAGAAGAGACCCTGATGCCATCACAAGAACAGCTATGCTATGGACCCCGGAAGGAAAACGAAAGAGAGGCCGACCAAAAACAACTTGGCGGAGAACTGTGGAGGCTGAGATGTAAAGAGTGAATCAGAGCTGGGGCCCTGCACGAAGGATGGCTGCCGACCGAGCAAAGTGGAAGCAGTTTGTTGCCGCCTTTCAAGACGCCACCAGGCGTGATGGCCACTAACTGCTTTGACGGTCGGCGGCTAAGGACCAAAGAAAGAAGAAAAAGAAGTTCTATTCTGTAAACTCGGAAATTGGTTCCCCCATAGATGGTATAGGAAGAGAATAAATCTTCCATATTAAGCTTTTCTGTCTGCTGTATTACAAACTGTTTCTTTTATCATTCATAGGAACCCTAAAGTCTGCCATGACAAAACATCTGCAGAGGAGGTCACACACGTGGTATGCATTGCAAGAAGCGCTACAAAACAATCCTAATTCTTATTTCATGTAAATTACCTCCATATTTCTGCATAGACGAAAGCCCCAAAAGCAGTTATTACTCATGATGCCCATAGCAGCCGACAATGTCATCTTATACAGATGCACAACTTCCAAAGTAAATCTTTGTTAACAAGTCTCCGTTAAGAATCTCGACACCATTGTTTTAAGGGAAGCTCTGAAGAGCACTCAATCAATATTCTAGATGAAATAAAAACTGAAGGATAGCTTTCCTGTGTAAAATGTCTATTTCTTTTAACTAACTTTACCATAAAAACCTTGTTTTGACGACAGTAAGGATCTACTTTAAAAATACTCAGCTCTCTGAACATCTACCTTGATGAAATAATGCCTGTTTTTAAGGTTTGAGAGTATGTACAATTATGAATAAATTACCCCATATGTAACTTTTACCATTGTCACATGATCTGCTTCCTGCACTGGAATCGTCACAGCGGGGCAAGACTAAATATTTGACCTTAAGTAAACCTGACTTTAAAGCAAAAATCACTTCCAATCTTAAACAGTCTACGAATGAAGTGACATTTAGTAAGCTAACTTGCGAGTTTTTCACTGGAAATGCGAGAAGGTAACTGTCGTAAATTTATTTTGAGAGAAAAGAGTCTTAGAAATAGTGGTCCGGTTTAGAGTGGAAAATGATGATGGAAAGCTCAGTGATAGAAAATGTAGATATTAAATAGTTGCTTCACAGCGTGCTGGAGGAGAGTAAAGACAGACTTATTTACGACAAATCGCTTCTCTCAATCTTCTCTTCCGCTCTCCTGGTCAAACAATTATTTGCCAGTTTTCCAGACACGCTTCTGCGCGCACACCGATTTGGTGTTTTTCACACACACAGACGATGTAGATACAAACTATATTAAACGAATAGGGGAAATGTTGGGCTGTGGGTATATCCAACACACAGAACTAAATGAGTTTATGTGATTTTATTCACTTTAAACATCAATCACTAACAAATATCAGGTATTACATAAATTATCATAAGTACACAAATGCAAATAACAAATTTGGGAGGGGTGAAGAAGATTGGTATCGACTAAGCCCTTCCCGCTTATTAGACAAAGACAAACCCAGTCCAGAGATAGATAATATCAGGAACATAGGTACGTTAACCTAACAGTGAAGTTAATTATTCTGAAAGAGGTGTTACAAAGTTAGGTATGGGTGATAGAAAAAAAACCTGTTCTTCCCAGCTGTTCTTCCCTTTACTAAGCAAATGGAAAGGAGGGGGTTTTTAAACAGAATTAACCAATTAGCAACTCCCCCTTAAAGGAACAATGCAGGGAATACAGAAAAATTATATTACTAGGCAAGAAAGTTAACAACAGGTTTACAAAAAGAAAACGATTAAATTTCCTGTCATTCATACACACGCGTGAGGATCCACACTCATATACTCACACACTTACCGAATGCAGCCTCAGACGATCCATAAAATGTATATAAAAACAGCAAGTACTCTTTCGACATATGAACTGTCTAGTCCTTCGATGTCCCGCCCCAGATGTTTGCGAGGGTTTGTTGGTAACAAATATTCTCACTTATCGCAAGACTTGAAGACTAAGAGTTCTCGTGTTTTTATTATATATATAAAAGGAGTCTATGGGATGGCACTAACCCAGTTCGGCACAGGGGTGAAAATGAAGTGGTCTCTTTTAATCCTCCGCTATTGTAAAATTCCTTCAATGCGTGATGATAGTTTTATTAAATCCAATTGAGGAAAAAAAAAACTAGGCTGTCACAGTCAGGAAAATATGTACTCTCTCACAGTAAACAGTAAATATGATATCGCTACTGGCGATGAGTACCTTCCAGTTTATCTTACAGGGTTGTAAGGGTAATTTGATGATTATTCTTTAAAATGTTCTTGGGTGGGCTTTATTTCATTTAATTCTGACAGCTAGGTCGCAAGGACCGCCACAAGATTATATTTTAAAAGAAATGTTTCTTCAATATGACTGGAAGTTTATAGGATGATTTCTTTATTTCTTTCTTTATTTAGCTGGGACCGCAGGTACGATCACTCTGTGTGAAAGAACAAAAGACATGTAACATACCGAAAAATCAAGCGCGATAAATTTCCCGTTAAGCCTATAATACACTCGAGTATTTAATTATGTATTTAATAAACACTGCGCGAATTCTAGTGGTTAAAACACATCTATAAAACTAGGACTTAACTGAATTTATTAATTATAAATTCCTTCGCGACTTTAAAAGTTAATTTAAGCATCTATTATCTTTTGAAATAATATAATAGATAAATCATTATATTTACAACTGGAACTATTGAGATGGTTTAATTTAATAGATTTAAATTAACACAAAATCCATTGAAATAGAATGACTGAACTAGACCACTGATCACTTTACGCAATATATATTACCGCTTTGCACAGAATAGAAAACACTGCAAATTTATATATAAAATCCAGGGGAAAATCTATAACAAGATTTCAATAAAGCTAGTGCTTCTGTAAAGGTCTGGCCAGCGAGTGATAACGTGTCTAGTCTTCATGGTCTATTTAGCTAAAATGGAATGTAAGTTGAGTGGGACATGATAAACTTGACAGCTTATTTGATCTCACGAACTTTTGGGATCTGACCGCCAAATCAAGAGAAGAAACCGCACCCTGGTCTTCGTATCTCCGTTCGCTGCTGCCCGTTTCGGTTTCCCCGTTCGCTCGGTTCTACGATTGACACCGAGACGCGAAATTAGCGGCAAGCAACTGCGTCTCGTATCAGGGACCACTACTGTCTTTGATAACGCCGATAGTCTCCCCTAAAATCCCTCAGTCCGTCTCTTTGATCGTGGTCGCTGTGCTTGTTTGATTCTGGCGACGCCCCCACTGGCCAAGTTAATTAAAATAACTGCCTATGATTGTTCAAGAGATGTTAGTGGGCGTGATTTAATCTCTCCTTAAATCAATGCTATGACTAGAATCAACGATAGGTAAACTTTCCGCATATCAATCAGCAAACGTTTTTGCCCTCTGTGGAACAGTTTCATAGCTAATGAATCCACGTGAAAGAATAAACGTTTTTACAAGAAGTTACAACAAAGTTCAGGGTCAGCCGAGTTCGTCCATCACAATCGTCCCCTCTTTTGAGACGTGAAAACGTGTTTTCATGTTTGATTTATGACGATGAGGCTGCCCTGATCGGTAACTTTTGGATGATTGGTATCTTCACCTTCCTCCTCTTCCTCTGTAGTCCAGTTTCTACTCAGGAAATCAGCCCCGACATTCTGTCTTCCCGGAATATATTCCACTTTGAAAGAATAAACGCTTAAAAGAAGCGCCCAACGCATGATCCTTGCGTTAAATTCTTTATTGGCACCAAGAAATGCTAACGGAGCGTGGTCTGTTTGCACCGTGAAAGATGTACCATAAAGAAACTCATGATGGCGTCTGATACCGTCAATCAGAGCAAGACATTCCCTTTCAACTACGCTGTAGTTCCGTTCCGCTTTATTTAATTTCCGACTGCCATAGGCAACTGGAAATAGCATGTTCAGGTCACTGTCATCGGCTTGAAGCAGTGTTGACCCGATGCCCTGACCTGACGCGTCGACTCTCAGTACAAAAGGTTTCTTGAGGTCAGGCAACCTCAAAATGGGGTATGCAGACAACTGTCCTTTCAAAGTGCTATACGCGTGTTCGCACTTTTGATCCCATATGACCTTATCAGGACAACCTTTCTTTGTGAGGTCAGTCAGAGGTGCCGTCAGTCCGTTGAAGTTCTGGATGTACTTCTGATAGTATGCACATAGCGATATGAAGGAACGTACGTCTTTCTTCGTTCGGGGTCTTTTTGCTGCCATTATTTTCTCCACGTTCTTCTTAATAGGCCAACTGCATCCGTGAGAAATAGTGTGCCCCAGGAAGTCTAACTGTTCAAACCCGATGAGACATTTGCTAGGTCTGGCTGTGAGACCCGTTTCCTGTAGTCTCCTGAGGAGCATAGCAACCGTAGCAATATGTTCTTCATAGGTTTCCGATGCAATTAAGATGTCATCCATGAAATTATGGATATGGGGACTTTGCAAAGGTTGTAGAAGCTTCCTCATCATCCTGGTGAACACTCCTGGTGCATTATGCAAACCGAACGGCATCACGTTAAATGTGTAATGTCCTTCACTAGTGCTGAAAGCTAACAAAGGTTTAATTTCCTCCTTGACTGGTATTTGATAATAACCTTTGCTGAGGTCAATCTTGGAGAAGATCTTTGCTTTGCTGAGCTTGGTGAACAACTCAGAAACAGTTTGGAGAGGTTCGGGCTGGAATTCCGTTACCGCGTTTAGCAACCTGTAATCAATGCACAGCCGAACTTCCTTATTGGGCTTCTGCAACAGCACTACACTCGAGCTGTAAGGAGATGTAGACTCACTGATAATTCCTGCCTGACGCAGCTTGTCTATTTCTCCGCGAAGTGCATCAGCTTTAGCGTACGGGATGGGGTAAACTCTGGTTTGAACAGGGGTCTCGTTTGTTAATTTCATATCAAATTCAATGAGATTTGTTCGACCAGGTACATCCGTTAAGACTGCACTGTACTGTTTTAGTAGAGCCCTGGTTTCTGTTTGTTGTTCTGGTGAGAGATTGTCGCCGAACTTGACATCTTTAAAGGATTCTGTGGGTTGCAATGGATACTCCATGCAACCATCATCATCTTCCTCGTCTTCCGTTGCTATGGCGACAGCCAGGAGATGCTCGGAGGATGGCACCGGTCTTTCCAAATATTTCTTTAGCAGATTTATGTGGAAGACCTTCTCCTTTCCTTTGATGGAGATCTTGTAGTTGGTACGTGAGATCTTTTTAAGGACGGTAAACGGTCCTTGCCATCCGATGCGAAGTTTATTGCTTCCGGTTGGAAGTAGCAATAGGACTTTCTCCCCTGGTTGTAGTTCTCTCTCTTTTGCAGCTTTGTTGTATCTTTTAGTAATTTTAGCGCGGGCTTTCTTAAGGTTGGTAGTAGCTAGATCCCATCCTAGCTTTAGCCTTTCCTTAAGCTCAGATACATACTTGCTTGCAGAGACGACTGTCTCGTCAGCCTTCTGGTCTGTCAGGGACCGAAGTAAGGCTTCTAGTGGCCCCTTAATAGGTCTGCCAAATAAAAGTGTAGCTGGCGCAAAACCCGTAGACGCTTGGGGTACCTCTCGGTAGGCGAATAAGGCAGCCGATATATATTGGTCCCAGTCTTCCGGTTTCTCCTGACCCAGCTTACGTAACATCATGGTGAGGGTACCGTTAAAACGTTCCACGAGCCCATTTCCGGCCGGATGGTAGGGACTTGTGTGGATATGTTTGGCCCTCAAGATCTTAAAGATCTCCTCCATTAACAGGCTACGGAATTGGGATCCATTGTCCGTCAAAACTTGTTGAGGGAATCCCAACCGTGTAAAAATTTGCACAAGGGCTTCTGCGACATGCTTGGAATTAGTGCATGGTAGCGGTACGGCTTCGGCCCACATAGTGCAAGTGTCAACTAAGGTCAGGATGAACCTGTTCCTTCTTTTGGTCTTTTCCAGAGGACCAATAATGTCGACAGCAACCCGTTCAAATGGAGTCCCTACTATTGGCATTTGCCCCATAGGTACTGGGGGTGTCAAGTGCTTGGGTGCTACCCGTTGGCACTGGGCGCAGGATTTCACATACCTGACAATGTCAGAGTTCATTCCTGGCCACCAATAGTGGTTTTTTATTCGCTGAATAGTGGCGTTTTGTCCCATATGTCCGCTAAAGGGAAGAGAGTGCCCCATTTCTAAGATCTGGTTTCTGTACTGCGTCGGTACTAGGAGCTGGTTATTCCCCGTGTCCGGGTTGCCCGTTCTACGATACAATACACCATCCTTAGAAAAGATGTCTCCGTTGTGTCTGGGGTCCTTAGCCATGGGCAGTTTTTTAAAGCAGGGCGCCAGAGTAGGGTCCTTTTGTTGCGCCTCCTTCAGTTCATTCGGCAACAAGTTTGGCGCAGGCTCCCTCTCCTTCTTGGCTTGCCCTCTTGTGGTTACCGCTGCCACAATCGGCTCCTTAGGTCTCCCAATGAACACATATCTACATCCCAGGATAACTGGGTAGATCGGATCATCCATTATGGCCGCTTTAATAACTCCTCTGACAAAGTCAGAGTGTATTTCTACCAGTGCGATAGGAAGCGTCCTGGGTGCATCACTCCTGAAAACTCCACTAAGTTTGACGGTTTCCTCTGTCTCCTGACCGGGTTTGACTAGGTGCCTAGCGACAATACAATCAAAACTTAATCCAGTGTCAAAAAGACAAGTAGTAGAGGTACCGTTCAAAATTACAGTTCCTCGAGTTGAGGGTCGGTCCCCTCAGGTTGAGAATCACTGACATTGACTCTACCTTTCGAGGCTGTATGCAAACATCCAATGCGGTTTGCACCGGTTTGTTTGCCCTGATCAGACGTTCCTGGTGTAGGGGTCTTCCCTTTTCCTTGACCTTGGTGGCCGCGCTGCCACGTAGGCTTGGTGGGTTGATCAGAATTGTTGTTTGGGGGGTATCGGGTTTTGTAGAATTTCGATTTTTCCTGGGGAGGTTTCTGGGTATTGTTATCTCGTTGGTTATAATGTTGAGAGGAAGTGGAAGAATAGGATGCCTGCTCTAGATTCTGTTTTCGAGATGGCTCATCGGTGGGTTTACGTTTAGTGCTGGGAAGTTCGGCCATTGCATTGCTATAGCGTTCGGCTTTATTGAGTATGTCTTCAAGCCTGACTGCCCCCTGTTCAGCCAAAAATCTACGAGTTTCATTCGACAAAGTGGATTTTATCTGCTCCACAAGAACAAGTTCGAGGAGTCCCTCATATGAAAGAGGTAGGTCAGATAATTCAATGCACTTTGTCAGATAACCCGTGAGACGTGAAGAGAACTGGGGAAATGTTTCCGTGCTCTCTTTTCGGCTGTTTCTGAACAACTGCAGAAACTTTCGGGCAGTCATCTCAAACTGCTGTAGTAAGGCCTTCTTCAACAGGTCATAATCATGTTGATTCGGTCCCAGCTTTGTGTACACGTCATAAGCATTGCCTTTCAGTGACGTTGAAAGTTTGAGCGCCCAGCGGGTACTCTCTAACCCATAAAGATTCGCGAGTCTCTCGAATTTTTCTAGGTAGCTGTCAATTTTTTCGTTAGGGCTAGGAAAAGATTCTAAAGAAAACGACATAGCAGTTAATTGGGCAGACTGAGTGCTGGAGAGATCCATTGTTTGAGACTGGGGCGAAGACGGCTCTCCATTATTTGAAGTAGAGGCACTCCGACTCTCTAAAGCCTTGAGCGCTAATTCATGCTGTCTTTCCTTGTCTCTCTCTCTTTCCCTGCGGGCGTCCATCTCTGCCTCAATTTTCTTCTGCTCCAATTGACGATCGTCCGCTTCTTTCTTCCTAGCTTCTGCCCTCTCTTCCTCCGCGTCATACCTTTGAAGTTCCTGGTTGATAAACACGTTCGCAGCTTCTGTGTCTAGTCCTGAGTCCTTGGCCTCTTGCCTCAAAAGGGATCTTATCCTAATTCTCTCTGCCATTGTCAAAGAACTGGATGCTTCTAAGACTAGAGAATAGTAAGATGGAACAAGAAGGGGAAAACTCAAGCCGCTACGAAAAAACCCAAAGTAAAAAAAAAATTTACTAGAGTTACCTCCTACCTGTACTGTGCAAACTTATCGCTGCTATTATCTGGCAATTAAGGCTCTAAACGCAAGCGACTATGCCACTAAATGGTAAGTTACACTGGAAAAAAATCTACTTTTACTAACAGTAGAGAAAAATTTAAATTAAAACAATTTAAAAGGAAAAAAAAAAAATTTTTTTTTTCCCCCTAAATTTTAAATCTCTGACAACAAACTCCGTCCCTAAAGTCAATTATTGAGATGAGACGTTGTTAACTTAATTTTTAAAAATCAGAACAATCCGTCTTTAGCTAAGCTCAACTCTTTTTAACTTCAAAAACCTTAGTGACTGTAAAACAATCACGCAATCCCAGCAACTCTTATAAAGAAAGAAATTGAATTATCTCCGCCAGAGGATAATTAAAATAGCAAATATTTTTGTTTATCTGTACTTTCTACTGCTGTGGAGAGAAAACAACCTGTAAATATGCTGTGTGGACAACCCAAATACTTAAAGAACGTTTGTCTAGGGGTGTAATTATTTATTTATTTCCCTAATTCACAAGACAAATCATTCACACTCTACCTAGTTAGACCCAGACTAAATCAGACTCAAAATATCTTTAACCCGGCTATACGATTGCCTCAAATGTAGCTCAAGATCCCAGAACCAGCCCACAAATATGTGTGCATCAAATGTATCTCAAAATAATCCCGGACGAGCCAGCCAAATATTGTCGTAAATTTATTTTGAGAGAAAAGAGTCTTAGAAATAGTGGTCCGGTTTAGAGTGGAAAATGATGATGGAAAGCTCAGTGATAGAAAATGTAGATATTAAATAGTTGCTTCACAGCGTGCTGGAGGAGAGTAAAGACAGACTTATTTACGACAAATCGCTTCTCTCAATCTTCTCTTCCGCTCTCCTGGTCAAACAATTATTTGCCAGTTTTCCAGACACGCATCTGCGCGCACACCGATTTGGTGTTTTTCACACACACAGACGATGTAGATACAAACTATATTAAACGAATAGGGGAAATGTTGGGCTGTGGGTATATCCAACACACAGAACTAAATGAGTTTATGTGATTTTATTCACTTTAAACATCAATCACTAACAAATATCAGGTATTACATAAATTATCATAAGTACACAAATGCAAATAACAAATTTGGGAGGGGTGAAGAAGATTGGTATCGACTAAGCCCTTCCCGCTTATTAGACAAAGACAAACCCAGTCCAGAGATAGATAATATCAGGAACATAGGTACGTTAACCTAACAGTGAAGTTAATTACTCTGAAAGAGGTGTTACAAAGTTAGGTATAGGTGATAGAAAAAAAAACCTGTTCTTCCCAGCTGTTCTTCCCTTTACTAAGCAAATGGAAAGGAGGGGGTTTTTAAACAGAGTTAACCAATTAGCAACTCCCCCTTAAAGGAACAATGCAGGGAATACAGAAAAATTATATTACTAGGCAAGAAAGTTAACAACAGGTTTACAAAAGAAAACGATTAAATTTCCTGTCATTCATACACACGCGTGAGGATCCACACTCATATACTCACACACTTACCGAATGCAGCCTCAGACGATCCATAAAAAGTATATAAAAACAGCAAGTACTCTTTCGACATATGAACTGTCTAGTCCTTCGATGTCCCGCCCCAGATGTTTGCGAGGGTTTGTTGGTAACAAATATTCTCACTTATCGCAAGACTTGAAGACTAAGAGTTCTCGTGTTTTTATTATATATATAAAAGGAGTCTATGGGATGGCACTAACCCAGTTCGGCACAGGGGTGAAAATGAAGTGGTCTCTTTTAATCCTCCGCTATGGTAAAATTCCTTCAATGCGTGATGATAGTTTTATTAAATCCAATTGAGGAAAAAAAAACTAGGCTGTCACAGTCAGGAAAATATGTACTCTCTCACAGTAAACAGTAAATATGATATCGCTACTGGCGATGAGTACCTTCCAGTTTATCTTACAGGGTTGTAAGGGTAATTTGATGATTATTCTTTAAAATGTTCTTGGGTGGGCTTTATTTCATTTAATTCTGACAGCTAGGTCAAAAGGACCGCCACAAGATTATATTTTAAAAGAAATGTTTCTTCAATATGACTGGAAGTTTATAGGATGATTTCTTTATTTCTTTCTTTATTTAGCTGGGACCGCAGGTACGATCACTCTGTGTGAAAGAAAAAAAGACATGTAACATACCGAAAAATCAAGCGCGATAAATTTCCCGTTAAGCCTATAATACACTCGAGTATTTAATTATGTATTTAATAAACACTGCGCGAATTCTAGTGGTTAAAACACATCTATAAAACTAGGACTTAACTGAATTTATTAATTATAAATTCCTTCGCGACTTTAAAAGTTAATTTAAGCATCTATTATCTTTTGAAATAATATAATAGATAGATCATTATATTTACAACTGGAACTATTGAGATGGTTTAATTTAATAGATTTAAATTAACACAAAATCCATTGAAATAGAATGACTGAACTAGACCACTGATCACTTTACGCAATATATATTACCGCTTTGCACAGAATAGAAAACACTGCAAATTTATATATAAAATCCAGGGGAAAATCTATAACAAGATTTCAATAAAGCTAGTGCTTCTGTAAAGGTCTGGCCAGCGAGTGATAACGTGTCTAGTCTTCATGGTCTATTTAGCTAAAATGGAATGTAAGTTGAGTGGGACATGATAAACTTGACCACTTATTTGATCTCACGAACTTTTGGGGATCTGACCGCCAAATCAAGAGAAGAAACCGCACCCTGGTCTTCGTATCTCCGTTCGCTGCTGCCCGTTTCGGTTTCCCCGTTCGCTCGGTTCTACGATTGACACCGAGACGCGAAATTAGCGGCAAGCAACTGCGTCTCTTATCAGGGACCACTACTGTCTTTGATAACGCCGATAGTCTCCCCTAAAATCCCTCAGTCCGTCTCTTTGATCGTGGTCGCTGTGCCTGTTTGATTCTGCGACGCCCCCACTGGCCAAGTTAATTAAAATAACTGCCTATGATTGTTCAAGAGATGTTAGTGGGCGTGATTTAATCTCTCCTTAAATCAATGCGATGACCAGAATCAACGATAGGTAAACTTTCCGCATATCAATCAGCAAACGTGTTTGCCCTCTGTGGAACAGTTTCATAGCTAATGAATCCACGTGAAAGAATAAACGTTTTTACAAGAAGTTACAACAAAGTTCAGGGTCAGCCGAGTTCGTCCATCACAGTAACTTTAAACCTGGGCACATAATTCTGTTAAGTGCCGATGAGAAGGGGCTCGTCTCAAATTTACATAGGTTAAACATTCTCTCCCCTTCCCTTTTTCGTCACTTAGTGATCTATCAAATGATGCTTTGTGATCAGCCAGATCAAGATCGACCGGTTGCCTGCTATACGTTCTCGACGTGACGTCATTATCATTTTCCTTTTTTCCTCCCTTTGGATCATGGAACCACAACTACAGTTGTGTCTCTACATGTGCTCTGTCACGTGTTATAGTAAGTCTGTGAAAAATCGCAATACGATTTTGTTAAGTACAAGTGTACGCGAGCGTATTTGTGTATTTTATTTAATTAGGTATTTTAGTACTGGTGTTTAATTAATAACCTTTTGTAGTCAGATTATAGTTGTGTAATTAATTCTGCTGAGTTGGTGTAAGCAACTGTGTGTTTGTATGGTGTTAATTTGATAAAGGTCTCGGGTCAGTCGAAAAAAAGTAGGGCTTAGAACTTTTACCGGGGAACTATTCGTTTCAGTGAATGAAATGTTTTGACACATGAGGCTAGATTAGCGTAATAGATTTAGGTCAGCCTGTGTCGGGGAGTTCTCATACCAGACCGATATTAAGTGGGAGCAGGGGGAGAGAGAGGTGCGAATGTTTGGTAGGCTGACCTGTGGGCGTGAATAATTGTTTATCGCTGTGCAAGGCGAAGAGAGAGAAAGACGAGAGATGTATTTAATTAAGGGGTTTATGTGTTAGGGTTAACATTATTTTGAGGGACCCAAAGATGCAGCAATAGAGAATGCAGTCAGCGACCCATAGCTTGACTGCTTGCATCAGAGTCAGCGAACCAGAGCTGACCAAGAACCTACTCCACCTCCACGTGGTGGTCCTGGAAACAGTCTGCATCATTGCAGTCTGGCTGAGCGAGTAGGGATCGCAGAGGGAAGGCAAACCCGGTCCCAAAAACTGCCGTGCTGAAGTCGGATGTGTCGACCGAAAGGTGCAGATATCACAGCTCCGGCGTAAACAGACACGACGCAACCAACGTCCTTTTCAGGACGAACGAAGAAGAAAAAGATTATTTTAAAGTTGTTGTACATTAGTTGTCATTTCTTTGTTTACAGCATTTTCACAGCACAAGGGAGGGTTGAAACAGCCCTTACAATTTACCAAGGGAAAATTTGTCATCTCAGGAGCCGAGTGCTCGAGATATCGCCAGAGGTGAAAGAACAGAGACGTTCCCTTGCAGTGAAGAAAAATTCTTTAGCGGGAACAGGTTCTAAAATCAGGAGCTCTAAGCTAGCTAAAGGACATCAGATAGGCGCGTTGCCTAGTGCTCATCAGAAGGCCATAATAAAGCCTTGAATCAATATACCGCATTCGGCTTCCACCTATCGTGGTAGTGAACTAGACCCCTCTTTCAGTACAACGGAAAAGGGATAGGGAAATCATACTTTTCCAGCCAGCAACTCATCAGATCCTCAGAAGCGACAGTAGCGCCAGAGAGTCACTGAATCAAGACGAAGAGAGAGAGAGGGGGAGAGAAAACTTGCTGGGATCAGTAGGGTCACATATCATACTTAGAGGATAGCCATCTGAGCTAGCGCTGTAATAAAAGTCTACTAGTGTAGCAGTTCAGTGGTGTTAGTTAGTGGCGTTATCATCGCCTAAAGCGCTTTGAAGCTGAGTGGACAGTTTAGGCATCGTCAGCAGGACAGTGTCAGTTAGTAACATTAGTGTAGTTTGGAGTGGTGATTCGTACTCAGAGACCCCACCAAGTAGTGTGTTTAATCCTTAATTCTTTTTCCCATACAGGTTGCAAGAGTGGGTGAAAGGGTTGGGTTAAATTTGTCTGTCTTTTTTTAAATGGTTTTGTTCTTTTTCAGGGGTGCGACCTCGCACGTTATTTATTTCGATATGTTATTTATTTTTTGGGTAAATAAACTTTAAGCTGTAAATTGGATCAGTCTCTCTATACTATACTGTACGTACATATTTGTCTGTATAGTTGTGTCTGTGGACTTTTAGTGAAACCTTATCTCCTTTATGGTAGTCAGAGGTGGTGGGTCTTTAGCTCTTAAATAAGTCGCGAGTGGCGAGGGAGAGTCAATCTAGGTTCTCACCCTCGAAGCTATAAGTCTCATCTTTCCACATTCACTGTTATTCTCAAAATCTATCTTCTCAGTCTTCCTCATACTAGTGTCTTGTCTATACAATCAGTCAAACTCTAGAACTTAAATCCACTTCTTGACAAGAATCCAGCATTGCATACTAAGCTTGGATAAATCGCTTGAGACCAGACATAATTCTGGCTTTTACCTGGTTGACTGCATGCAGGAGGCTCTATGGACCCTGTGATAGGCAGGGGGAGCTAAGACGTGGCTCTCTGTACGACGTGACAATTGGTGAGCCCAGAACCAGAGTACAGTATTTTAGCCCTGTATACTTGGAGAGCCTTCTTGGATGGCAGGGAATGCATAGTATGCCACGTGCTTCTTCTTCCTAGCTTGGGACAAGATTTGATGATTCTTTAAATGCAAGCCAAACTAAAGAAATTGACTTTAACTCAACACGTTTTGGAAAGTCAAAAAGCCTGGATCTACAGTGTTGAAAATACCAAGGACTCTTTAATTTTGGTAATGGCTGCTAAAGAGCGAAAAGCTCAGCTGCCCTAGTTCAACAAGAACATTGACGTAAATACCACAGATAAACTAATTCACGAGAAAATGTCATATACAAGTACTTTAAGATATTTTAACTTTGGTCAACAATGCATACGTCTTAGTCACTTCTTAGGTCGTTCGATTGGCAGAGTGATTAGAGCCCTGGCCTCATGCAGCAAGGTGCCGGGTTTAAAACACCTGTCGCGCCATGCTCCATTCTACAAAGCTTTAACTTGGTACCTGACTCTGCTTTGGAGTTAGGGAAGGTAACGGCAGATAACTAATAACCTCAAGTCACAAAGGGTAACTTAGTATATTTAAAGTCTCTAATACTTAACTCCCCTACCTCAAATATGTGAAAATAAATTATTGCGAAACTAAACCTACACAGGAGGATGACAGACACAATTACTATAACAATATATACAGTTCGTGTACAGAAGACAAATAGCATTAAGAAACGAAGACACTGGAACAAATATATTTACAAAACAACATATCTTTAATAAACGTTGTGTTTTATTTCGTCTAGGTCTTCGCATTAAAGGCATTCAAATAAAGAACACCCTTACGAGGGATCTCCAAAATCTGACGCTTATTTGCAGTTAGTTTGGCATTGAAATGCTAAGATAAACTACTTCTAATTGGACTTTTCCCCAGCGAAGCAAATGTGTGTGTGTATGTGTGTGTGTGTGTGTGTGTGTGTTTGTGTGCGCGCGCGCGCGCGACAATTCCGCTTATAATCTACAGCATTTTAAAACTACTTCACTGACTTCCAATTTCCTCAAGATGAGATCTTATACAGCCAGGATAAATGAATAGAATCATTCCAATATAGGACAGTACATAGTACTAGAGAATCTTCTAAAATTGTACAGGATAAAATCTCAACTACAGTACTGTAAGCTACAAGTCCCTGGAATCTGAATACAACGTGAATACGCAGTAAGCCTAACCACCTGACAGATGGCATTTTAAAACAGTTGCCCTACAATATTCGGACGTTTCCAATGAAAAAAGTTTGTGTTCACCTAATCGATGCAAATTGAAATATGCACATTTTATATTTTGCATTTGACATATATAAAGTGCTTGTGGGTGTAAAATAGCATATGAGGCTGGCAACCTTATTACTCTAAAATGACTTGACTAATGAACCACAACTGTAAGAGCTGATGACTGCTTCGTGCGTGTTTCCCTCACACGGACCCAATAACAGAGGTGGCCCTAGGTTCCAGAGGAAGGTTTTGTTTCCTCTTAGTTTTTGGGACGAGTTGGCAACTGTCGACGCTAGACCCTTACATCAGATGGATCTTGAAGACGCTTTCAACCTTAGTAGTTACCCCATCCTTGCTGTCAAGGACGTGGTACTGTCACCATATTTGACGCCTGTAGAGAAGGACCTGCCCAAAGCACCTTTGGGAACCAACAACGATCGAAGCAGACGCCAACTGACCGCACTGTAGCGAAAATCTGTGAAATAATCGCCAAATTCAGTAAGATTTTAATCCTATGATAATAAATAAACCCGCCCGCAAGTGTCTGCCTAAAGTCGTCTCTACGCCAGTATAGTGCTGCCTTTGGTGCAGAGGAAATGCTTATAAAACGATCCCGCCGTAAAACCTAACCCACTTTCCTAGTTTCGGTTTTGAGGCTTACAATTAACGATCTGCCAGAACTGTGACACCAACCTACCGTCTGAATTAACGTACGATTTTAACTTTAACGCCCAAATTAGTAGTAACTCGGACATTTTTCAGTAGTAAGAACGAAACGACTGTAATAATTAACGCCAATACTACCAACGCTTGGCAAAAACCTCTCTTTGCTCAGTACGCGGGACTAATACTATAACCTCTCCGTTGGACAAGCCAGAATACATAAACACACAGACAGTGTTCCATTCTCGCCGAGTAGTGTATTTCTGACGTAACACAACTAGTTGGTTTATTTGAATGAAAAAATGATAGAAAAGGAGGGGGAAAGATGGCCGACTTTTGGAAAAGTTGAAATTGACGATTAACAGTGACAACACTGAAAATCTAAACGAAAAAGAATATAGCCATAAAAATCATATATAAAGATAGCTTAGGGTCCCCTGAGCAATAATATGTTTTAATATATATGGTAGTCTAATTATTAACCAAGATATTGAAATAATACTATATGTCTACGAACACTAAGACGGACGGACTGTTGTTTTTGCTCATTTATTCATAACGTTAGTGGGGACGCCAGTTTAAAAAGAGGCATTAGATTGATTCAAATCCGATTGGATGGTAGAAGAGTATAGGAAGGAGGGTATTGGTTAGGAAGAAAAGCTAGATATTTTGAAGACTCATTCCTAGAAATGTGGAGTTTGATTTTTTTAAATTTTGAATTGAAAAGCTAGACCCTCGCTGATTGGGCCGGTATGATAATATTGGCAAAAGCTTTCAAAGGCTTGTCGCCAATTGAGAGAGAAAGTTTTGAAAGCAAGCTGCGTTGAGAACAGCAGTGCCTAGAGTGAAATAATACACCTTGGCAGTCTGGACCGGGGCAAAGCTCAACTTACATTTTAATGCTAATGCCAGTCAACGTACGTTTGTTATATTTCTTTGAGTTGTGGGTTTTTTGTTCTGGTGCTATGGTAGTACCAGGACCCTTGTGAATTTACTAGAGAGAGATTGAAACTTTACTGGACCAAGCGGTCTACTATACTATACTACACCAGGGACTGTGTCAGTCTGGTCATTCGAGTGAACGAAAGGAAATTGTCAGCATCATATCTACTATGAACCTACAGATAAGTGCCTATGTGTCGGCACTACAACGGTCATCCACTGACTTTATTACCAGGGACATAAAATCTTTGATTATTAAATAACTTTTCCACAAGATAATAATATAAAGAAGGGGAATGATGACAACACCCCACCCCACCATTAGTTACCAGTGTCACCCAGTGTAGAGAAATACCTAAATATAATTTGATTATAATAGTCCTTTGTATGGACAGAAGATCCATTATGTTATAAATATTTATGTAAATAAAACCATAAATTTCATTTTGTTGTTGGTCCTGACTCAGAAAATTCTGAATCAGGGCAAATAAATTGTAATCTAGCATATTACATAATTTTCAGCCACAGACTTCTATAAGTTGTATAATAGAGTGTTAGTTTGTTTGTGGTTGTGGTATTGACCCTGTCTTATATCTATATGTGTTAAAATGTAAATGTATTTGTAGTAATACTTACACTACATTACACACTTGCATAACCCTAGACATTATACGTAGCTATCATACATACTAGTCAAGAATAGGTCTGATTGAGGTCATAAGGTGGTAGCAGAAAGGTACTCTGATAACTCAACCCAAAATTTGTTATAATCAGGGACCTTCACAGCTGACCTCATTCAGTACACTAGAAATATTGAATGATAACATCTATTAACATCAAATCCACCACATACGAGGGGCGTTCAGAAAGTAATGCACCACATCGTTTTTTTCAGGAGCTGTTTATTCAAAAAGCATGAAATTTATACACGATATACATGGATATATCCTGTAAACATCGGTATTATTCAACATAATCCCCATCACCTTGTACTGCTTTATACCAGCGCGAAACAAGAGCATGTATTCTTTGCCCGTACCAGATTTTGTCTTGATCATGAAACCATTTCTTCACTGCATGAATCACTCCTTCATCATCTTCAAACCTTGTCCCACGGAGTGCATCTTTAAGTAGACCAAATAGATGAAAATCAGAGGGTGCCAAATCGGGACTATAGGGTGGATGGGGTAGTACAGTCCAACACCCAATTTGGTGATTGCTTCCCGTGTTGCCAGACTTGTGTGAGGTCGCGCATTGTCGTGAAGGAGAAGCAGGTCTGCTGGATTCTTATGCGGCCGAACTCTGCGAAAACGTTGATTGAGTTTTATAAATGTCTTAATGTAAGCTTGCGAATTGATTGTCTCTCCTCTTGGCATAACGTCCACAATATTCACACCTTCAATGTCCCAAAAGACAGTGATCAGGACCTTTCCAGCTGAAGGAATTGTCTTGAATTTCTTTCTTCTTGGTGATTGCGGATGATGCCACTCCATTGACTGTCTTTTTGTCTCAGGTTCAAAATGATGTGCCCAGGTTTCGTCACCTGTAACGATCTTAGCCAAAAAGTTCTCTCCATCAGCATTGAAACGCTCCAACAATTCAGAAGAAATTGCTTTCCTTTGCAATCGGTGGTCATTTGTGTGACTTCGAAGAACCCATCTTGCGCAAACCTTAGAAAATCCGAGAGTTTTTATAACTGCATTTGCACTACCAAAGTTGACTGACAGCTGTAAGGCCAATTGTTGAGTAGTGATTCGCCTATCAGTAAGAATAATGCCCTCAGCGCATTTCAACATTTCTGCGTTGGTGGCTGTGGCAGGACGTCCACAGCGCGGTCGATCAAGCAGCTCCGTATCTCCACTTCCTGATTCTTTGATTCTCTGAACCCAGCGACTGACTGTACTCCTGTCGACTGCAAAACTTCCATACACATCACATAGATGCTTGTGAATATTCACAACAGTTTCCTTCTCTGCAACGAGAAATTCTATCACAATTCGCTGTTTATAACGCAAGTTGCTAACACGCTCCATTTCAACGGTTTAGGGCAGCCGTATTATTTGGCCGGTTGCGGTGCAATTTGGTGCACACAATTGGCACATGCCATATTTGAAGTGTGCAAAATTTCATGCTTCTATCTTTATTATTAGCTGAGAAAACCGATGTGGTGCATTACTTTCTGAACGCCCCTCGTATATTGGTAGGCTTGTCCGAGATTTGAACTTTTCATTAGGTAAACTCCCAACACCAGCTATAGTGGGTAACTCGCTTCTGGGATTTTAAACTTCTCCTAATACATATATAGGAATCCCTTACTTACTTACTTAGTCGTTCCCCTTCTACCGTGAGGTGTAGAGGTTTGGAAGAGAGAGCGCCAGACTATTCTATCGGCTGTCTTCCTCCTGGCCTGGTTCCATTCTAGTCCTCGGTCCTTCAAAGATTGTCTAATGTTGTCCTCCCAGCGGACTCTGGGTCGTCCTCGGGGTCTGGATCCTTGGCTCTTTGTTTCCCATGCTTGTCGTGGTATCCGATTTTCTCCCATTCTGCAGACATGGCCAAACCATCTTAATTGGGACTGTTCTACTTGGGTCTGCAGGGGGTAGGATTTAAGGCCTTGACGTATCGTCTGGTTGCGTACCATGTCTCTTCTTGTTACTTCAACCACCTTCCTCAGATACCTCATTTCTGAGGTTTGGATCTGGCTTTTATGGGGGAATCCCTTATAAATAAAATTAAAAATATTCTTTTGTGGAATTTAAATAGTGGATGATCTGTTGGTGCTTGTAGTTGTTGTTTAATTAGAGTAAATAAGTTACCTTAGTATATTGTTAACCTTGCTTGATACAATATGGCTGATTTGATAAAGTTCAGATCTGCTGCTGTGCAGACTGCCAGAGACATGAACATGGAGGATCAAGTCTTGATTGACTATGTCACCTCAGAATGTGATACGTTCATTGCTAGGGAAGAACATAGGTTAGCTGAAGAGAGGAGAATGCAGTTAGAAGATGCTAGGGAGATGAAGAAATTATAATTGGATAGAGAGGCTGCGATCAAGAGGCTCCAGCTAGAGGAAAGAAAAATTGAGGCTGAAAAAAACGACAGCAAAGGGAAGCAGAAGAAGAGATTGGCTGCCGAAAGGGAAGCAGAAGAAAAGAGATTGGCTGCCGAAAGGGAAGCAGAAGAAAAGAGATTGGCTGCCGAGAGGGAAGCAGAATCAGAAGATAAAAGATTACAAAGGGAGCATGATTTGCGACTAAGAGAGTTGGAGTTGCAAGGCCATGCTCCTGAAAATGGTCACAGCCCCTCTACCTCTGATGCTACTGCTAGTCAGGGGGCCTCTAACTCAGCTATGGGGTTCCACTTAGATTATTTTGTTGAAAGAGATGATGATATTGAATCATATTTAAGTAGATATGAGGTATTAGCTACAACTTATGGGCTAGAAAAAGAAAGATGGAGCTTGAAGTTATCCCAAGGTCTTAGGGGAACAGCTTATGAAGTTTTCTCAAAAATGAGCAGGGATGACCAATACAATTATGACATGTTAAAGCAGGCTCATTTGTTAAGATATGAAAAGAATGGTGAATTTTACAGGAAAAAGTTTAGAAATGCCAAGCTACTGTCGGGTGAGACCTACCACCAGTTCTCTGCACGTTTAGAGACGTACTTAGAGAAATGGACTGCTCTGGGGAAATCCAAGATCTTAAAGAAATGATCCTTATTGAGCAATTGAGAGAGTCCATGGCTCCAGACTTGAGAAAGATTCTCATGGAACAGGGTGCAGAGAGGCTGGGTGAATTACTTAATGTCGCTGACAGGTATCAGGCAGCCCAGGCAGAGGTAGCTGGCGCCAAAAAGAAACATGTAGACAATTATAAGGCTCCACAAAACTCTAATAGATTTGACAACAAAGATCAAGGTAACAAGGGTAAGCAAAATTTTGATAGGCCACGCAATGATTATAAAAATAAAAACCCACAACTCACTGACAGGAAATATGAGGAAAGAAAACCTTTTCATCAAGGTAGATTTTATTGTAGATGGTGTAAGAGGGAAGGACATGACACCAAAGTTTGTAATAGGAAACCTGCTGGATTTGCTGCTATGAAGTTGGGGGAAAAGGAAGTAAAGGTAAAACCTACTGGACAGCAGGAACCTTATCACCCCCCATTGTGTGAGGACGTGGTATGTAATGGGGTCACCATTAGGTGCCTTTACGATACCGGTTTGGATTTTGATTCTGTTGTGAGTTCGCACTTGGTGAACCCAGATCAGTATACCACAGAAACAGTGGAGATACAAGGGGCGACCAAGGACATACAACTTATGACACTTTCCATTGCCAGGATAACGGTGAAAACTCGCTATGTGGAAGGAGAAATCAGAGCAGCAGTGCTACCCTCTGATATGGGGTGCCGTTATGTCTCCTTGGGGAATCCCAAGAGATCTGTGGTCTTGGCAGCAGTCCAGACCCGTTCACAATCCAGAAAGGAAGAAGATAAACCAATAAATACTCATCCGGAAGAGATGAGGAAGGCACAGGCTGAAGACAAGTCTCTCAAGCCTTGCTTTAAGAACTTACCTAAATGCCAAACATCCAAGCAAAGGGGACGATTATATGAAGAACAAATTGTTGTATAAGAAGACTGGGACTGGAACAACTGGCCATGCACAGCTGGTACTTCCAACTTCATATCGGGAGAGAGTGTTGGTATTAGGACATGCAATTCCCTTCAGTGGTCATATGGGGATCAGCGCAACAGGACAGCGTATAGCTTGTCATTATTTCTGGCCAGGGATAACGGAAGATATAACGAGTTATGTAAAATCCTATCCAGAATGCCAGAGAGTAGCTCCAAAGCATTGGACTGCTCCAGCAACTCTAGGAGAAATGCCCGTAGTGGGAACACCTTTTGAGAGAGTTGCAGTGGATATTGTGGGACCTCTCACTCGGGCCAAGAGGAGGAACAGTTACATCCTTACTCTGGTGGACACTTGTTCTATGTGCGGAGAGGCGGTAGCCCTGTCGTCAATCGATTCGAAGCATGTCGCAGAGGCATTACTTACAATATTCACTAGGTTAGGATTCCCGCATCAAATCTTGACTGATAACGGCTCACAGTTAAAGGGGAAACTAACGGAAGAAGTTTTTAGGTTATTTCAAGCCAAGCACTTTCATTGTAGTCCATATCACCCCCAGGGGAACTGCCAGGTAGAGAGGTTCAATGGGACTCTCATTTCTATCCTGAGAAAGCTGGCACATGAAAAACCTGATACGTGGGACCAATATTTGCCCGCTGCGTTGTTTGCGTATCGGGAAGTTCCACATAATTCAACCGGAATGGCACCCGCAACCCCGTTATATGGGAGGCCAATAAAAGGTCCATTGGAAGCCTTGTTGAGGACGTGGACCGATGAGAAGACAGAAGAGACTGTTACCTCATCATATCTATATGTGAACGAACTGACCACTCGTTTAAAAACTAGTTGGAAACTGGCAAATGATAATTTGAGACAAGCCATGAAAAAGCATGCGGCTTATTATAATAAAAAAGCGAAGGATATGGAGCTTGCTGTAGGGGAGAAGGTGCTACTTCTATTTCCCGGCAGCAGCAATAAACTTCAAATCGAATGGCAAGGACCATACACAGTTTTGGAAAAAGTATCCAGAACAAATTATAAGATAGACAAGAAGGGAAAGGAAAAAGTCTATCATGTGAACCTTCTGAAGAAATATCTGGACAGGCAAATCCAGGAAGGAACACACTTAATGGCCTTGTCTATCTCAACCGAAATGAAAAATGACCCTCTCACCTCATTTGAATATCCTCTGAAGCCCAGTGAAACGTTTGCACAGGTGAAGATCAGTAATCACCTGACAAAAGGACAGAGGGAGCGGATTCAAAATGTCCTAGAGAAACATACAGACGTCTTAACGGATAAGCCGGGGCACACCAATTTGTTGGAATATGATATGAAACTACTAGACCCAACACCCATCTGTATGAGGCCCTATTCTATTCCTTTCGCTAAGGAAAAAGCTTTGAAAGAGGAGATAGATTATTTGTTACAAGAAGGGATTATTTCTCACAGTGAATCTCCTTACAGCTCTAGTGTGGTTTTGTTGCGAAAACCATCTCGGGAACATAGACTGTGCATAGATTACAGGAAACTGAATGCTGTCACAGAAGGTCAGGTGGATCCATTACCTGATACAAATAAACTATTTGCCAGGCTGAACAAGGCAAAATATTTTTCTAAAGTGGATCTTAGCAAAGGCTATTATCAAATTCCTGTAACGCCTGAGGTTCGACCTTACTTAGCATTTAGCACCTCGGAAGGCCATTATGAGTTCAACATGTTGCCGTTTGGGTTGAAAAATGCCCCGAGTGTGTTTTCGAGGATGATGCGAAAATTGTTGGATCCCCTGAAAAATCCATGCATCTCGAATGTCATGGATGATATTCTTATCGCTACTGAAACATTTGAGGAAAACGTTACCTCTTTGAATATGCTGTTTGATAGACTTAGAGAGGCTAACTTGGCTGCTAGACCAACAAAATGTTGTATTGGTTGTAAAGAGTTGGAATTCTTGGGACATACCGTACATCAGGGTAGCATGACCCCTGACCCCAAGAATCTGGAAAAATTGAAAAGAGCACCGAGGCCAGAAACAAAAAAAGATGTGCGATCTTTTGTGGCGTTGTGTGGTTTCTACCAAAAGTACATTTAACACTTTAAATCTATATGTGCTCCTCTGACGGATTTAACGCGTAAAGGACAACCTGATACAATAATTTGTCAGCACAGTGTGAATTAGCATACCAAGAGTTAAAGGAAAAACTCACAAGCAGGCCGGTATTGAAATTGCCTGACTTGAATCAAGAATTTGTCGTGAGAAGTGAAGCAAGCAATGTGGGCCTAGGTGCTACATTGTTGCAAAGGTCCTCCTCACAAGATGGGGAATTGAACCCAGTCGCTTATGCAAGCCACAAGTTGAACAAAGCGGAAAAAAATTATTCAACAAGTGAAAAGGAATGTTTAGCGTTAATCTGGGCTATAAAAAATTCCAGATCTATCTGTATGGTAGGACATTTGTGGTCCAAACAGATCATCAGCCTCTCGTATTCTTATCACAGGCAAATCATGAAAATGCCAGATTATTAAGATGGTCATTACTATTACAACCCTATTCATTTATGATTGAATATATTCCCGGCTCTCAGAACGTGGGTGCCGATTTTTTGAGTAGACATCCTTATGATGAAAATCAGAAAAACGAGTAGGACTTCATTTGCGCTAAGTTATCTCATAGATTAGAACCTGCAGTGAATGCATGTTTTAGGAAGGGAGGTGTGTAGCGAAAATCTGTGAAATAATCGCCAAATTCAGTAAGATTTTAATCCTATGATGATAAATAAACCCGCCCGCAAGTGTCTGCCTAAAGTCGTCTCTACGCCAGTCTAGCGCTGCCTTTGGTGCAGAGGAAATGCTTATAAAACGATCCCGCTGTAAAACCTAACCCGCTTTCCTAGTTTCGGTTTTGAGACTTACAATTAACGATCTGCCAGAACTGTGACACCAACCTACCGTCTGAATTAACGTACGATTTTAACTTTAACGCCCTAATTAGTAGTAACTCGGACATTTTTCAGTAGTAAGAACGAAACGACTGTAATAATTAACGCCAATACTACCAACGCTTGGCAAAAACCCCTCTTCGCTCAGCACGCGGGACTAATACTATAACCTCTCTGTTGGACAAGCCAGAATACATAAACACACAGACAGTGTTCCATTCTCGCCGAGTAGTGTATTTCTGACGTAACACAACTAGTTGGTTTATTTGAATGAAAAATGATAGAAAAGGAGGGGGAAAAATGGCCGACTTTTGGAAAAGTTGAAATTGACGATTAACAGTGACAAAACTGAAAATCTAAACGACAAATAATATAGCCATAAAAATCATATTTAAAGATAGCTTAGGGTCCCCTGAGCAATAATATGTTTTAATATATATGGTAGTCTAATTATTAACCAAGATATTGAAAAAATACTATATGTCTACGAACACTAAGACGGACGGACTGTTGTTTTTGCTCATTTATCCATAACGTTAGTGGGGACGCCAGTTTAAAAAGAGGTATTATATTGATTCAAATCCGATTGGATGGTAGAAGAGTATAGGAAGGAGGGTATTGGTTAGGAAGAAAAGCTAGATATATTTTGAAGACTCACTCCTAGAAGTTTGAAGTTTGGTTTTTTTAAATTTTGAATTGAAATGCTAGACCCTCGCTGATATCCGGTCTGATAATATTGGCAGAAGCTTTGAAAGGCTTGTCGCCAGTTGAGATAGAAAGTTTTGAAAGCAAGCTGCGTTGAGAACATTAGTGCCTATAGTGAAATAATAAACCTTGGCAGTCTGGACCGGGGCAAAGCTGAACTTAAATATTAATGCTAATGCCAGTCAACGTAAGTTTGTGATATTTCTTTGAATTGTGGGTTTTTTGTTCTGGTGCTATGGTAGTACCAGGACCCTTGTGAATTTACTAGAGAGAGAGAGAGAGAGAGAGAGAGAGAGAGAGAGATTGAAACTTTACTGGACCAAGCGGTCTACTATACTATACTACACCAGGGACTGTGTCAGTCTGGTCATTCGAGTGAACGAAAGGAAATTGTCAGCATCATATCTACTATGAACCTACAGATAAGTGCCTATGTGTCGGCACTACAACGGTCATCCACTGACTTTATTACCAGGGACATAAAATCTTTGATTATTAAATAACTTTTCCACAAGATAATAATATAAAGAAGGGGAATGATGACAACACCCCACCCCACCATTAGTTACCAGTGTCACCCAGTGTAGAGAAATACCTAAATATAATTTGATTATAATAGTCCTTTGTATGGACATTGTGTTATAAATATTTATGTAAATAAAACCATAAATTTCATTTTGTTGTTGGTCCTGACTCAGAAAATTCTGAATCAGGGTAAATAAATTGTAATCTAGCATATTACATAATTTTCAGCCACAGACTTCTATAAGTTGTATAATAGAGTGTTAGTTTGTTTGTGGTTGTGGTATTGACCCTGTCTTTTATCTATATGTGTTAAAATTTAAATGTATTTGTAGTAATACTTACCCTACATTACACACTTGCATAACCCTAAACATTATACGTAGCTATCATACATACTAGTCAAGAATAGGTCTGGTTGAGGTCATAAGGTGGTAGCAGAAAGGTACTCTGATAACTCAACCCAAAATTTGTTATAATCAGGGACCTTCACAGCTGACCTCATTCAGTACACTAGAAATATTGAATGATAACATCTATTAACATCAAATCCACCACACGCACACTGTCAGCTAAGTAACATTCAAGTTCAGCTTTTGGACATTTCCAATTATTTTCTCTCATTCACCAAAACTTAATATCGTCCGATGATGGCAAATATCATTGCTTCATATTTGTAAACGTTATTCATTTTACTCTTGTTAACTCATAACTGATTATTAAATTTGTAAAATGTAAGTGTAAATCTACAATCGATTTAATCATTATTACATACAGAGCTAATCAATTACTATTTCGCTGAATCCCCTTTAGCAGTGGACTTGCTAAATACGAGTCAACATCTTTACTCACAGAAAGGGCAGGAGAATAATAAGTTCATGACAATTTAGATGATCTCAATTATCATTTTTGCCATTTTGTAAAACTCCTGTGAAGCTCCCTTAAATAGAAGCATCATTCTTCTATTTAGATCTCTGCCAAGCGTAATCTTGAGCAAAGGGTGATAACTTTTAAAACCCTCATCCGATTACACGAAGTTTAGTCAGTATTAGGCCACTACTGCAGAGCAGTGGAGAAAATCCTGCGACAACTCCCAAGGCAAATTGTGGTTAATTGCCGCAAATACTAATAGTAAAATCATACAGTAAAATTTGTGTACTGATGTAAATCTCATTTCCCTGGCCGAAAAATTCAAAAGACTAACAGACCACCCAATGTGCCATAGAATAAATGCTCTGAGAAGGCAAAGACTCAAACGAAGTAATTTTGTAGAATCAACCAAACCACAAATGAAATAGATGAAATATCCACTGTTAAACCCATCTACACTGCACACAAGCTTCCAGTTTGGAAACAAAATCGTTTCCCTAAAATGATAGAAAACATTCCTGGAATTAAAAGTAAAAAGAGCCAAACTGCAACAGATAGAAAATCCATAACGACAAAATACATAGAGAAACATTATCCACGCAACACCTGGACCCATGCATACACAGATGGATCAGCAACAAATGCAACAGAAAATGGAGGTGGGGGTGTCTTTCTGACCTTAAGCACTGGTGCAGAAAAAAGGCTGTCAGTGTGTAAAGTTTCTTTTCTTCTTTCCACTCTGTAAGGAAGAGTTGTATGTTGTTGAGATCAGGCATGCCCCCAGTCTACCCAGCTGTAAATGGGTAACTCACCCTAGTCCTGAGTTAGGGAAGGCAAAGGCTCCAGGGGAAGCAGGCCCTAAACTTGGTCACTCCAACCGACGCAGGATGGTGTATGTATGAAGTAGAAGTGTAGAGTGTGATTACCGCGAATGGTGTACTGTTCGTGTGCTGACCAATATAACCACTCATACACATGTGTCTACAAGGCACCAATGCAGACTGCTGGAATCTTTGTTTACTCAATTTATTCAGACGTACACACTGGGACATACGAGTACATCATGGTATGTTGACATATCAATTTGTAGGTATACATAGCAGATCTGAAGTCATGACACATTCAGAAATAATGGGCAGTACATCAAAAGTTCAATGTCATGATATATTATGGCCGCATCCCCCTATCTGACTAAACGCGTCAGTGAAGGCAGATCGGTAAATAACTAAGGTTACTTGACGTCCATAGTTTGTAGCATATATTATGAAACCACGAAAGAGGGGTTTCTAGCAAGATTGAGATCTCCCTGTCACTGTCCGATAATAGGATAAATAATCTGTTCTCTTGGCAGTGATCAAAACATATGATGACCGAAATCTAACATGGCTGCCTCCCTGAGTTGTCGTTCACTCATTCATAGGAAGAAGAATATAAGCCAGAGTTAATTTATAATGGGTATATAAATGATTTCATAAATGTTCCCATACAGCTCTACGGTGATCAGGTTAATTCACGTAGCCATAACCGCTGCAGGAAAGTCTGTCATCTTCGTCGATACAAACACGACCCTAGCGATACGAAGCACAATGTTCCATCTAGGTCGAATCGACATGAGATCATCAAAATAGGGTCTGGCAATACATGGAGTCCGAATTATACATTGTACCGTACCTTAGGAGAGTCTCTAACATAAACTATAGTAGAGATACCATCTCCTTTAGAAGAAAACCACTTCCTGAATTATATTTCCTTAACAATCTACCAGCCCTTTGAAAAATGCGTACCCGCCATTATCACGGTACATCGGAACTCATCACGACTTGTCAAGACAACTCATACTTCCGCTAGACCGGAATAATAAGAATCTAGTCCCGCCTACCCATCCAAAATATACAATATAGGACTGATTCTACTTGTACTAATAATATGTAATACATATGAATTCAGGCCATAAACATAATAAGCAAATTAATATATTTTCTGGCCCTAAAAAATAAGTACAAACTTAAGAGCAATCCATGCGCCGGATCAATATCAAGAACGATTACTCCTATAATCAAAAGTGTGAATCAAACATGGATTCTCTCGCTTTTACCATAGACAGCATTTTCATACACAAATGAATGAATGTCTATATTTTTTTCCATATTAAATAGCCATATCGATTTTTGTAATATGTGCGTCAAAATATGCACGCAACACAGTGGCGACAGGACGATTCTCCAGCAACTTCAGAGCAGAGGCAGAGGCCTTGAAAACTGCAGCAGAGGTTATATTGACAGAAGAAACGGCAGAGAGACAAGTTGCTTTCTTTACTGATGCACAGTCAGTAATTGCAACGTTGAAAAGACAAAATAATACAGACCTGGATGATCTCAGAGTAGTTCTCTACAAACAAAAGTGTTGTGATCCAGTGGATCCCATCTCATTATAACATCGCCGGCAATGAAGAGGCTGACAGAATGGCAAAAGAAGGTTCACATCTACCTCAGCCTGATGCAAGCATAACTTTTGAGGAGGCAAAGAGTTTTATCAGAATCAGTTACAGAAACAAATGGAATGTAGAACATCCAGGGCACACACAGAATGATGCTTACTACCAGCTCCACAGACGAGAACAAGTGGTAATCTTCAGACTCCGCACTGGCCACAACAGATTGAGATACCATCTATTCAACAAGCTAAAGATTGGAACTACCGATCAGTGTAACTGTGGCACTGATAAAATGACTGCTGAACATCTGCTTCAAAGTTGCCCCTTATATGTGGTACAGAGAAAGTGCATATGGCCGACGACAGCTCCTTTCGTGGAAAAGCTTTACGGGGATTCAAATAGCCTCAAACTGACTACTGCTTTCTTTGAGAACATTCAAGTGGACGTCTGAGAGTGTACGAAGAAGAAGAAGATTTCCCAGGGAATTTGAGAGATTTCATTTCTTCAGTTCTGCTGGAATTTATTCTCTCCCGCCAAAAAATAAAAACAAAATGTACATTTGTATATATATATATATATATATATATATATATATATATATATATATATATATATATATATATATATATATATATATATATATATATATATATATATATATATATATATATATATATATATATATATATATATATATATATATATTATATATTATATATATATCATATATATATATTATATATATTTATCATATGATATATATATTTCAGTTATTTATATCATTTTTATATATAGTTAGTTTAATATGAAATAAATTATATATATCAATTCATTTTTCTCTCTTTATACAGCATTCAGTCCTTGATGAAGTGGCCCGGCAGTAAGCCTTCACGAAAGCATTTGTGTAATCATGTAACAGTTTTTCTGTAGCATGTCCATCTACAATGAAGTCGCAAGCCTCACACACAATCTAATATTAGTTGCATCTTGCAGATTGTCTGGCGGAGCTGCAGTCTTGCTATATTTCTGACTCTACAGAGAATCCCGAGTACTACACGTGGTTAACATTAATCATTGTCATATTTTTTACACTACAACAATGAGAAACTCAACAACATTGCCAGATGTTTCAGTTGTCTTCCTCTCTGATGTTATCAGTGATCAAGAACTACAGATGATAATAATTGTCAATGTTTGCATCATTATGGTATTGATTTGTGTCTTTGGTGCCGTCTGCAATATCATCAACATTATTATCTTCGTCAAGCAGGGCATTAAAGACACAACTAACATTTCTCTACTTGGTATTGCTGTAGCTGACACTGGAGCACTAGTCACTCTGTTATGGGGCGGCATCTGCCTGAACCCTTTGATGATCAAGAAATTTGAAGACTTAGAGATGTCAGAGATACAATATCTGACCTCGTCCTGGCCTCACGTTTATTTCGTGCGCGTCACAGGATGGTTGACTGCTTTTGTAACAATTGAGCGCTACGTGTGTATTGCTTATCCTTTGAAAGTTCGAAGTCTTATAACTGCTCAACGAACCATTGTAATCAATGTCATTATTTTTGTCATTATAATCGCAGACATAATTCCTATCTTCACGTCAACAAGTCTACAAAGGAAATTTAGCTTTAGAAAAAACCGAACCGTAGTTGGAATCACGCAGACTTCAGACTCAGAAACTATGCTGGATGTATTTTCGCTTTACGGCACCATCACAAAACTGGTTTCTTTTGTAACTGTAGCTGTGATGACCATCATGCTAGTTCATAAACTAAAGTACACAACAAAATGGCGACAATCAACTTCTACTACTTCTAAAAAAGGAAATATATCCACCCGTGATCAAAGAGTTGTGGTTATGGTCATTTTCATTTCTGTTATATTTATTCTTTGTTACTTCCCAGAGATTGTTTTCTTTGTTGCCACGAAGATTGAGAAAAAGCTTAGTGTTACTGGTAGATATAAGAATCTATTGCTTACTTTAGGTTCTTTGTGGGCTTTTCTGGAGGCTGTCAATTCTAGTGCAAATATTTTCGTCTATTTTAGAATGAGTTCAAATTACAGACAAATGTTTGTATCCTTGTTTACAAAGACTTCATGGAAAAAATAGTTGAGTCATTTTAATTTTATACCAACTAGTCTGGAAATAGGTCAGGAGAAAGAAAAATCCTATTTGTGATTTGCTGTAATGTCATAAAATGTACCCGCAGACTCATTTTTCCTACTGAACCACACAATACTTTTTGTAGACACACCTTTGATTGACAATGTGTGCGTTATACCGCATATAAACTGTTTTATGTTCAAGAAGTGCAATTTCACGCTAAAATCATGCCAGTTGTTTGATAAACCGCTGTCTCTGGCAAACCTCTACACTCCATGGTAGAAGGGGAACAACAACGACTGAGTAAGTGAAAAGTAAATGTCAAAGGGTTTGCAAAGGTATAAGGAAGAACAGACAGTCATTTACTATATCTATATATATATATATATATATATATATATATATATATATATATATATATATATATATATATATATATATATATATATATATATATACTAGCCGCCATTAAAAATGCATCGAAATCGTGACATGTTTTCACTGTTGAAATGTTTATGCAAGTGAGCGATTTTCAAACCCCGAAAGTGTGCAAGTGATGAAGTTCATGTATTCCCACTTTACTGTCGATGTGATGTTTACTTCAAATTTTGCGTGTTTCACGTGCAGAACAAGGTTTTTGATAAATTCTGGCTTTATTAAAAGTCGAATCACATTGAAATTTGGCACACGCATTAGTCAAGTTTCAGCGAGTAAAAAGCCATTATCTGTTTTCATCGAAAGAAAGTCTGTTAATGTTTTTGTCATGCCTCGACTGTCGTCACAAGATCGATGGCAAGCTGTTGGTATGTTCAGCAGTGGAATGGCGACCAGAGAAGTTGCCAGACATTTCAGTTGTGACCAGTCCACTATAGTGAGGCTGAACCAGCGATTTTGGGCGACAGGTACCACCAATGACCGTCCCAGGCTTGGTCAACCTCGTGTAACAACACTAGCTCAAGATCGCCAAATTCTATTGTTACATCTGCGCAATCGCTTCCAAACCGCAACTCAGACAGCAGCTCATACACCTGGCACTCGGAGACTTGTCAGCGCAAACACTGTGCGACGGAGACTTCGCGCCGCTGGCTTGCAAAACAGACGTCCCAACATCGGTCCTATCCTTACTAGACGTCACCGGACCAATAGACTGGCTTGGGCCCTACAAAATATTCGTCGTTCAAGGGCGGGATGGAGATCAACAATGTTCTCCGATGAAAGCCGGTTTAATGTCTCCTTTGCTTTTCTTGTACTGCATTGGCCTGCAAACTCTCCTGACATAAATCCGATTGAACAAGCATGGGATGAACTGAACAGAAGGGTGCGCCAGTATGACATCAACAATGTGAATGATCTCGAGCGAGCACTCATTGCAGAATGGAACGCCATACCTCAAACAGTTTTCGAGACACTCTGCAATAGCATGAGGCATGAGACGCCGATGCCAAGCCTGTATTGATGCTGTAGGGGGTCATACACGGTATTAATGATGGCTGTGACTGAATGACAGTGAGTGCGACTTTTGTTTTTACACCTAGGGTTGACAACTGCTTAGGAGCCGGTTCTGAATTGTCTCATGTTTAATAATACAGCAAATTTGGGTTAGTAAATGGATCAGAAATGTAAAATCAGTGGTTTCATGTATTTTAAATTTAGCACAACGAGTTGTGGTTCATAAACTAATGCGATGCGTTTTTAATGGAGGCTAGTATATATATATATATATATATATATATATATATATATATATATATATATATATATATATATATATATATATATATATATATATAATATATATATATAATATATATATATATATATATAATATATATATATATATATATATAAATATATATATGTTTATCATAAATATATATATTTATATATAAATATATATTTATATAAATATATATATATATATATATATATATATATATATATATATATATACGACTTCTTTGACTTCAGTTCTAATTTCATTGTCACAAAATAAAGGAATGCTTCTGTTTCACCATAAACAAAATACTTTTCATCTGTACCCATATTTGACAGAGTGGTTATAAATGCTGGCCTCTCACGGCAAAAGTGCCGGGTTCGACTCAATGTATCGACAAGAGAGTCTAGCGAGCTGTAAATGCGTGCCTGATTTTGCTCTTGAGTTAAGGAAGGAAAATGCCGCGAGGAAGGGAACTGATCACCCCACTTCTAAATGCTGGACCTAGTATAATGAAGTCTCTAACACTTTACTCCCCTATGGCAGTATCTGTGACTACCATTACCCCCCCCCGTTCCCTTTAGATTAACTCGCTGAAATGTTCTCATTGTGCATTTTTAAATAAGTTTCTGTCTTGGCCAAAATATTGCAAGCAAAAATCTATATCTCTACACGCAAGATCACAAAGATATTTCGTTACAGCATTTAGATATTGATCTGTACTGAAAATGCCTACAGTTTAGTTAATAAAGTGATCGATATAAACTCTACAAAAATATTTTTGAAATAGAAAACCCATTTTTATTGATTTCACAATACTTTTTAATTTAACCCATTACTCGCACAACCTACAACATTTTAGAATGCCACAAGAGACTAAAACTGTGAAGCTTGATTTAACTCTCGATTTATGTCTGCGGGTCCGCTAATTAAAGACATGAAAAAAACAGCTTCGTAAGTCTTAAATCTGTAGTGTACATTATGAAATAAAGTGTATTTAAATGACAAGACAGAATCTCTGTCTTTTTTTGCTTTTTAAAAAAAAAAATTAATTATTTATAGCAAAGAAATCCAAGAGTTTCTAGTGACAGTATTTGATCTCAGAATATTTAAGTTCACTCTGTGATTATATAAGATTATTGATTTTCTTCTTTAAAACAAAGTATTTTAATGAATGCCTTGTTTTCTTCTTTTAAGTTGCATACTGAGTTCATTTATATGTTCTGTTGATAACGGGTCAAAATACTAATCTTAACTCCGCCTAGGCCGGTCCCAAGCCCGGCTGAAAAAGGAGGAGGGTGGCCTGCATGGAGGCCGTAAGGAGGCAGCCCCTCCACCATGCAAAGGCACAACAGGCCATTCACCTGTTTGCTTTAAAACATGATTACGTGAACTACAAGAGAGAAAACAGGACTGATTCTAAAGGCGACGAACTGGAACGGACTACGGACAACGACTTATGGAACTTTTAACACAAGAAGTATAAATGGGAAAGAAGAGGAGCTGGTGGAAGAGATGAGGAAAGCAAAATTAGAAATCCTGGCCAACGGAAACGAAGAAAAAGGGAAAAGGAGTCATGGATCTCGATGGCAACACGCTGCTCTATAGTGGTGTACCCACATCTGAAAGAGCTAAAGGGGGCGTGGGTTGCATTGTGGCCAAAAACCAAAAAGATAGTTTCAAGGGATGGAACTTTTTCTCGGAGCGCATTATGGTTGTAAAACTAAAAGAAGGAGAAACCATAGTCAACCTGGTCATACTGTATGTGCCAAATGAGGATGAGAGAGCAGAGGTCAAGGAGGAATTCTTCGAGCTGCTTCAAAGGACAGTGGATGACTGTCTAGATAAAATTATCATGCTTGGAGATTTCAATGCCAGAGTCGGAAATGACCATGCTAGATGGGGTGGAGTTATCGGAAGATATGGAGAAGATACTCTCAATGACAATGGAAAGCGACTCCTTAGATTCTGCAGTGAGCAGAATCTGATCATTACAAACACAAAATTCACCCATAAGCGCATACATGCATACACTTGATGTGAACCAACAAAGAATGAGAAGTCAGTGATCGACAATGCCATTGTTAGGAGGAGCTCATTCAAATATGTCCGGGATGCTAGAGTCTGGAGGGGGCCAGAGATTGGAAGTGATCACTACCTGCTTACAATCAAAAGAACAACTGAAAGAGTTGTTCAGCCTAGGAACTGCCCAACATCACGCAAGAAACCAAATAAACCAACGGGAGAAATGAGCATTAAAACCTACAAGCTGAGAGAGCCAGAAATTAAGACCAGATATCAGGGGCTTATTGCTAGAGCGGTGAGAAACACAGAAGAACAACCTGACGACTTGGAAACCCTCTGGCTTAAATTCAAGGACATCATAAAGACAGCTGCTGCAGAAGCATGTGGTGAAGTCCGACTTGGGAACAAGAGAAAGAGGACACCTTGGTGGACAGAGGAAGTTAAAGAGAAAATAAGAGAGAAGAAAATGGCATGGAAACAATACTTAGGAGCTAAACACACAGCAAGACAAATAGAGGATATGTGATACTCAAAACAGAAGCAAAGAACAAGGTTCTAGCAGCAAAACAGAAGTCCTGGGAAGAATTAGGAGAAAAGCTAGAAAAAGATGCGCAAGAAAATCAAAAATTGTTCTATAAGACCCTAAAGAACACGAGGAAGGAAAAACAATGCCCTCTCAAATTCATAAAGGACAAGCAAGGTAAATTGCTTACTGCCCCAAAGGAAGTAATGGAAAGATGGAAAGAATATTTCCCAGAACTCCTTGATGGTGAGCAATGTCAAGCATCAGAAATTATAACCACTAGCACAGAAGTAGAAACCAATGTTCATGAAGATGACATAAAGATGGAAGAACTGAAGGCAGCAATGGAGAAAATCAAGATGGGCAAAGCAGCAGGTCATGATGGTATAACACCAGAAATGGTTAAGTACATGGGAGCATCAGGAGACCTATTACTCTTAAGGGTCCTACAGGCAGCGTGGTGAAACAAGATCATACCAAAGGATTTGGAGATTGCCAACATAACACCAATTTTCAACCACAAAAAGACAATCGACAGTGTGGAAACCATAGAGACATATCCCTTCTCAGTGTCCCTGGTAAAATCTACTCTAGAGTCATAGAGCAGAGACTCCGACTCCTAGCTGAGCCAAAATTGGATGAGGTCCAATGCGGATTCCGAGCAAACTGAAGTACTCAAGACCTAATCTTCACACTCAGACAGCTGAGTGAAAAGGCCCTTGAGTATAAGAGTGAGATCCATCTTTGTTTCATAGATCTGGAAAAGGCGTTTGACAGGGTCCCCTGGAGCAAACTTTGGAACTGTTTGGCAAGGAAGAATATTCCAGCACCTCTGATTCATGCTATACAGAGCTTCTACAAGTCTTGCAGAAATTATGTGAGGACAGCAAATCATAAGTCAGAAGAGTTCAGGACAACCACTGGTGTAAGACAATGTGATATCCTGTCACCTTATCTTTTCATACTCCTCATGGACGATGTTATCAAGGCCTGTAAGGAGAGAACAAGAAAGTATTCAGTGGAGTACTGGAAGATGAGACAGGTCTGTATTTCAGAGCTGGCATCTGCTGATGATGTTGCCCTGATTGCTAAATCAGAGGCACATATCCATTCCAACCTGCAAGTCTGGAAGGAAGAGCTGGAGAAGAGAGGGATATTGTCGTAAATTTATTTGAGAGGAAGAGTCTTGGAAATAGTGGTCCTTTTTAGAGTGGAGAATGATGGAAAAGGCTATGTGATAGTAAGGGTTTTAGAAGTAAATAGTTGATTCACAGAGTGCTGGGAAGAGTAAGGACAGACTGTTTTACGACAATTTGCCTCTCAATTCTACTCCAAAAAAACTCTTCTGGACAAACAATTATTTGCCAGTTTCCAGACTCACAACTGCGCTCACACTGATTTGGTGCTTCAGACACACAGACGCGCGTCAATACAAACTACGATAATGAATATGGGAAAGTTTGGGTTTGGGCCTGCCAACACAAATGCTAAAAGTTTTATTCCTTTTATTTAGCATTAAAAAAAAATCAAGTCACAAACAATTATCAATTTACATGCAGAAATCGAAGTTTCAAAATACAAAAAAAAAAACAAGGAGGGTGGGGGATTGTTGAAGAGTTGTGTTCAATATGCCCTTCCCTCTTGTACAGAAAAATGGAAAAAGGAACCCGGTCCAAATGACAGGTAGTTAACAGAAGTAGATAAGTTAACCCAACAGTCAATTAATCTATCCTGAAAAGAGGGATTAGGAAACTAGTCCTATTATCTTTAACTGTTTTCCCTTCTACTATGCAGAGTAGGAAGGGGAAATAACAGAGGTTAAGAAATCCCACTTATAAAGTGAACCATGTAAGGAATAACTAACAAAGTGTCTACCAGGTACAGCAATTAAAATAGTTGCGCATAAATCTTCTTTTAGTCATGCACGCACGTGCTGGCCAACACACAAACTCACACACAGACTTACCGATCTTGGAAGCAGGCAATCCATAGAATTATACAAAAAAAACTCATCAATTAACACTTGACATATTGAGAGTGTCTGTTACTTCAATGTCCGGCCCCAGATTTAGCGAGGTTTGGCTGGTAGCAAATATTCTCGCTTATCGCCGGTCGTGAAGACTAAATGTTCTTGAGGTTTATTTTTCTGACATAAAAAAAGTCTATGGGATGGCACCGTCGCAGTTAGATACTGGTGAGAATGGAGTGTGGCTTCTTAGATTTCACCGCTGGTGGTGAACCTTCTGCTTTAAAAAAACCGAGGTGACTACAACTGTCCAGTGAGGTAGGTTTTAAATCCGGTGACGAAAAACTAGGTACCGTCACAGGTAGGTAAATATGTACTCTCTCTCTCTCTCTCTCTCTCTCTCGCTCTCTCTCTGTAGCAGTAATTTAAATAAAAAATCTCTGGCGATTGTTCTTCTTCCAGTTACAACTGAATATACTTGGTGAGGTGTTTAAATTTGTCAATGGGGGTGCTTTCTTTCTGTTAATTTAGATAGCTGGATCCCAAACATAGGATCGCCTCAAAGATTTAAAATTTAATACACAGTCTCATCAGATTCTGGAAGGGGGTTTAAGAACTGAGTCTGGGGACTCTTTACCAGGTTGTACTTCTTCTTGCTGGGATCGCTAAGGTAACGATCACTCTAGATAAAAGACAGAAAACATGTAATTCATACCGAAAATCAAATATCATTTCCAAAGCGCGATAAATTTACAGTTAACTATTTATACACTCGCGTCTATAATTTTTATAAAATTCCGTAAGAACTCCACGCGAATTTAATAGTTAAAACATACGTAAAACTAGAACTAAACTCAATTAAATTTAGTTATAAATTCCCTCGCGTCTTTAAATGTTACTTTAAGCATTTAAGTATCTATCATTTTGGGAAATAATATAATAGATATTTCATTACCTATTCCACTGGAACTATTTGAGATAAGTTTAATTTAAAAGCTTTAGGTTAATCACAAAATCCAGTGAAATAAAATGAATGAATGAACTAGACAACTGATCACTTTAAAACAAATATATTATACCGTTTAGCACAGAATAGAATTCACTGCAAATAAGTTGAGTATCCAGAGTGAATCAAACAGGATTTCACTATGCTAGTGCTTCTGTCAAGGTCTGGCGAAACGAGTGATAACGTTGCATTCTTCAGGGTCTGTATATATCTAAATGGAATTCAAGATGAGTGGGACCTGTTAGATTCTAGCGCCTATTTAAAACCCAGAACAAGTCGAGTTTTCTAGCCGTCGTGTTAACCGCGATTGCCCCCTAGCTTCCGATCTCCGTCTCTCCTGTTTCTCAGTCTTTCGGGCAAGTCTGCCGGTTGCCACAGAAGTGCGAGGTCTGCAAAAAGCTTTCTTCGTCTACTCTGGTTCGCACTGCCGTGTCATCTTCCTGTGAGACGTTGCTCTGTTCGCTGCCTCCGCTTTCTTCTGACCGCTCTGGTACATCTTGCGAGCGGTTCAGTGTTCGCACGGAGATGAGAATTTCCTGCGAGAACTAGCTTCTCTGTTCTGGGGATCGTCTCAGTGTCTTTAGATCTCATGCCGCATACTTAATGAGCCCCGGTGGAATCGGTTCGCTCTGGCGAAACAACAAAGTTACAACAAATGTTCAGGGGTTCTAATGTTATGAAAAGCTAAAAGTCGCTTTAATCATCCATCAAATCAGGGAAAATTCACTTGTCAAACTAGACGTACGTCACAATCGTCCCCACTTTTAGACATGAAACCATTTTTCATGTTTCATTTTTTGACAATGGAGGTGACCTGATTGGTGACTTTAGGATGAGTGGTATCTTCAGTTTGCTCTTCTTCCTCTGTAGACCAGTTTCTACTCAGGAAATCAGCCCCAACATTCTGTTTTCCCGGAATATATTCCACTTTAAAGGAATAAACACTCAATAACAAGGCCTAACACATTATTTTTGCGTTGAATTCCTTATTGGCACCCAGGAAAGCTAATGGAGCATGGTCTGTTTGCACCGTGAAAGAAGTACCATACAGAAACTCATGATGGCGTCTGATGCCATGAATCAGAGCGAGACATTCTCTTTCAACGACACTGTAGTTGCGTTCAGCCTTGTTCAGTTTCCGACTGCCGTAAGCTACTGGGAATAGCATATTCGGGCCACTGTCCTCGGCTTGAAGCAATGTTGACCCGATGCCCTGACCTGACGCGTCGACTCTCAGTACGAAATGTTTCTTGAGGTCAGGTAACCTCAGAATGGGGTATGCCGACAACTGTCCTTTCAACGTGTTGTAAACGTGTTCGCATTGTAATCCCAAATGACCTTATCAGGACGCCCTTTCTTTGTGAGGTCAGTCAGAAGTGCTGTGAGTCCGTTGATGTTCTGGGTGTATTTCTGGTAATATGCACATAGTGATAAGAAGGAACGTACGTCTTTCTTTGTTCGGGGTCTTTTTGCTGCCGCTATTTTCTCCACGTTCTTCTTAATAGGCCAACTACAGCCGTGAGAAATAGTATGCCCCAGGAAGACCAGCTTTTCAAACCCGATGAGACATTTGCTTGGTCTGGCTGTGAGACCAGTTTCCTTTAGTCTCCTGAGGAGCATAGCAACCGTAGCAATATGTTCTTCGTAGGTTTCCGATGCAATTAATATGTCATCCATAAAATTATGGATATGGGGACTTTGCAAAGGTTCTAGAAGCTTCCTCATCATCCTGGTGAACACTCCTGGTGCGTTATGCAATCCGAACGGCATCACATTAAATGTGTAATGTCCTTCACTAGGGCTGAAAGCTAACAAAGGTTTAACTTCCTCCTTGACTGGTATTTGATAATAACCTTTACTCAGGTCAATCTTGGAGAAAATCTTTGCTTTGCTGAGCTTGGTGAACAACTCAGAAACAGTTTGGAGAGGTTTGGGCTGAAATTCCGTAACAGCGTTTAGCAGCCGGTAATCTATACACAGCCGAACTTCCTTATTGGGCTTCTATAACAGCACTACACTCGAACTATAAGGATATGTAGACTCGCTGATAATTCCTGCTTGCCGCAGATTGTCTATCTCTCCGCGAAGTGCATCAGCTTTAGCATACGGGATGGGGTAAACTCTGGTACGAACAGGGGTCTCGTTTGTTAATTTCATGTCACATTCAATGAGATTTGTTCGACCAGGTGCATCCGTTAAGACTGCACTGTACTGCTTCAGTAGCGCCCTGGTTTCTGTTTGTTGTTCTACTGAGAGATTGTCGCCGAACTTGACATCTTTAAAGGATTCTGTGGGTTACAATGGATACTCCATGCAACCATCATCATCATCCTTGTCTTCCGTTGCTATGGCGACAGCCAGGAGATGATCGGAGGATGGCACTGGTCTTTCCAGATATTTCTTAAGCAGATTTATGTGGAAGACCTTCTCCTTTCCTTTAATGGAGATCTTGTAATTAGTACGTGAGATCTTTTTAAGGACGGTAAACGGCCCTTGCCATCCGATGCGAAGTTTATTGCTTCCGGTTGGAAGTAGCAGCAAAACTTTCTCCCCTGGTTGTAGTTCTCTCTCTTTTGCAGCTTTGTTGTATCTTTTAGTATGTTTAGCGCGGGCTTTCTTAAGGTTGGTCGTAGCTAGATCCCATCCTAGCTTTAACCTTTCCTTGAGCTCAGATACATACTTGCTTGCAGAGACGACTGTCTCGTCAGCCTTTTGGTCTGTCAGGGACCGAAGTAAGGCTTCTAGTGGCCCCTTAATAGGTCTGCCAAATAAAAGTGTAGCATGCGGGAATCCCGTAGACGCTTGGGTACCTCTCTGTAGGCGAATAAGGCAGCAGATATATATAGGTCCCAGTCTTCCGGTTTCTCCTGACCCAGCTTACGTAACATCATGGTGAGGCTGCCATTAAAACGTTCCCCGAGCCCATTTCCGGCCGAATGGTAGGGACTTGTGTGAAAATGTTTGGCCCTGAAGATCTTAAAGATCTCCTCCATTAACAGGCTACGGAATAGGGATCCATTGTCCGTCAAAACTTGTTGAGGGAATCCCAACCGTGTAAAAATTTGCACGAGTGCTTCTGCGACATGTTTGGAATCTATGCATGATAGCGGTACAGCTTCGGCCCACATTGTGCAAGTGTCGACTAAGGTCAGGATGAACCTATTCCTTCTTTTGGTCCTTTCCAGGGGTCCAATGATGTCGACAGCAACCCGTTCAAATGGAGTCCCTACTATTGGCATTTGCCCCATGGGTACTGGGGGTGTCAAGTGCTTGGGTGCTACCCGTTGGCACTGGGCGCAGGATTTCACGTACCTGATAATGTCAGAGTTCATTCCTGGCCACCAATAGTGGGTTTTTATTCGATGAATAGTGGCGTTTTGTCCCATATGTCCGCCAAAGGGAAGAGAGTGCCCCATTTCTAAGATCTGGCTTCTGTACTGCGTCGGTACTAGGAGCTGGTTATTCCCCGTGTCCGGGTTGCCCGTTCTACGATACAATACGCCATCCTTAGAAAAGATGTCTCCGTTGTGTCTGAGGTCCTTAGCCATGGGCAGTTTTCTAAATCAGGGCTCCAGAGTAGGGTCCTTTTGTTGCGCCTCCTTCAGTTCATTCGGCAACAAATTTGGCGCAGGTTCCCTCTCCTTCTTGGCTTGCCCTCTTGTGGTTACCGCTGTCACAATCGGCTCCTTTGGTCTCTCAATAAACACATATCTACATCCCAGGATAACTGGGTAGATCGGATCATCCATTATGGCCGCTTTGATAACACCTCTGACAAAATCAGAGTGTATCTCTACCAGTGCGATAGGAAGTGTCCTGGGTGCATCACTCTTGAAAACTCCACATAGTTTGACGGTTTCCTCTGTCTCCTGACCTGGTTTGACAAGGTGTCAGGCGACAATACAATTAACACTTAATCCAGTGTCAAAGAGACAAGTAGTAGAGGTACCATTCAAAATTACAGTTTCTCGAGTTGAGGGTCGGTCCCCCTCAGGTTGAGAATCACTGACATTGACTCTACCTTCCGAGGCTGTATGCAAACATCCGAGGCGGTTTGGACCGGTTTGTTTGCCCTGATCAGACGTTCCTGGTGTCGGTGTCTTTCCTTTTCCTTGACCTTGGGGGCCGCGCTGCCACGTAGGCTTGGTGGGTTGATCAGAAGTATTATTTGGGGGAAATCGGGTTTTGTAGAATTTCGATTTTTCTTGGGGAGGTCTCTGGGTATTATTATCTCGTTGGTTATAATGTTGAGAAGGATTGGAAGAATAGGTTGACTGCTCTAGATTTTGTTTTCGAGATGGCTCATCTGTGGGTTTACGTTTAGTGCTGGGAAATTCGGCCATTGCATTGGTATAGTGTTCTGCCTTATTGAGGATGTCCTCAAGCCTGACTGCGCCCTGTTAAGCCAAAAATCTACGGGTTTCGTTTGACAGAGTTGACTTTATCTGTTCCACAAGAACAAGTTCAAGTAGTCCTTCACATGTAAGAGGAAGGTCAGATAATTCAATGCACTTTGTCAAATAGCCCTTGAGACGTGAAGAGAACTGCAGAAATGTTTCCGTGCTCTCTTTCCGGCTGTTTCTGAACATTTGCAGAAATTTTCGGGCGGTCATCTCTAACCGCTCTAGCAAGGCCTTCTTCAGCATGTCGTAATCATGTTGGTTGGTTCCCAGCTTTGTGTACACGTCATAAGCATTACCTTTCAACGCAGTTGAGAGTTTAAGACTCCAACGGGAACTCTCTAACCCATACAGATTTGCGAGCCTCTCGAATTTCTCTAGGAAGGTGTCTATTTTTTCATTGGGGCTAGGAAAAGACTCTAAAGCAAAAGACATCGCAGTTAATTGTGCAGATTGAGTGCTGAAGAGATCCATTGACTGAGACTGGGCGAAGACGGCTCTCCGTTATTCGAAGTAGAAGCGTCCCGACTCTCTAAAGCCTTATGCGCCAGTTCGTGCTGTCTTTCCTTGTCTCTCTATTCACTTTGTCTCTCCTTCTCTCTTTCTCTGCGAACTTCCATCTCCGCCTCAATTTTCTTCTGCTCCAATTGACGATCGTCCGCTTCTTTCTTCCTAGCTTCTGCTCTCTCTTCCGCTTCTTTCTTCTCTTTTTCCTCTCTCTGTTGCTCCACGTCATACCGTTCAAGTTCCCTGTTGACAAACAGGTTCGCGGCTTCTCCTTCTAGCCCTAAATCCTTCGCCTCCTGTCTCAGAATGGATCTTATCCTAATTCTCTCTGCCATGATAAAGAACTAGATGCTTCTAAGACTAGAGAATAGTAAAAAGAACCAAGGATTGGAAAAAACCTCAAAGAGGCTACGAGAAAAAAAAACACAAAGTATAACTTTACTTGTGTTACCTCCTACCTTGTATTGTGCAAACTTATCGCTGCTATTATTGTCACTTAAGACTCTTAACGAAAGCGACTCTGCCACTAAAAATGGTAAGTTACACAAGGAAACAATCTACTTTTACTTAACAGTAGAGAAAAATTTATATTAAAACAATTTAAAGGAAAAAAAAATTTCCAAAAATGTTTTTAATTCTCCGTCAACAAAACTCCGCCCCTGAAGTCAATTATGAGATGAGACGTTGTTAACTTAATTAAAAATTCAGAACAATCCGTCTTTAGCTTAGCTCAACTTATACGCTTCAAAAACCTTTTGTGTTTGTTTAGCAATCACGCAATCCCATCAATTTTATAGAAAAAAAAATTTTCCAATATTTCTGCCAGAGAAAAATTATAAGTACCAAATATTTTGTTATCTGCAACTTCCTACTGCTGTGGAAAGAACAAATCCTATAAATATTTTTGTGTGGTCGACCCAAATACTAAAAAAGCGTTGTCTAGGGGGTGTAATTATTTTTATTATACAGTTGACATTCAAAAATCCGGCCATCGATAATCCGGTTCCTTCAGATTTCCGGCATGGATTTCGGAGCGCATTTTTTAATTTACCGCGTTGGCGCGCCACTGTTTTCTGGAGCCGTTTATGTTTTGATGCAGCTGTTGGGTCTTGCTTGCACGTGTTAACAGGCATTCCTGCTCATTTTATCATTTATTTGCTGCTGTATAACCCCATTATGGATTCAGCAAATAAAAGAAATGGTGTAAAACGTAAACATTTAATTTTCTTTCTTTAAAGGACTGTACAGGTAGTCATTTTCTGTTAAATATATACAGCATACATAACCATAAAAAATCCGGCATTTTCAACAATCCGGCACTCCTCAGGTCCGGAGGATGCCGGATTTTTGAATGTCAACTGTACCCTACTTCACAAAAGACAACTCACTCACACTCTATCTAGTTAGATCCAGACTAAAAGATCAGACTCAGAAATATCTTTACCCCGGACGAGACCCCAATATTGTCGAAAATTTATTTGAGAGGAAGAGTCTTGGAAATAGTGGTCCTGTTTAGAGTGGAGAATGATGGAAAAGGCTATGTGATAGTAAGGGTTTTAGAAGTAAATAGTTGATTCACAGAGTGCTGGGAAGAGTAAGGACAGACTGTTTTACGACAATTTGACTCTCAATTCCACTCCAAAAAACTCTTCTGGACAAACAATTATTTGCCAGTTTCCAGACTCACAACTGCGCTCACACAGATTTGGTGCTTCAGACACACAGACGCACGTGAATACAAACTACGATAACGAATATGGGAAAGTTTGGGTTTGGGCCTGCCAACACAAATGCTAAAAGTTTTATTCCTTTTATTTAGCATTTTTTAAAAATCAAGTCACAAACAATTATCAATTTACATGCAGAAATCGAAGTTTCAAAATACAAAAAAAAAAAAAAAAAAACAAGGAGGGTGGGGGATTGTTGAAGAGTAGTGTTCAATATGCCCTTCCCTCTTGTACAGAAAAATGGAAAAAAGGAACCCGGTCCAAATGACAGGTAGTTAACAGAAGTAGATAAGTTAACCCAACAGTCAATTAATCTATCCTGAAAAGAGGGATTAGGAAACTAGTCCTATTATCTTTAACTGTTTTCCCTTCTACTAAGCAGACTAGGAAGGGGAAATAACAGAGGTTAAGAAATCCCACTTATAAAGTGAACCATGTAAGGAATAACTAACAAAGTGTCTACCAGGTACAGCAATTAAAATAGTTGCGCATAAATCTCTTTTTAGTCATGCACGCACGTGCTGGCCAACACACAAACTCACACACAAACTTACCGATATTGGAAGCAGGCAATCCATAGAATTATACAAAAAACTCATCAATTAACCCTTGACATATTGAGAGTGTCTGTTACTTCAATGTCCGGCCCCAGATTTAGCGAGGTTTGTTTGGTAGCAAATATTCCCGCTTATCGCCGGTCGTGAAGACTAAATGTTCATGAGGTTTATTTTTCTGATATAAAAAAAGTCTATAGGATGGCACCGTCGCAGTTAGATACTGGTGAGAATGGGGTGTGGCTTCTTATATTTCACCGCTGGTGGGGAACCTTCTGCTTTAAAAAAAACCGAGGTGACTACAACTGTCCAGTGAGGTAAGTTTTAAATCCAGTGAGGAAAAACTAGGTACCGTCACAGGTAGGTAAATATGTACTCTCTCTCTCTATCTCTCTTTCTCTCTCTCTCTCTGTAGCAGTAATTAAATAAAAAACTCTGGCGATTGTTTTTCTTCCAGTTACAACTGAATATACTTGGTGAGGTGTTTAAATTTGTCAATGGGGGTGCTTTCTTTCTATTAATTTAGATAGCTGGATCCCAAACATAGGATCGCCTCAAAGATTTAAAATTTAATAAACAGTCTCATCAGATTCTGGAAGGGGGTTTAAGAACTGAGTCTGGGGACTCTTTACCAGGTTGTACTTCTTCTTGCTGGGATCGCTAAGGTAACGATCACTCTAGATAAAGATAGAAAACAAGTAATTCATACCGAAAATCAAATATCATTTCCAAAGCGCGATAAATTTACAGTTAACTATTTATACACTCGCGTCTATCATTTTTATAAAATTCAGGAAGAACTCCACGCGAATTTAATAGTTAAAACATACGTAAAAACTAGAACTAAACTCAATTAAATTTAGTTATAAATTCCCTCGCGTCTTTAAATGTTACTTTAAGCATTTAAGTATCTATTATTTTGGGAAATAATATAATAGATATTTCATTACCTATTCCACTGGAACTATTTGAGATAAGTTTAATTTAATAGCTTTAAGTTAATCACAAAATCCAATGAAATAAAATGAATGAATGAACTAGACAACTGATCACTTTAAAAGAAATATATTATACCGTTTAGCACAGAATAGAATTCACTGCAAATAAGTTGAGTATCCAGAGTGAATCAAACAGGATTTCACTATGCTAGTGTTTCTGTCAAGGTCTGGCGAAACGAGTGATAACGTTGCATTCTTCAGGGTCTCTATATATCTAAATGGAATTCAAGATGAGTGGGACCTGTTAGATTCTAGCGCCTCTTTAGAACCCAAGAAAAGTCGAGGTTTCTAGCCGTCGTGTTAACCGCGATTGCCCCCTAGCTTCCGATCTCCGTCTCTCCTGTTTCTCAGTCTTTCGGGCAAGTCTGCCGGTTGCCACAGAAGTGCCAGGTCTGCAAGAAGCTTTCTTCGTCTACTCTGGTTCGCACTGCCGTGTCATCTTCCTGCGAGACGTTGCTCTGTTCGCTGCCTCCGCTTTCTTCTGACCGCTCTGGTCCATCTTGCGAGCGGTTCAGTGTTCGCACGGAGATGAGAAATTTCTGTGAGAACTAGCTTCTCTGTTCTGGGGATTTTCTCAGTGTCTTTAGATCTCATGCCGCATACTTAATGAGCCCCGGTGGAATCGGTCCGCTCTGGCGAAACAACAAAGTTACAACAAATGTTCAGGGGTTCTAATGTTATGAAAAGCTAAAAGTCCCTTTAATCATCCATCAAATAAGAGAAAATTCACTTGTCGAACTAGACGTACGTCACAGATTGTCATAAGCAGCTCTAAAACAAAATCCATGGTGATATCGCGAGAAGAAAGAATACATCAGATTAAGCTACGAGAACAGGTCCTGGAGCAGGTCGAACACTTTAAATATCTCGGTACTTTTATAGACCGAAAGGGAGGCATCAAAGAAGAGTTGGCCACTTGAAAAGCAGCAGCTGTGAGACTTTTTCAGGGTTTAAATCGAGGATTCCTCAGCAAGAGAGAGGTTGGTAAGAAAACGAAGATGGCTGTATACCGCTCCACCTGTGTCCCAGTCTTGACATATGGATGCTAGTCATGGGCAATGACTACAACCCACAAAAGCCAGATCCAAACTTCAGAAATGAGGTATCTGAGGAAGGTGGTTGAAGTAATAAGAAGAGACATGGTCCGCAACCAGACGATACGTCATGGCCTAAAATCCCACCCCCTGCAGACCCAAGTAGAACAGTCCCAACTAAGAATGTTTGGCCATGTCTGCAGAATGGGAGAAGATCGGCTTCCACGACAAGCATGGGAAACAAAGAGCCAAAAATCCAGACCCCCAGCACGACCCAGAGTCCGCTGGGAGGACAACATTAGACAATCTTTGAAGGATCGAGGACTAGAATGGAACCAGGCCAGGAGGAAGACAGCCGATAGGATAGTCTGGCGCTCTCTCTTCAAAACCTCTACACCTCACGGTAGAAGGGGAACGACTAAGTAAGTAATACTAATCTTTTGATCCAAGATTGTAATAACGCATTAAACAGCCTTCCAATAGTTTTATACAATATAATAACAATCCATTGTGTATTTGATTATACCTTCTATCATCTGTGACGTCGGACATGAAAAATTATTGATAATAATTTTTAAGATTTAAAAGCCAGATGAAACATGTGATTTAATCTTAGCTCAATAAACCTTCTATTTCTTACAACTTTAATGTGCAAGTTATTTACATTGTTGATGCTAGCATGATAGTTTCGATCTATTTAAGTCAGCTTAAAAAGTTATCATTATGAAAACACAGTCTGAGCTTTATAGGTGGCTAAAAAAGTTTACAGTAATGTATGATGTCACATATCAATATCTAACTGTACTACTTACTACTCTTTGAGGAAACATAGGAACAATATGCCGCTGCTGCCTCAGACTTCCCTAAAGAGGTTACTAATGTGGAGTTGCATATTGTTACAAGCAGCATCACCGTGTAAAATAAATTTAAGTTTATAAACTAATAAAACGGTATTGAATCAGTTTTACAAATAACAGTTCACATGAGACAAGGGACGTTTCGGGTTTTACCCTTCGTCAGCCACAAACAGGTGACAAAGACAAGAATTACATATAGTGATAGGTACTACAAAAACATACGACGATAAGAAACAATACAAAATGAGCGATACAAGCAGATGGAAAAAGTACAATGATAATACAAGAAAATCGAAAAACCTAACAGAAATACCGAAGCAAGAAAGTAAATAATAAACGAAACGAAAAAAAAGAGAATGAACAAAACTTCGGAACAAGTCACTTAGCTAGAACTGTAAATGCTAGGAATACACAAGATTGCAGTACTCTCTCCAAGAAATCTCGAAGGAAGTTTGTGGCTGACGAAGGGTAAAACCCGAAACGTCCCTTGTCTCATGTGAACTGTTATTTGTAAAACTGATTCAATACCGTTTTATTAGTTTATAAACTTATATTCCTTACCAGTTTTACAACAGCCTCTTAATTTATGTAAAACAAATTGTTACAGAAACCACCAATTGAAGAGCACATAAAAGTGTCTTTTGAGCACGCACGCTATGTCCTAGTGAGCTAACTACAATGGTGCGCTTACACATGGAACATAGACAAAGAAAAATAGTATAATTATCATCAATCTTTAACAGTTACACCTCCATTACACGTCATCACCGTGTGGACTATGGGTCATTTACATACACAAACTTAGCCTTTTGTGGCCTGTGTCATCCGTTCAAGGTCTTCTTGATATGTTTTCTTTTCCACTTTCTTATCTGTCTCCACATAACATCAACATTTGTTTCTTAGTCTCTCTCGATTTCTCTTACCCTGGCGTTACCGAAATGAAGCGAGAGGAAAGATATAATGATGGTGATATTATCCTGGACAAATAGATGTATCAGATGATACCAGGATAGTGCCAGATAAAAGAATTGTCTTACAAGAAATACCCCATTCTCTGAAAAGAGTAATGGTGTATCGACATTCAAGGTATAGTCAAGCTGAATAGGTTCCTAGATGAGATGGTACTGTACTATCTAGATTCCTATGGCTCCTTTCCAGACTAACCTTAGACAATGACTCTGCTAGGGGTAATTAAATACACAACAAGAACTTTAAACCAAATTTTAAAAAAATTCACTGAAGACTGGGTACAATTTATAATTTATTTATGTACAAGATCTGTTCTTCTTTGTTCTTTGTTAATTTTTCCAAAAAAATTCAATTGCATACAAAATAAAATTATGGGTCACTTTCAAATATATATATATATATATATATAACACATTTACTGTTAATTTCTTAAACAGTAATAAACAATCATCAACGAACCAGCAAACCGCTTTTATGGGTTAATGGTCATCCATATCTCTCAAACATATTCGAAAATTCGAATTATAAAACATGATATAGCATGACAACGAGTTAACGTCGCAAAAGAAAACTGGCCAAAAAAATGGCGTGTGCCCATAAAATATGGCGGACGCCCAAAATGGAGGATGTACAAAATAGCTGTCACCCTACACTTCAACTGAAGTGGGTGATGAAAAAAATGAATGGAACAAATGGAAATGGAACCACAAAACTTGGTGCCAAAGTATGGGAAAAATGGGTCTCATAATAAAAAATGACTTTGCCGGTATAACAACAACCGGAAACAATGTATGGAATGGAAACATGGTGATCAACCGACTACGGTATACAATGGATAAATGGACAAATAGTTAAATCACACATACGAGTGTCGGTGAAACAATAACCGGAAATGCAAACAATCATTACGCAAGATGGAGTCATCATCATAATAAGTCGTGAATGATGCCAACATAGTGGTGGGTGAAGATGTACATTAGTTAAACACTTTTATTTAGTACAACAGAACGAACTAAACAACAAAAACTGGGCAAAATCGTGCGTCAACAGCATGACAAAAAAAAAATCGTAAGGGCACAAAAAATGGTCAAATATTACATTATTCAAAAATAATGTGACATAATGACGCTAACGCGTGTGAAAGGGAAATATATCAACTATGGGAACACATGTCAAATGGTTGGGGTCGAAGGAGAGGAAGAGGGAGGAAGCTCAGAGAGTGCAATGTGGTCCTCAGGGTCAGGATCAGAGCGATGAAGAGGGCAGAGTAAGTGTTGCTGACGATAGTAAGACTAGGTGCAATGACACGCTGAACAGTAGCTTGGTTAGAGGAAAGAGTATGAACAGTAGTGATAAGAGAATCATAATTTACACCCGTGGAAGTGCTGAACAAAAATGTTTAAAGCATCTCTAACGAATGGAAAGAGAGATCGACGTATACGCTTAATAGAGCGAAGATGGACAAAAGCTTGAGAAAAGTCAGTAAAGAACTGTTGTAAGGTATAGATATCGTTGAGGAAAGTGAAGAAAAGATGGACAGATGATGTATCAGATTTAATAATAGGGGAACGTAAAATATCATTAATATTTAAACTACAGGACTGCAGAGATCTTCTGAGTTGGTGGATCTCCATCAACAGTGGTCGAAAGGAGGTAGCGGGGTTAACAGTCCGTGTACTAGCATAGTCGGAAATGTCATTCTCGCGGACAAAAAGACATCCCTCCATAAATAACGAGTATTGGACTTCATAGCAGAACAGGAAAAGTGCGTAAAGTCTGTATCAGAGGTGTCCAAGGATGCATAACGATTGATCTTCACGGTAGCATCAGGATCAATCAATTCAGCAGTAGGAGTATCGTGTAAGAGAACTGCTTCGGAAGACACGAGAAACAGGGTCGACATCATGCGAGAAAATGACATCAGGGCAGGAAATGTCAACATGACAGGAGTCGGTATCCGGAAGAAAGTAAAGTTCAATTCATAAACATGGTTTTGATGTTAAGAAGAATGGTGTGCATATAGTTGTACTTGAATGAGATCAACTGTGAAGGTCTCTGAGGTAAACAATGGACAACTGTGTTACAGAGTACCTTTCTTGTTACCACCCTACGATCTCTCTCTAAGTTATATTCTTTATTGACTAGCGTGACTGAAAGCTACATAAAGTGTCTAGGGTATTGTATGAGTGTTGTTAAAGAATCTCAATACAAAAACATATACAAACATATACTAATTACTATGATAAACTCAACTAACTCCAGCTGTAAAATTTTATATTTAAAAATTCTTTTGTTAAACTTTATTGGTCCTGAGCCTAAAGTTGTTTTGGTCAGGACTACAGTTCAATGAGAATCAATTTAGATGGATAGATATATTTACAAATATATATAAAGATATTTACATACAACAGACAATATGTCCATAGTACATTGTTACAACTTTTCAAGTTGATATTAATTACTCTATTTAACTACTGGTACTGGGAAGCATGTTGGAAATTATCATCATCCCAATGTTCTTTTGTTTCACTAGGATTGTTTATATTAGTCTTTTGGAGGAACGTTTTTGTTTATACAGGAGATTTTTCTTTATTCGTGATAAGTTGTCACAGGCCAGATATTGCACTTATCTGTATCCTGGAATCACAGCAGTTGTAGTTGGTTTGGCCAAACACTTCAGTCTCCTCTGGTCTTGAACGTCTTTAATACCAGCAGGTACCAGAGACTCTTAGAAATAGTGCTGAATTTCTCTATCATCGAGTACCAGCACCAGACAAGTGCCAGCAGGAACCCCTGTCGATGCAAGTTATGGTTCTGTCTTAATATCAAACTAATTCCTCCTAATTTACATGTAAACATACATTCAATACAAAAGAACATGGTCAGCTCTCTCTGACAACCCTGCTTCTCCACTTTAGTTGGATGGAACAAATTGTACCAGTTTTCTTTTCTCTTCCCTAATGGATGCTACGCCTCTGTCATTCCTGCAGTAATCTTTTCCATGCAATAAGATAGGTGTAATGTTCCTGTATGACCATCATATATATAGTCCTGTAGTTTTAAACTTCTTAGATAGTCCCTTATATGATGGATCAACATCTAGGCTATGCCTAACTCTGCCATGGACCATTTAATTACAATCTTTTACATGGCCTTTTCTTTTTTCACACATCCTTTTTAAATTAAAAAGTCAATAAAATCAATCTTACCACATATCAAGGAAATATAAACAAGTAACGATGAATTTGGCAATAGAATATGGCACACTTTCATCACTGCCTCTGTTCAGACTGCTTTCTGTTGTTAGTTATTTTAAAACAAAGCAAAAGTCTGCTCATCGCTGCTTGTTCCTCATAATATTTTTAAAAAATTGCAGCGAGCAGCGTACTATTTCGTTAAAGTCTGCCATGGACCATTTAATTACAATCTTTTACATGGCCTTTTCTTTTTTCACACAACCTTTTTAAATTAAAAAGTCAATAAAATCAATCTTACCACATATCAAGGAAATATAAACAAGTAACGATGAATTAGGCAATAGAATATGGCACACTTTCATCACTGCCTCTGTTCAGACTGCTTTCTGTTGTTAGTTATTTTAAAACAAAGCACAAGTCTGCTCATCGCTGCTTGTTCCTCATAATATTTTTTAAAAATGGCAGCGAGCAGCCTACTATTTCGTTAAAGTAAAAGGCTTTGGCCAATGAGACCAAGCATCTCTTTTCTTGAATGAAACTTTTATTTAAAAAAAATATCTCAAACCTCTATGTGTTACTATTACCAACTAGATTTTTATATTTAGGTTAGCCAATAATATTTCGGCTTCCTTCAAATTTCATCCAATCCACTTCATCGTACTATCTTAGCCTTTCTTTCACCTAATTTCCCCCCCCCCCCCCAAAATGCTATCCAATCTAAGCAGACATGACTTGACCTGACAGTATCTCCGATGCTCTTTGTATTATTACCAATATTTGATTATTTAATGGACTATTTAGATAACCAACAACATATTCCTGGTCAGCAAGTCTTCAGGCACACGAATATATGATTTTTATAGGGCTAGGTGGCTTGGTTCAAAATTCCATCTTTTTTTCTATGTTAGTTGTTTATTTTTAAACTACCTCCTGTTCAATTCTTTTTCCATGTACTTTCAAGCTAAATACGAGAATCTCTCGTAATACACGAGAATTTACGTCATTCGCAACAAGAGCTAAGCGTGTTTTCATAACCGTAGTGTCCACATTTTCTAACGTTACATCGTAATTTGAAAACCGCCTAAGGCAAGGCTAGCAAGTTAGTTTTATTTTTAGAAACAATGTGAGACGTGATTTGCGTTGGGTTATCTATCCGTGCCCCTCCTCTCCACAATGTATTTTAGGCAAATACTTCTTCTGAACTTGGAAAAGTGGTACGTTTGTCTCAAGGACGAATTTGAAAAATAGGGTACCCTTTTTGGTTCGGCCAATGCGTTATCAATAATACACTGAAGGCGTAGGCGACGACTACACTTCTCGCCGAAAATTTGTAGTACTATCCTATCTTTGACTTTATGCACTAAACTGTTATATTTTAATTTAGATATTGTATTTAGAAGTTCACCACATATCTCCCCACTTAGAACAGACTATCATATGTCAGTTCCTACTTCTAAATCATCATCTCATCTCAACCCATAACCCGTCATGGGTCGTAGGGGTGCCATGGTGGAAGCATCAGCAGACAGGGTCCTCCACTGCTCTCTATTCTCAGCAATGCGTACAAGTGTGGAGAAACCGTGTCCTGCCCATTCTTTGATGTTATCAGCCCAGGATTTTCTTTGCCTTCCTCTTCTCCGTTTACCTTCGACTGTTCCCTGGAGGATCGTTTTCGAAAGGGAGTCATGACGAGTTACATGCCCAAACCAGGCAAGCTTTCGACGTTTCACTATTGACAAAAGTGGTTCTTGATGGCCTGCATAGGTGTTTATCTTCTCTCTAACATAGACATTTGTTTTGTGCTCTTTATAGCAAATGCGCAAAATTCTTCTGTAACATTTATGCTCGAAAGCCTGAATCCTTCGCTCCGTATCTGCAGTGAGTGTCCAGCCCTCACACCCATACAAGAGAATAGATAATACAAGTGATTTGTATAATTTGATCTTCACAGGAAAACTGATGTTACTTTTCCAGATCACATTCAACCTTGTCATGGCAGCTGAGGCCATCTCAAGTCTTGTCTTGATTTCTTTATTTGATCTTCCATCACTACATATAGTGGACCCGAGATATTTAAAGGTGTTAACTTCTTCTAACGTTTGCCCATTTAACGTAATGTTGGTCGGAACATGTTTCTTATGGCTATTCACCAATATCTTGCTTTTTTCTATATTAATTTCCATCCCATATGTTCGTGTTACTTTCTCCAGTCTAGAGGTAAGGTCTTGAAGTTCTGATTCTGTTCCAGCTATCAGATCAATATCATCAGCAAAACGTAGATTACACAGAGGTCGGCCTCCAATCGATATGGTTGATTTATAATCGTAGAGAGCCTCCTGCATAATATGTTCTAGATAAATGTTAAAGAGCACTGGTGACAGGATACATCCCTGGCGAACTCCTACAGTTGTTTTGAAAAATTCTCCAATGTCATTGCTTGCAAAAACAGCACTGCTTGCGTCCTTGTATAGTGCTTCAATGATATCTATGATGTTGGTATCAAAATTGAATTTTCTCATTATTTGCCATAAACCTTCATGCCAGACTCGATCGAAGGCTTTTGTGAAATCGATGAAGTTATGGTATAAATCATGTTGATGCTGGAGATGTTTTTCGATCAGTAATCTAATATTGAAGATTTGTTCTGAGGTACTTCTTTTTGGTCTAAAGCCAGCCTGTTCCTCTGACAAGATTTCTTCTGATTTCTGTTTTATTCTGTTCAAAAGTATCCTTAACATCACCTTACTTGGATGACTAATAAGGCTAATGGTTCTGTAGTTCTTGCACATTTTTAGATTTCCTTTCTTTGGAAGCGGTATTACTAATGACTGCGTCCATTCTTTTGGCCATTTTTTTGTACTCCATATCTTCTGGCAAATTGTTGTCATGATTTTTACTATATCTGGGCCTCCATATTTCAAGAGCTCTGCTGGTATATTATCCACACCCGGTGACTTCCCTCCTTTCATCGAACATATAGCCTCTTCCACTTCTTCCCGTAGTATTGCTGCATTTCCGAGTTCTCTGTTTTCGCACTTAATGTTGTTTAATATGCCTAAGTCAGTGTCAAGTTTACAGTTATATAATTCTTTACAATATTCTGTCCACCTTCTCATTACAGCTGTTTTTTTCATTGAGCAGAGCCCCATTGCTATCTTCTATGACAGTTACCCTGGGCTGTTGGGGTTTTGATAGTCTTCTTAATGTGTCAAAAACTGCCTTGCTGTTACCTTTTATTAGCCCCGTATTAATGGACTCACATTGATCAGCTACCCATTTTTCTTTGGCCTGTTTCATTTTCTTTCTAATATTTTTATTCACCATACTGTATTGCCATGCTGCTTCAGGAACCTCTTTCTTAACCTTTTTCATTTCCCGTCGTGTATCACATAACTTCAGAATGTCATCTGTAACCCATGGTTTGTTTATTTTCTTTCTTTTACCAAGTATTTCTGTTGCTGATTCAATGAGCACGTCTTTCATGTTCTCTGTGATTGAGTTGATATCATCCTCCAAAAAGTTGAGAGCTGCGAATTTTCCTCCAACAGTTGCCTCAAAGATTCCCGCGATTTCTGGATCTTTCAATTTGTCTAAATTGAATCTTAACTGAGAACATCTGTTTTGATTATAGTTCTTTTTGAGTTTAAGCTTGAGCGTCATCAATACCATGTCGTGATCACTACCAATGTCGGCGCCAGGAAAAGTCCTAGTCTTGGCTTTATTAATGCTGGACTTGAATCTTTTGGATACAAGAATAAAATCAATTTGGTTATGTATCTCAGTTTTTGGGGCATGCCACGTTGTTCTTCTTGATAACTTATGAGGAAATAGTGTATTTGCAAGGGTTAGTTTATAGTTGCTGGCAAATTCTAGTAGCCTTAGTCCTCGATCGTTGGTTTCTCCAGTCCCAAACTACCCCACTGTGCCAGCCCAGTGACCGTATGCATCTGGCCCTATTTTAGCATTCCAATCACCTAGAACAATGAGAAGATCTTTCTTTGGAATTTTCTTAATTGCTTCATCCAAATTGTCATAAAATGTATCAATTGCCTCATCCTCATAGTCAGTAGTGGGGGCATATACCTGTATGATGGAGATGTTCTTTGGATGTGCTGCAATACGAATGGTGATAAGCCTGCTATTTATTGGGGTGCAGCTGATGACAGAGTTCAATCTATCTCTAAATACACATAGATAAATTTACTACCTATGCCTGGTGACTACTCTGATGTTCGTCGTACGGATGTCTGCTTAAAAAATCTGCACCTACATTGGTTTTGCCTGGAATATATTCTATGGTAAACTGGTATGGCTGTAGGAGCAACGACCAACGTAATAATCTAGCATTTTCATGCCTTGCTTGTGACAGACACACGAGTGGTTTATGATCTGTTTGGAACTTAAATGATTTACCATAGAGATAAATCTGGAATTTTTTATAGCCCATATGACAGCTAAATATTTTTTTTCACTTGTTGAATATTTTTGTTCTGCTGAGTTCAACTTACGGCTAGCATAAGTGTTGCGTACGTTTTTTACCTATGGGGGTAGTCGTCGGTCCTGCCAATGTACGCACCAGTCTTGATATAGTTTTAATATTTGTACGTGCGATTTATTCACGCACCGACGTGCACAATGCAGAGTATGTGTTACTCTGTACGCACGGGTAACCTAGTTTTAGGAGAGTCCTACGTAATCATCTGAAAGGGGCAGTCCGGACGATATGTCCGTGGAATATTTCGTTTATCGTGGCAAGTCTGTGGAAGCCATTCGTTTGTTACAATATTGGTCTTCAGGTCGAAGCCAATATTGGAAGTAATATGTAAGTTGTCGCCCCGTCGTATTGTATGATTAGCATATTCAAACCTGTAATTTTAGGCGACTCCTTGAGAGAATCTAGCGGGAATTCATCTTGTTATGATATTCCTAGAATGGACCAAAAGGAGCTATGAGCCTCTATAATCTATCGTAGACGAAGAATTCCTACGAGGGAACCAAGTTATTGGAGTTTATAATTTATATTAAAATGCCGTTATGCCCGTGCCAAAGTCGTGGCATGAGTTTGTGGAGAGGTTAGTTAAAACCCAAAGTACTAACCCAGATGTATCTTCATATCTACGCCATTGTTATTATATTTTGAACTTACGTTGTAAGTATTGAAGTCTTGGATCAAGACAGTCTTTTGTTGGATGAATGCGGGATTCGGTGGTATGAGAATCCGTACTTAGTTGGATGTCCTCAGACAAGGTCAACGGACATTATATTACTGTTCAAACATAACATGAACATTATTGGATTCTTATTAATTGAATGTAAGGAAGATGTTTGAAAGGGATCTGCCACAATACCTAACCACCATCATAGATGTATATAATTTTCGTCATGAACATCATTACTATGCCTCCATGTTGATGTTATCCGTCAAGAACATTGTCTCGTATTGTTGAACTTATACCGTCAAATAAAATATGTTAAACTGTACCATCCGCCTTACAGTTTACTTCAGTTCACAGCAGGCCTTGATTGACATGCCTGACGTTATACTCCATTACCTGTTGAACTAATTTGACAGTTCATTTTGCATTCGCGTTTTAACAGCACGATCAAACAGTCATCTGTAGAGACCTTGCAGAAACGGTCTAACAGTAATTGGTATGCCAGTGTGGTCTGGAAACAACTCCACGGGAACGTACTCAATCCAACTATCGGTTGAAAAGAAAATTTGAACTTTCAAGGTGACAACATCTCGGACTTGGAACCTAGTGTGACGGTGAATCAGAATCAACTTACGGTTACCAGAAGGTCAAGGTCAAGGACTACGTTGGACCTTATCTTTCATTCCTCAAGTGGTATCATTGTAAATTCTCAAACGTACATCTAAGGAGATGAGGCACATTTTTTGGTTTTGCAATCAGCCGAGATAAGTATTAACGTAGTATCGTTGTACGCTTTATTACGTTTAGCTGTGCCTTATGTGATTATGTCCACCTCTATATTTTTCATGTTGCATGTTTTGTGTTTTATATTCTTCGTCGTGTTCGATCTGACAAACGAGGTTCATCTCGAAGCTGATTCGGGCTCTTGTCAGATGTTCTATAGGGTTTGATTTATAAGTTTCAATTGAGCGATAAATCCGGTTCAAGGCTAGAAACCTTGCTGCAGTTCTGATCGCTACTTGTTTCTTATGATAGTATCTGTTTAGCTGTTCCGTCAAGTTTTAATTGTTGTTTTCACAGTTATTTTTACTCGTACCTTAGTTTTATAATGTATCTTGTTTGTATTATGCGTCCTTCTCAGCTGACTTTCGTTCAGTTTTTTACAAAACATATGTTTTTATACTGTGTTGTTCATTGTCTTTTTTATTATATTATCGCAGCTATCATCGTAATTTTTTACGACATTCTATTTTAGTTTCACATTTTTATTTTTATTGGATTTCTGCGACTGTTTTCAATTGTCTTTTATTATTTTGTCTTGTCAGTATTGTTCCCATTGTCTATCACGTTGTTGCATTCATAACATTTCATTACATAAATTAATTTATTGATTATTAATATATTTGACAATTATATGAGTATGATATACCGTTCTAGGACAGGAACGAAGACCACTTGGTGTATTAACAAGGTTAATTAATTTACATTAATTAATTATCATTTTAGAAATTAAGAGTATTGTGACTACTTATATAGCATAATGTATTCACTAGATTATTTCATTAAACAAGCAAAAGCTCTTCAGATACCTCCTGAAGACGTCAGACAATTCGCTATGTCCGAATATAAAGAATCTCAAAGGTTAGAAGCTCAAAGATTGGAGGCTGAAAAGTTACGTTTGGAAAATTTGAAATTTGAGGCAGATCAAAAAAGGATTGACGCTGAGGAAAACGAGAAAAAAATGAGATTAGCCTCTGAATTAGAAGAGAAACGTGCTGAGGAAAAAGAAAGACTACTTAAGATTGAAATGGAAAATAAGCAAAAAGAGATGGAGGAGAGAAAATTTATAGCTCAGGAAAATGCAAGGAAATTTCAACTTGAAACTGAGGAAAATGAAAGGAAACGACAACATGATTTGAAATTGGCAGAGGTAGAATATGATAGAATTAGGTTAACTCAAGAAGCTAATTCTCAGAGAACTTTTGAAGGCCAAGCGTCAGTCAGACATGATAACTTTAAGGAAGTTCACCTTAAATTACCAAAATTTAATTCCCCCGTCTGATGACGTAATATTCTTTTTAGACAGATTTGAGGCCACTTGCAGGTCTTACAACGTGGATAAAGCACTATATTGTACATATTTATCCAGATTGCTTACTGGGGATGCTTTAGCAGTTTATCATACCACCAGTACTAGTGATAAAAATGATTATGACGCTCTTAGAGCTTCTCTTCTTAAAAAATTCCAAATGACGGAAAATGACTATCGATTACGGTTTCGAACACTGCTACCGCAGTCAAGTAGAGGTTTTAGTGATTTTCTGTCCCAAATACGGCTAACCTTAGAAAGATGGATCGAATTGTCCAAGATAGAAAAGTCGTATGAAGGTCTTTTTGATTTACTACTGCGCGATAAGGTGCTATCGTCAGTAAATCCTGCGTTTCTTGCATTTTTGCACGAACGGAAACCTTTATCTATGAAAGATCTAGAAGAACATTCAAAAAATTTCTGCACTGCTCACCCATCCATGGATCTAAGTAATGCACAAATTAAAAGTGAATTGCCAGTTGCTTTTGCCGTACAACAAAATAATTTCCCATGCAATCGTTCATTGAGTAACGACAGATACTTCAATAAGGGAAATAATGACAATTTTAACAATGGTAACTTTTACAAGGGGAAGCAATTTCAACAATCTGCTCCCTTTAATGTTTCTTGGAACCAAGCTCATAGATCGCGAGACTTTGGTAACAATAATTTTAAATATGATCAATTAAATTATAATAAACAAAACTGGAGACCAAAATCTCAGAGTCCACTAAACAGACAAGGTTTTTGGAATAAGTCATTTAACCAACATCATAACGTTAATTATAATAATTATCGGACTCATCCAAATTTTAACACAAGTAGGAATGACAATTGTGGCAATTTTAATGCAAATAATAAGAATCGATCGCGACGAAGAGATAGATCGTCGAGCCAGACACGTAGACATTCTAATGTCGCTTTAAGTGATACACAGGCTAACAATGAACAGGGTAAAGGAGCTGAAACTCATAATGCTTTATCTTGTTCTCTTGATTGTAACCAGGTGAAAGATTGTTCAGAATGCTCGACTCTTTTCCAGCCCAAGGCGATCACGACGCTGCGCTGCGGACACATTTTGCCTAGCCTACCTGCGGTCTGCACGGCCACTTCTGCGTCTGTACACCAGGGACAGTGGTCTCTTAAGTTTAGCAGAGGATTTGTCAATGCCATTCCTTGCTCTCTTTTATTTGATTCAGGTTGTACCACGGTCGGCGTACGGACTTCACTGATCAACCCAAGTTGCGCTGCGGGCAACGTTGTGAAATGTGTGACTTTCGGTGGAACCGTGGAAACATTTCCCACAGCCATTATTAATTTTAAAACACCATTTTTTTCAGGAAAGATCCACGCCTGTCTTCTTCCGAATCCAATTTGTGATGTCATATTGGGTCGTATACATGGTATAACAGAGTGTACACCACAGCAAATTGCTGCATGGGAAGAGCGACATTTTCAGGCTGCAAATGCAGTAGTGACTAGAGCGCAAGCTACTATTATGTCGCATGATACACCATATGAACCTACAGTTCATACCACTTGTGATGACGATGCTCCTATTTCACGGGAGTCGTTTGCAACTTTACAAAAGAATGATGATTCATTAAAAAAAAATTTTCAGTATGTGAACAAAAAGAATACCAGCAACAAACTTGCAAAATCTAGACATGACTTTATTCTTAAAAATGGGATTTTAGTTAGATTGATACAGGAAAAGGATTCATCCTTATGTTCTCAGATTCTAGTCCCGTCTTCTATGAGATCGCGAATATTGCGACATGCTCATGACTCGCAATGCGCGGGCCATATGGGTTTTTCACGTACCAAATCCAGAGTGCTTTCTGCATTCTACTGGCCAGGCGTTCATAGAGATATTACTCTCTATTGTCGTTCATGTTTGATATGTCAGGAAGTTAAAGTACGGGGCCCATTTCATGCGGCTCCTATTCAAGCTGCGGACATCCCGATTAGACCATTTGATAAAATGGCTATTGACATTATTGGTCCGATGCTTCCATCTGCCAGAGGGCATACGCATATTCTTACTTGCATTGATATGTGCACTCGTTGGCCTGAGGCCATCCCTCTGAAGAACACCTCATCTGCCAGTGTAGCAGAGGCGTTGATGTTGATCTTCTCACGCATTGGTTTTCCGCGGAAGATCTTATCGGATCATGGGGTTCAGTTCATTTCTGAATCCATGTCTCAAGTTATGAAGACATTAGGTATAGACAGATCTCTTAGTTCAATTTACCATGCCATGTCCAATGGGTTAATTGAGCGTCAAAATAGGACACTCAAGCAGTTGTTGGGTAAGATGACCCAAGATCACCCTCAGGAATGGGACCGGGTCCTACCCGCCGCTCTCTTCGCGTATCGCGAGGTGCAAAATCAAGCCACGGGGTTTTCTCCATTCCAGCTTGTTTTTGGCATGCAACCACGTGGACCGATGTCGTTAATCCACGACTTATTGGTTGAAGAGAATATTGAAGAGGAAACTCAATCCTCTTATGAGTATGTGATCTCTCTGAGAAAGAGAATCATAGATGCTTGTAGACTAGCTACTGCATCATCCGAACAAGCCAAAGAAAAAGCTCGTCTATTTGCAAACAAGTATAGACGTCTTCGCCAGCTTATTCCTGGTGACGAAGCTTTTGTCTTACTCCCTGCTCATAACAATCGTCTATTAATTACTTGGAGAGGTCCTTTCAGGATCATCTCAAGAATATCCGATGTTGACTACATCGTTGATGTTAATGGTAAACATAAAACCTTCCACATTAACATGTTGAAGGAGTATTACTCACGTCCTGATTATCTACAGTCAGTGTTCCAAGCAACTGACGATCCTACACCTCCTATTCAACACTATTCTAGTTTGTCAGTCATCCAAGAAGAAGAATCTTCTTTCGATGATGTACAACTGCCAATACCAGTTGTACCACTTCATTCCACTGAGAATTGGAATGATGTTACTATTTCATCTACTCTTTCGGCTGATCAACGTCAGCAAGTCTCTAATATTCTACACTCGTATGAGGATGTCCTCACTGACATCCCAGGTCATACGTCAGTCATCCAACATGACATTATTCTGACTGACGATACGCCTATTCGAGTGCGCCCATATCCTATCCCTATACACTTTCGTGATAAGGTTGATAAGGAATTGGATGAGATGCTTCAATTAAATATAATTGAACCATCTTCATCACCATACTCTTCTTCTATGGTGATTATTAGAAAGAAAGACAACAATATTCGTCTTTGCGTAGATTACAGGAAATTAAACAAAGTTACAAAATTTGATGCGGAACCTTTACCTCTCTTAGATGACTTATTGGAGAAATTATCCCATGCTACATTTTTTTCGAAATTTGACCTTTCAAAGGGTTATTGGCAAGTGCCACTCACACCTAAAGCAAAGCCATTCACCGCTTTCTCGACGCCACGGGGACTTTTCCAATGGAATTTTATGCCATTCGGATTAATGAATGCGCCAGCTACCTTTGTACGCATGATGCGCCGCGTACTGTCTCATCGTCCCGATGTCATTACTTACATAGATGACATCTGGCTTTTCAGTAACTCTTGGGATGAACATATTCAGGGATTAAAAGCTTTACTTTCTACTCTACGGGATTATAACTTAACAGCGAAACCTTCAAAGGCATTTGTCGGTTTTCATGACATCTCCTTTTTGGGTCATCGTATAGGTCGGGGTTTAATGTATACAGAAGACAGTATTGTCTCGAAAATCTTAAACATCTCAGCACCTAAGACAAAAAAAACAAGTTAGATCTCTTTTAGGACTAATACAGTTCTATTCTAAATTCATCCCTCATTTGTCTACTATAACTGCACCTTTTTCTTCTTTACTGAGAAAAGGTACAGCTAATGTAATACAGTGGTCTAACGAACATCAAATCGCGTTAGATTATATAAAATTTTTTTTTTCAAATCAGCCTTTTTTGAGGTTGCCTAACAAAGATCTCACGTTTATTCTTCGCAGTGACGCGTCTTCTTACGCAATTGCTGCAGTCTTGATGCAGGAATATTTAGGCACCTTATTTCCAGTTATGTACGTTTCGAGAAAATTGACGACGAGCGAACTGAAATACTCCGTCCTGGATAAGGAGTTACTCGCTTTGGTTTGGTCAGTCACTAAACTAGAACGATATTTACTGGGATCACATTTTGTAGTGGAAACTGACCAAAAAGCTCTCACAGCATTGAACACTAAGGACGTGAAATCTTCAAAGTCCACTAGATACGCTATCACTCTCCAGCCATATAGCTATGAAATTCGAGCGATTCCTGGAGTGAAAAATGTGTTTGCTGACTGTCTGTCAAGATGTCCAAGCGAACTGGTCGAACCTAAACCACTTCCGGATGCTGAAACGTCCTCACAGATAATCAGTCAAATATAATAAGAGGAACTGCGTACAGTATCAATTATTGAACCTCTATACATACTTTGTATGGAACAGATTCATTTGTACCAGCATAATTCCGGGATATACTTACTTTTGGATTATAACAGAACTTCTTGTGTAGTAACATTTTATTAGTATGGAAACATTGTTATTTTGATAAATGAATAGTCAATATTCTTATGGAACATGTTACACTACATTTGGTATTAGAGAATATCTTTTCATCGCACATGGAACATTAAGAACATATTCTCGTCGATTATTAACTACTATTAATGGAACATTAACACTCAGTAAAATTGCATTTACTTAAATAAAGTAGTAATTAGTTATGTGTTGATAATTAAGAACTACAGTAAGTAGAAGAAATCAATTTAAGCTACTTAATTAATTGTAGAGTACACATTAACTAACTTGAATAGTTGTAAGTGTCTCTGTGTACTTATATTTACTTCTCATGGTGTTTGATCTCTCAACTTTTAGATAACTAGTCCACCATTCTAGTGTTAGAAACATTACGGGTGTTGTTTCTTAACGTGTTTAATTATGCTTTGTTTCACTTTGCATGTTTTATTTTCATTTTTGTTGATTCCCTTGTCATTGATTATCATCATCGTTGCTATTCATTTTCATTTTGAAATCACATGTTTGTTTGGAAAATTTAGTTGAATGTTTTTATCATCTTTTTGGTTTTCAACTTTCTTTTACTTCGTATTTTACCACATCGTTCCAAAGTAGGTCGATTGTGGATGTGTGTTTAATGCATACTTTCATTCAGTTATATTGATTCCCATTTTTACATTCTTTTTCATAATATTGTATAACATAATGACTTTGATTTATGTTCATAAATATCGATGAAGTTTTGACTCACTTCTCTTTGGGAACTTAGTTTTTAAAAAATTAATAGAATTAATTTTTTTTAAGGGACGGTGATAAGGGAGCTGTTGCGTACGTTTTTTACCTATGGGGGTAGTCGTCGGTCCTGCCAATGTACGCACCAGTCTTGATATAGTTTTATTATTTGTACGTACGATTTATTCACTCACCGACGTGCACAATGCAGAGTATGTGTTACTCTGTACGCACGGGTAACCTAGTATTAGGAGAGTCCTACGTAATCATCTGAAAGGGGCAGTCCGGACGATATGTCCGTGGAATATTTCGTTTATCGTGGCAAGTCTGTGGAAGCCATTCGTTTGTTACAATATTGGTCTTCGGGTCGAAGCCAATATTGGAAGTAATATGTAAGTTGTCGCCCCGTCGTATTGTATGATTAGCATATTCAAACCTGTAATTTTAGGAGACTCCTTGAGAGAATCTAGCGGGAATTCATCTTGTTATGATATTCCTAGAATGGACCAAAAGGAGCTATGAGCCTCTATAATCTATCGTAGACGAAGAATTCCTACGAGGGAACCAAGTTATTGGAGTTTATAATTTATATTAAAATGCCGTTATGCCCGTGCCAAAGTCGTGGCATGAGTTTGTGGAGAGGTTAGTTAAAACCCAAAGTACTAACCCAGATGTATCTTCATATCTACGCCATTGTTATTATATTTTGAACTTACGTTGTAAGTATTGAAGTCTTGGATCAAGACAGTCTTTTGTTGGATGAATGCGGGATTCGGTGGTATGAGAATCCGTACTTAGTTGGATGTCCTCAGACAAGGTCAACGGACATTATATTACTGTTCAAACATAACATGAACATTATTGGATTCTTATTAATTGAATGTAAGGAAGATGTTTGAAAGGGATCTGCCACAATACCTAACCACCATCATAGATGTATATAATTTTCGTCATGAACATCATTACTATGCCTCCATGTTGATGTTATCCGTCAAGAACATTGTCTCGTATTGTTGAACTTATACCGTCAAATAAAATATGTTAAACTGTACCATCCGCCTTACAGTTTACTTCAGTTCACAGCAGGCCTTGATTGACATGCCTGACGTTATACTCCATTACCTGTTGAACTAATTTGACAGTTCATTTTGCATTCGCGTTTTAACAGCACGATCAAACAGTCATCTGTAGAGACCTTGCAGAAACGGTCTAACAATAAGCTACGGGGGTTAATTCCTCGTCAAGTGAAGTTGACCTTTGTAATAGAGCTACTCCCAAACTTATATTACTAGCGTCCGTTCTCACAATGAATTCTTGACTCAAGTCAGGTAATTTCAAAATAGGCCTGCTTGTGAGCTTTTCCTTCAACTCTTGGTAGGCCAATTCACACTGTGCTGACCAAGTAATTCTATCAGGATTTCCATTGCGCGTTAAATCAGTCAATGGAGCACATATGGAGTTAAAGTTTTTAATATACTTTTGGTAGAAACCACATAATGAGACAAAAGATCGCACATCTTTCTTTGTCTGTGGTCTTGGTGCTCTTTTCAACTTCTCCAGGTTCTTGGGGTCAGGGGTCATGTATCCCTGATGTACTGTGTGTCCCAAGAATTCCAGCTCTTTACATCCAACACAGCATTTCGTCGGTCTAGCTGTCAAATTTGTCTCTCTAAGTCGATTAAACAACATATCCAGAGAGTTAATGTGTTCCTCAAATGTTTCAGTAGCTATGAGAATATCATCCATGAAGTTGGTGATGCATGGATTATTCAGGGGATCCAGTAATTTTCTCATCATCCTCGAAAACACACTCGGTGCATTTTTCAGCCCGAATGGCAACATGTTAAATTCATAATGTCCTTCCGAGGTGCTAAAGGCTAAATAAGGTCTAACCTCCGGCTTTACTGGAGTCTGATAGTAGCCTTTGCTCAGATCCACTTTAGAGAAATATTTAGCTTTATTCAGCCTGGCAAACAGCTGATTTGTATCAGATAATGGATCCACCTGACCTTCTGTGACAGCATTCAGTTTCCTGAAATCTATACACAGTCTGTGTTCTCCAGAGGGTTTTCTTAAAAGAACCACACTGGAGCTGTAAGGAGATTCACTGTGCGAGATAATTTCTTCTCTCAACAGATAATCTATCTCCTCCTTCAAAGCTTTTTCTTTAGCGAAAGGAATCGAATAGGCTCTCATACAGATTGGTGTTGGGTCTATGAGTTTCATATCATACTCTAATAAATTTGTATGCCCCGGTCGGTCCGTTAACACATCTGTATGATCATTCAGAACCTGTTGAACCCTCTCCCTCTGATTTTTCGTTAAGTGCGTACTGATTTTTACCTGTGCAGCGGTCTCACAGGGATGTAAAGGATATTCATGAGAGGTGAGTGGTTCCTTTTTCATTTCCATTGCAACCGACAAGGTCAGTAGGTGTGTCTCCTCTTGGTTTTCTCTATCCAGATATTTTTCAGGAGATTCACATGATAGATTTTCTCTTTCCCCTTCTTATCTATCTTATAATTTGTTCTAGACACCTTCTCTAGAACTGTATATGGACCTTGCCATCCAATTTGCAATTTATTCTGGGTGCCGGGTAGTAGAAGAAGCACCTTCTCTCTTACAGCCAATTCTCTGTCCTTCGCTTTCTTATTGTAATGGCAGCGTGCTTTTTCCTGGCTTGTCTCAAATTTTCATTGGCAAGTTTCCAGCCAGTTTTAAGACGAGTGGTCAGCTCGTTCACATATTGATATGATGAGGTAATATTATCTTCTGCCTTTTTATCGGTCCATGTCCTTAACAAGGCTTCCAATGGACCTTTTATTGGCCTTCCAAATAACAAGGTTGCCGGGGCCATACCGGTTGAACTATGGGGTACCTCCCGATAGGCAAACAGGGCGGCGGGAAGGTATTGGTCCTATGTATCTGGTTTTTCATTTGCCAACTTTCTCAGGATCGACATAAGTGTCCAGTTAAATCTTTCCACTTGGCCATTTCCTTGGGGATGGTACGGGCTACAATGAAAGTGTTTGGCTTGAAAGATCCTGAATACTTCTTCCGTTAGTTTCCCCTTGAACTGAGAGCCATTATCAGTCAAGATTTGGTTGGGAAAGCCTAACTTGGTGAAGACTGTGAGTAATGCCTCTGCCACATGCTTCGAATCGATTGATGACAGGGCTACCGCCTCTCCCCACATAGAACAAGTGTCCACCAGAGACAGAATGTAACTGTTCCTCCTCTTGGTCCGAGTAAGAGGTCCCACAATGTCCACTGCAACTCTTTCAAAAGGTGTTCCCACTATGGGCATTTCCCCTAAAGTTGCTGGAGCAGTCCAATGTTTTGGAGCTACCCGTTGGCATTCTGGACAGGATTTTACATATCTCTTTATGTCTTCAGTTATCCCTGGCCAGAAATAATGACAAGCTACACGCTGTCCTGTTGCGCTGATCCCCAATATGACCACTGAAGGGAATCGCATGCCCTAGTTCCAAAACTTTAGTCCTATATGAAATGGGAAGGACCAGCTGTCCATGCCCATTGGATCCAGTTCCAGCCTTCCTATAAATCAATTTGTTCTTCATATAGAGGTCTCCCTTGCCTGGAGGTGTATGACATGTGGGCAATTTCTTAAAACAAGGCTTGAGGGTCTTATCCTCCGCCTGTGACATCCTCATCTCATCTGGATGGGTTTTTATAGGATTATCCTCCTCCTTTTTAGACTGTGATCTGGTCTGCACTGTTGCCATAATCTCAGGTCTCTTGGGATTCCCCAAGAAGACCTATCTACACCCCAATATTAGAGGGTAGATTGGTTCATTTATCACTGCTGCTTTGATGATTCCTTCCACATATCGCGTTTTCACATTTATCCTGGCGAAGGGAAGTGTCATGGTCGCTACGTCCTTGGTTGTAGCTTGAATCTCCACTGTTTCTGTGGTGTATTGATCTGCCTGCACCAGGTGAGAACTCACAACTGAATCATAATCTAATCCAGTATTATACAAACACCTTATGGTGACTCCATTGCATGTTACATCTTCACACACTGGGGGGTGGTAAGGTTCCTGTTGTTCAGTAGGGTTGACCTTTACTCCCTTTCTCCCCATTTTCATTGCAGCAAAATTAGGAGTTTTCCTTCTACAATTTTCGGTGTAATGGTTGTCCATCCGACAATTTTTACACCACCTCTTTCCTTGGTTAAAAGATTTTCTTTCATCATATTTCCTTTCATTGAATTGTGGGGTTTTATTTTTATATTCATTGCGTGGCCTATCAAACTGGTGCTTACCTTTGTTCTGTTCTCTATGGTCAAGCCTATTAAGGTTTTGTGGTGCCTTAAAATTGTCTACCTGTTTCTTTTTATTACCAACTACCTCTGCTTGGGCTGCCTGATACCTCTCAGAGACATTGAGTAACTCACCCAGCCTCTCTGCATCTTGTTCCATGAGAAACTTTCTCAGGTCTGGAGCCATGGACTCTCTTAGCTGCTCAATAAGGATCATTTCCTTAAGATCTTGGGTTTTCCCCAGAGCAGTCCATTTCTCCAAGTATGTCTCTAACCGTGCAGAGAACTGGTGATAGGTCTCACCCGACAGTAGTTTGGCATTCCTAAATTTTTTTCTATACAATTCTCCATTTTTTTCATATCTTAACAAAAGAGCCTGCTTTAACATGTCGTAATTGTCTTGGTCATCTCTGCTCATCTTGGCAAAAACTTCATAAGCCGTTCCCCTAAGACCCATGGATAACTTGAGGCTCCCCTCTCTCTCTCTAATCCATATGTAGTAGCCAAAAGTTCAAATCTACTTAAATACCCTTCTATGTCATCATCTTTCTCAACAAAATGGTCTACATGAAAACCCATAGCTGAGGTTGAGGCTCCCTGACTAGCAGTGGCATCTGAGGCAACGGGGCTGGCACCATTTTCAGGAGCATGGCCTTGAAATTCCAACTCTCTTAGTCGTAGCTCGTGCTCCCTTTGTAACCTCTTCTCCTCCTTTTCTGCTTCCCTCTCTGCAGCTTGTCTCTTCTCTTCTCTTTCTGCAGCTAATCTCTTTTCTTCTCTTTCTGTAGCTAATCTCTTTTCTTCTCTTTCTGTAGCTTGTCTCTTCTCTTCTCTTTTTGCAGCTAATCTCTTTTCTTCGGCCTCCAACTTCTTCTCTTCATACTGAAGCCTTTTAATCTCTGCCTCCCTATCTGCCTCCAATGCCCTAGCCTCCTTGTCAGCCTCAATCTGGAGCCTCTTAAGTTCTTTGTCAGCCTCAATTTGTAACTGTAATTTTCTTTCTTCTGCTAACTTCCTATCCTCCCTTTCAATATACTTGTCGCATTCTGAAGTTACATATTGGACCAACTCTGGTCCATCCATGCCCATCTCTTTAGCAGTCTGCACAGCGGCAGATCTGAACTTGGCTAAATCAGCCATTCTAACTCAAGCAGGTCTAATAAGGTTCTAAGACAATCCTAAACTTAATTAAAATAAATACCAACTATAATTTACTAATTACTACTGGCTGTGACAACCTATCACAGTAAATCTCCTCTTAATTATGTTTATCTTCTTAGGGGGTGTTCCTAACCTCTACTAACCTAGTAATACAATCTTGAATTTATATACCACTGCTAATTTTTATTCCTGGAGTTAGTTAATATATGATGTATGAGATTCCTATTTCAAACATTCATCTATATATGCCAAATTCAAATAACGGACGAGCCCCCAATATATGTGGTGGGTTTTGATGTTAAGAAGAATGGTGTGCATATAGTTGTACTTGAGTGAGATCAACTGTGAAGGTCTCTGAGGTAAACAATGGACAACTGTGTTACAGAGTACCTTTCTTGTTACCACCCTACAATCTCACTCTAAGTTATATTCTTTATTGACTAGCGTGACTGAAAGCTACATAAAGTGTCTAGGGTATTGTAAGAGTGTTGTTAAAGAATCTCAATACAAAAACATATACAAACATATACTAATTACTATGATAAACTCAACTAACTCCAGCTGTAAAATTTTATATTTAAAAATTCTTTTGTTAAACTTTATTGGTCCTGAGCCTAAAGTTGTTTTGGTCAGGACTACAGTTCAATGAGAATCAATTTAGATGGATAGATATATTTACAAATATATATAAAGATATTTACATACAACAGACAATATGTCCATAGTACATTGTTACAAATTTTCAAGTTGATATTAATTACTCTATTTAACTACTGGTACTGGGAAGCATGTTGGGGATTATCATCATCCCAATGTTCTTTTGTTTCAATAGGATTGTTTATGTTAGTCTTTTGGAGGAACGTTTTTGTCTATACAGGAGATTTTTCTTTATTCGTGATAAGTTGTCCCAGGCCAGATATTGCACTTATCTGGATCCTGGAATCACAGCAGTTGTAATTGGTTTGGCCAAACACTTCAGTCTCCTCTGGTCTTGAACGTCTTTAATACCAGCAGGTACCAGAGACTCTTAGAAATAGTGCTGAATTTCTCAATCATCGAGTACCAGCACCAGACAAGTGCCAGCAAGAACCCCTGTCGATGCAAGTTATGGTTCTGTCTTAATATCAAACTAATTCCTCCTAATTTACATGTAAACATACATTCAATACAAAAGAACATGGTCAGCTCTCTCTGACAACCCTGCTTCTCCACTTTAGTTGGATGGAACAAATTGTACCAGTTTTCTTTTCTCTTCCCTAATGGATGCTACGCCTCTGTCATTCCTGCAGTAATCTTTTCCATGCAATAAGATAGGTGTAATGTTCCTGTATGACCAGCATATATATAGTCCTGTAGTTTTAAACTTCTTAGATAGTCCCTTATATGATGGATCAACATCTAGGCTATGCCTAAGTCTGCCATGGAACCATTTAATTACAATCTTTTACATGGCCTTCTCTTTTTTCACACAATCTTTTTAAATTAAAAAGTCAATAAAATCAATCTTATCACATGTCAAGGAAATATAAACAAGTAACGATGAATTTGGCAATAGAATATGGCACACTTTCATCACTGCCTCTGTTCAGATTGCTTTCTGTTGTTAGTTATTTTAAAACAAAGCACAAGTCTGCTCATCGCTGCTTGTTCTTCAGAATATTTTTTAAAAATGGCAGCGAGCAGCCTACTATTTCGTTAAAGTAAAAGGCTATGGCCAATGAGACCAAGCATCTCTTTTCTTGAATGAAACTTTTATTTAAAAAAATATCTCAAACCTCTATGTGTTACTATTACCAACTAGATTTGTATATTTAGGTTAGCCAATAATATTTCGGCTTCCTTCAATTTCATCCAATCCACTTCATCGTACTATCTTAGCCTTTCTTTCACCTAATTTTTCCCCCAAAAAAATAATGCTATCCAATCTAAGCAGACATGACTTGACCTGACAGTATCTCCGATGCTCTTTGTATTATTACCAATATTTGATTATTTAATGGACTATTTAGATAACCAGCAACATATTCCTGGTCAGCAAGTCTTCAGGCACACGAATATATGATTTTTATAGGGCTAAGTGGCTTGGTTCAAAATTCCATCTTTTTTTCTATGTTAGTTGTTTATTTTTAAACTACCTCCTGTTCAATTCTTTTTCCATGTACTTTCAAGCTAAATACGAGAGTCTCTCGTAATACACGAGAATTTACGTCATTCGCAACAAGAGCTAAGCGTGTTTTCATAACCGTAGTGTCCACATTTTCTAACGTTACATAGTAATTTGAAAACCGCCTAAGGCAAGGCTAGCAAGTTAGTTTTATTTTTAGAAACAATGTGAGACGTGATTTGCGTTGGGTTATCTATCCGTGCCCCTCCCCTCCACAATGTATTTTAGGCAAATACTTCTTTTGAACTTGGAAAAGTGGTACGTTTGTCTCAAGGACGAATTTGAAAAATAGGGTACCCTTTTTGGTTCGGCCAATGCGTTATCAATAATACGCTGAAGGCGTAGGCGACGACTACACTTCTCGCCGAAAATTTGTAGTACTATCCTTTCTTTGACTTTATGCACTAAACTGTTATATTCTAATTTAGATATTGTATTTAGAAGTTCACCACAGGATGGCAGGCAAACATTGTGCAGTATAGGTTGGGAGGGAGGAACAATGGCATGGACAACGGAAGTGACGGAACATAACGGAAGGGTTGGAGTAGAGGGTGTGGAATAGTATGAAGAAAACGGCGGGGAATACGTAATCTGCGGGACGGAGGTGTGACAGGGGGAATGGGGAGCAGAGGGGTTACAGTGAGGAGAATGAACAGAACCACATGAAAAACGAAAACGAGAACGCACATGAGGGGGCCGTTGGAGAAGGTACTTAGGAATGGGAGCAGAATCGCCAGATGAGGTCGAATGACGACGTTTAGATGGAAACGAGCTGTGGGAGGAGGAACATCAGGTTCAATATCAAAAGAAACAGAATCGGGGGGAGTGTCAAGATCGAACGGAGGAGGAGGAAAACAATCGATGTTGAAATAGCAGGGTCAACATCCGAAGAGTCTGACTCAGGGGCTGTATCAAGGTCGGAGGGAGGGGGAGGGAAATAATCAGAGGGAGGAAGAGCGGGGCCAGAAGAGAGGTGAACAGAGGGAGAAAGGGAGGTATGGACAGGAGCTGTGGCTGTAATAGGAGGTACAAGAACATCATGCTGAGGCGAAGCATGAGAAGGGCCCGGAGTAATGAAGGGTAACACAGCTAAGCGAGCGTCACGGGAGTGGAGACGTGAGAACAACTAAGGTAGTGGGATAGGATCCTCAGCGGTTGAACAGGAACAATAACGTCTTGTACGATCAACCATATGGGAGGGAGAAGAAGGAGAACGCACAGAGGAGACGGAAGGAACAGCAGCTCGACGGACTACTCTAGACCAGAGTTTGTGTAACACATCATCACTGGGAGGACTATCAGAGTCTGATGAGGAAGCATCGTAATCATGGGGCTGAACAGGTGGAAGTGGAGCAGGAGGAGGGATAAAGGAGACGGGGGTAGATCTAATGTTGTCTGACGAAGGGCACAATGAAAGTTCAGACATGGAGGGAGAGGAAGAGGAGGAAGGGTTATATTGGAGGGTAGCCTTTCGCACGGGGCGGCCAAACGGAAAAGCATGAGGAGGGACAGTGTAGGGGCGTTGCTCATCTAGTCGCAATTGGGTAGCATGAGCTTTGGTTTCGTGGCGTCGCTCTTCATTCCATATCACGAAGGTAACTGGTGATGTCTGTTCTACTATCTTGTACCCTGAAAGCCAGTGATGATCAAATTTATCGCTACGGACATTCTTCTCAAACCAGACTAAGTCACCAACATGGAAAGATGGCAGGCGAGTGCCATTGTCAAGCAAACGTTGTTGCTTTTTAAACGCCTTGAGAGCGTTATGGTGAACTTGCTGGTGGGCGGAACTTTTTTGTCGCAGGATAATCTCAATGGGATTATCACCCATATATCTCCATTGAGGAGTAAGGAGATTATCCAACGGTAAACGTAGTTCCCTGCCATGCAAGAGGTAGAATGGCGAGAAACCAGTTGTATCATTCACATTGACACGCAGCGCCTCAAGAGCTTGGGGTAAATAAAAATCCCAATACTTCGAATTATCAGCTGTGAATTTTGAAAGGATGTCATGAAGAGTCTTATGCATCCGTTCATTGCGACCATTTGACTGAGGCCTTTATAGAATGGTCATCTTATGTCTTATATTAAGGTCTGCAAGAGTAGAATGGAAAGGCCGACCTGTAAATTGCTTTCCATTATCCGAAAGAATAGTCTTAGATTTCAGTAACATCTGCAGATGAAGAGCCACGGAGTGGAAAACATTCGGGCCAGACAGAGTACTGGTCAACGAAATGCAATGTATTACCGGACTGAGAAAGAGGATAGAGACCAGAGAGATCAACTGTGACGCATTCCATATTAAAATGCGTCACAGACATCAGTTGGGTAGGGAAACGTAGAGACGCATGTTGCGCTGCTTGCAAGTTCTACAAGAGTCAACATACTCGGTAACGTCCTTAAAGAGAGAGGACAAGTAACATCGTTTAGAAATAATATCTCGTGTTTATCTCGCCCCATGTGACCATTAGAATCATGGAAGTCGTGGAGAACACGAGGGATACGATGCTTAGGGAGACAGATGAGGAGTTGATCCGGACATTTAGGGTTAATCCAGTAAAGAACGTTATCAGAGGACTGAATAGTGTAATTGGAAACTGATTTGGGGTCACGCTGAAACTGAGAGCGAATCTTCAGGAGTGTAGGATCTCGAAGTGGTTCCTTCGCAGTGAAAGAAGGAAAAGGGGCTCATCAGGAGAGCTAGAAGGAGTGTAATGAGTAGAAATGACAGGGGGAGGACAGTTAGTATTAATGACAGGTATTTCTTTAGCGTTATCATCAAGGTCTGATGACGCCTTAGGATCTGGTCTAGAAGAATAGGAGGGATCCGTACACGTATCATACGGAATCCGAGACAGAAGGTCAACTACAGTGTTATGGTCCCCTTGGATATGCTCAATGGTAGCATCATAACTCTGTAAATTCAGATCCCAGGTTTGTAGCTTACGGAGTTGCTCAGACGTCTTGGATAGCAAAGTGAGCAAAGGCTTGTGGTCGGTACGGATCAAAACCTTTGTCCCACGTAGATAAGTCTAACTTTTGCAATGCATAGTGTATGACAAAAGCTTCCTTCTCAGTAACGGTCTATCGTTGTTGAGACCGACTGAGTGCGTGAGAGAGGAACGCAATAGGCATCTCGTTAAGGACTTCGGCAATAATCGGAGGATAGTCCGAAACGTTGGCCTGGACAAGGCAAGCACCAACGGCCCGAAGAGAAGCGTCCGTATACAAAATCATAGGACGTCTAATGTCTGGATATGCCAAACGAGGAATCTTAGTAAGTGAAGACTTAAGATAATTAAAATCATATTGGCAGGCGTCAGTCCATCGGAATCGAGCATACGTTTTAGTCAGAACCAATAAGAGGCTCAGCAGCTCGAGAGAAATTGACTATGTGCTTTCTACAGTAGGAAAAACTGCCCAAGAAACCACGAACGTGGCGAACAGAAGTAGGAGGAGGCATATCACGGATGGCTTGCACTTTAGCATCATCAGGACGGACACCATCTTGGTTGATTATGAAGCCAAGATATCTGGCGTCTGTCTGTAAGAAGGCACATTTGCTTAACTTGAGCATAACATTATGGGCCCTTAATCGGTTAAAAACTTTCTCTACATGGAGTAAATGACCCTCAAGGGTTCCTGGGGTGTGGATAAAGATATCATCAATATAAGCGAGGCATAAGATTACATGCCCGTCAATACTTCGTCCATGAGGGACATATACGTAGCAGGGCTGCCTTTTAGGCCGAAAGGCATGACATTCCACTGATAACTCCCAATTTGTGTACAAGAAGAGGACTTCTCTTTGGCTTCCGGTGACATCGGAATGCACCAGAATCCAGAACGTGCATCGAGGGTAGTAAACCACTTAGATTTGCCAACGTTCGCCAAGATATCATCAACCCGAGGAAGGGGGTATGAGATAACTTTGGTGATGGCATTCAGGGCTCGATAATCCCAACAGAAGCGATTAGTACCGTCCTTCTTAGGGACTATCACAATGGGGGAGGACCAGGAGGATCTGGATCTCTCAATGATACCTGCTGCCAACATATCCGTAATTGATTTTTCCACGATCTCCCTATTTTTAAGTAAAGTATGGTACGGCTTAAGTGAGACAGGAACTTCAGAGGGGGTATGTATATCCATTGTTACAGTATTCGTTCTCTTCAGTCCCATGACTGAGAGAGCAAAAATATCATGATTCTTCTTGACGAACTGACGAATGCGACTGGCATGTGGGGAGTCAGTTGTCACTTGCTCCATCAACTGTGCAAGGCATGTAAGTGGTGTATTCGATGAAGAGGAGGGAGAAGGAGAAAGTTGCGGGAAAAGAGGCTGAGGAGTAGAAGTACAAATACTGGAAGTACAAGGAAGGGTTGTAAAGGAAGGATAGGAAAGTGAACGGCACTGAGGAGGGTAGTTACTAAACGATACGCGTATTAATAACAGCACCAATGGTGGTAGGGTATGAGTAGGGAGGGTGAGTAAATGAATGGGAAGGAGTAGTGGTGGGGCGGGTATCACATAATGTGGAGGGAGGAACAGAGGCACGATGAGGCAGGGAATGGGATGCTAAGTGAGCAATCACTGTACCACGTTGGATAGTCACAGGCTTCCCAGAAGTATTTAATAGCAGGACGGGAAAATCACGCTTAGTGGAAATCTGAACAATGCCATCAACAACATTAATGCAGGGGTCATCAAAGATGTCAATTTCAGGCAATGGTTCTACCATGACAGAATAGCCAGAAGAGGCATAGTCGGATCGTTTGACCCGACCAATGGCGATAGTCAAAGAGTGAGGCTTTAAGGTAACAGGAGCAGTGAGGCGGACAAGGAATGCAATGTGAATATCATCCTGAAGAGGGATGTATTCACCATTGACGCGAATCTGTCGCAAGTCAAAATAGATTCGGGCGTGATGACGAAGGAGAAAGTCACGACCAAGAATAAAGTTACGGAACATGCCTCTTGTGATGATGAATGGGCGGAAAACAGATTGAGAACTAATCTTGAGCCTTATCATTGCAGTTCCAATGGAACATAAAGGTTGGCCAGTAACGGAGGCCAAAGGAGTAGATAAAGGAATAAAGTGTACGTGCCGACGAATCTGACGAAACAACTGGTCCCAGATGAGGCTAACAGTTGCTCCAGTATCAACAAGAGCACTGTAGCTTTTCATGTTGATGCATGATAAAGGAACCGGAGTGACAGAAGGAGGAAAGAAATAATAAAGAGAGGAGGAAGGACCGATGTGAGGATGGTTTCAGGTTACCCGGTATGGTCCTAGTTACTGGGCAACCCAAGGGTTTCCCTGATGCAATAGGAGTGTAGGACGGGACAGGCCACGTGAAAAGGAACGTGGAGGACCTTGGGGAGAGGGAAAAGGAAAGCGGTACATAGGGCATAGGAGCGGTAGGAAGCCATGAAGGTTGGCGAGGCTGTCGCTACCTGTTCCGATATTGTTGTGGTTGTGGCACGGGACTACGCTGAGGCTGTGGACTGTATTGCAGCTGCTGAAAAAAGCTGTGCGAGACGTGGCCCTGTTGCCCGCAAGTGTAACATATTATAGAAGCCACTTGACGGACCTCTGGCGCTGGTTGATGGTGAAGGCGTCGAGGCTGGCGCTGATGGTGGTAAGCATTAATGCAAGGCTGTGGTGATCTTGAAGGTTGCTGCCAAGAGTGGCAGCAATGGCTAACGTCATCATTTTGGTGTTCAAGACGAGGCTGGCGACCGAGACGGTTGGTAAAGCGTTTCTTCACATTGTCTTCTGTGATGGCTTGTTGTATTGCATCTGTGACTGTCTGAGGATCCTTGCGGATAAAATGAAATTTGAGTGCGTCGGATGACAAACCATCAATGAAGATACCAATAAGCTGCCGATCAATATCTGCAGATGTGGAAGAAGAATCAATGAAGGCATCCTCAGCCAAGTTTAACAATCTGTCCACTTAAAATTGGACAGGTTCCTGTCTGACCTGGTGTACTCTACGAAGAAGAGTCCACGCGTGCTGCCAGTCAGTTATTGATGCATAGCAGCCACCTAGTGTTTTGTTCAGCAAAGCGAAATTATCCGTAGTGAAAAGCTGTACACAACGGCGCAAAAAATCAGTAACCAACGACTGTGAGGAGAGGAATGCAACACCGCTTTCGGTCTTCATCGGTTGCCGAAGGGATCAAAGACACAAACTTGTCAATATCAATAAGCCATTGACGAAAGTGAGAAGCATCACCGTGAAACGGCTTGACAATTTATGAATATTTTGGAAGTTGGTACTCTGTGTTATTGAGCTGAGAGTATTAGCAATCGACTGTAATGTGCTAGAAGAAGTCTCAGGAGAATCAGACAGAGATTGACTCGCTGCTTGTTGCTGCGACAATTGTTGTTGGAGCTGTTGGTTTTGTTGTTGCTACAACAATAATTGATGTTCAAGCTGTTGAGTATGTGAATCCATCGTAAAAAGCAGTTACGAGCTGGTCACCGACACCAAATAATGGTATATGTGACGGTAACTAATATTGTTACTTCCCTTGAGTTAAGGGATATAACCACGACACTGCCTTTACTGGAATACTTCGGTGGATGACTGGTTATACACCAGAGTTGTTACTTCCAGAAGTAAGGAAAAAACCCAGGAAGTAAGGAGTACTCGTAAATGCTTGTTGTTGGAATAACCCTGATTGAAGGTTTGATTGCTAACATTTTAAAAAAAAAATCAAAGTTTTGCCTCGTTTTGGGGAGGCCGTCCCGTTCAACCTAGTCGGTTATATTAGGGCGCATATCCAAACACAAAAGACCCTTAGGTCTGGGATACTTGATTTTTACAGCAATTCCAACAAAGTCAAGGACAATTCTAAAAAGTAGAATATTAGAGAAGTCCAAGTATTTATATAAAATTTTCTTTATTCATTTGATTCCTATGCTGGCAAATAAGGCACATTTCTGGTTGGGCAAAACTGCCAGCTTTAGCCACGATGGCAAAAGGCTTATTAATTATAGAAGTCGTGATAAGGCATGTCTGACTGCTGTGGAAACCTAACGAAATAAAATATCGATTCGAAACTTTGGAAAAAAACTAGTTCCAGACTCACTTGTTGTGGATAAAACCACAATACGATTCGTGGCAGGGGTCATCGCTGGTTCGCTAGTGGCCCTAGTAGGTAGTAGGTGTCTGGACGGTTATGCTCTTGTCACAAACGTAGGTGTCAAAGGCTTTTTGTTCTCACAATAGGGGATGCGCCAGGTTGCTCCACACCTCTAGTGAGTACTCCTTATGTAGTTTTGACTCTGGTCACTGAGATAACTGTCTCAGGCTCTGACTGGTTGCTATGATGCATCAGTCTATATGCTAGTCCGGTGCTATGGCTTGCCGGATGAAATTATTTCTAATTGGAGTAGAAACCGGAAACCTTCTTATGATTGGTCTTCGGGCCTAGCTGACTGTTAAAATAATCTTTAACCTAACTAAGTACGAAACCTCTAGTATAAAATTATTGTTACTAAGTAAGAATGACCAACCATTGTTCTAGGTTCTCTCTATTCTAAATGTCTTCCGGCCTAATTTGTATGGAGGCCACACAAGGTTTAATGACATCATGGGTTCATGGGTGCCATGACTGATGATGTCATCGGTTTTTTTTAACTAGTGTTTATTTTTACTAACTAGTTATTCTTAAGTACTTTACTATACCATCACAAGAACAGCTATACTATGGACCCCCGAGGGAAAGCGAAAGAGAGGCCGACCAAAAACCACTTGGCGGAGAACTGCGGAAGCTGAGATGCAAAGAATGAACCAGAGTTGGGGCACTGTACGAAGGATGGCCGCCGACCGAGCAAAGTGGAATCAATTTGTTGCTGCCCTACAAGACGAAACCAGGGGTGATGGCCGCTGGCTGCTTTGGCGGTTGGCTGTTAAGGATCAAAGAAAGAAGAAGACTTTACTATAATTATAACAGTTGTAGCGACGTAGTAGGCCATACGATCACATTGGATACACCCTCGCAAATCTCACTTCTTCGGCAACTTGAAAAGATATCGTTCGTTCCAGTCTTTCTTCTCTCTCTCAGACTGTACGGAACAATATGTATAATATTTCTGTTCACGTGACAATGTTTTCGTTATTAGTCTTAGTTGAAATTTCATCTGGACCATGGTTTTTTTTTTCTCTGCCTCTTGGAAGCATGGTGAGTTTTTTCCTCGAAAATACACGAAGAAGAGCACAAGAGACAGAAATAAAAGTGATGAAAGAGACATCCTAAATTTTTTGCAGGCGGCACAGCGCAGGAGGCCATGACCCCGATTTGTTGAAGGACTATGCTCTCTGAGGAGCTAAGGATTAACGAATGAATAGATTGGCATTTAAATGGTCACGTGTAACTCCTCTATTCAACATCAGTACCCGTATCAGTTTCCTACATATCTGACTTTGCTATTCGCCTTCACCCTTGCCACGTCTACCGTTCCAGCCAGCTCCTTTAGCACGTTGTTGTGGCGCCATGTGTATCGCCCTTGTCCCTATTTAGATTTATATTCACTCACACCAATCGAATATATTTATTCAGTCTATTTTTTTCTTGGATGTGTTGATGTGAATGTGCGAGTAGTGCAGTGTTCTTTGCATATTCTAGATCTTACCCTGGGGTGAATGCTGTCTATCCTATACTTTCAGGAGTATCCTCTGTTATCTTGCGCATCATCCAGCCTGTGACAACCGAAAAGAGAATGTTTGATAATGGGCATCCCTGCCGGACACCTGTTCTCGCCTTGAAATATTGTCCACCACTGCTGGTATAATTAGCTTAGAGACTTTTGATAATGGAAACAATACAATTAGAGATGCCGTAAGCCCTCAGTATCTCCTATAGGTTCTCCCTGTGTACGCTGTCAAAAGCCGTTTCAAAATTGACAAAGTTTTTATACAGCTACCCCTGTTTTTCTGAACATTGCTCTATTATGTCAACATGGGTGAAGGTACGGTTTGAAAATCTTCAATCCGCCCTGAATGCTGCTTGTTCCTTGCTCATTTTATGATCCACTGCTTTTGTCATTCTTTGCATAATTATTCTAACCAATATTTTCACCCACAACCACCTTGCCAATAACTTGCGATGAATTCACGCTGGACGAGATCAAACAAGCTGTTAAAAGATTAAAAAATTTTAAAGCTGCTGGAGTTGACGAAATTTCAGGGGAAATGATTAAAGCAGTTAATGACAACAACCTCTTGAGAAGTTTAGATATTATAAATGAAGTATGGAGAGAAGAACAACCACCACAACAATGGAAAGACAGTATTATTGTAAAGTTACTGAAGAAAGGTGATCTATCAGACTGTAATAACTGGCGTGGTATATCTCTATTATCAGTACCTGGAAAATTATTATGTTGCATGATGTTAGAAAGACTTAAATTGCATGCTGACGAAAAGATCAGAGAAGAACAAGCGGGTTTCAGGCCGAAACGATCATGTATTGATCAAATATTCACGCTAAGAACAATTATAGAAGAATCAGTGGAAATGCAATCGCCACTTATTATCACCTTCGTCGATTTTCAAAAAGCCTTTGATAGTCTACACCGCCCATCATTGTGGAAGATACTTACAATCTATGGTTTTCCAACAAAATATGTGAATATAATCAAAGCGCTATATGACAATGCAAGATGTTGTGTTAGAACAAATAAAAGGAATACAGAATTGTTTACAGTAGAAACAGGGGTGAAACAAGGCTGTATTATGTCACCACTACTTTTTGGAATAGCTATTGATTGGGTTATGAGAAACTATACCCACAATGAACAATTAGGTATAAAATGGACAAATGGAAAATTCCTGGGGGACCTGGATTTCGCAGATGATTTAGCATTCTTAAGTTCAACACCCAGACAATCCCAAGAAGCAGTAAATAATTTGTGTCATCTCTCGGTTAAATTAGGTCTCCAAATAAATGCCTCTAAAACTAAAGCTATGAACTTTTCTAATGAGACCTTTGATATCATCTTGAACGGGGAAAAACTACAGAAAGTTGAAAGTTTCAATTATTTAGGCAGTAAAATGACTCAGGATGGTGACACAACAAGAGAAATTCATACTAGAATTGCTTTGGCAGCTAGCGCCTTCAATAGATTATCTAACATTTGGAAATTACGATCATTGAATATACATACCAAGCTTCGTCTGTTTAATTCAAATGTTATCTCAGTGTTAACATATGGCTGTGAGAGTTGGAAAATAACAAAATCATTGGAGAACAAGCTGAATACATTCGAGAACAAATGTCTTAGAAAACTCATGAACATCAGTTGGAAAGAATTCAAGACTAATCGACAAATAAGAGAAGACTCTAGGCAGAAATATGTCTCCGACTATATAAGGAAAAGACGATGGTCATATATCGGTCATGTCCTACGAATGCAAAACAACAGAATACCACTACAGGCGCTCACTTGGGTTCCTGAGGGTAAGAGGAAAAAAGGAAGACCAAAAGAAACACTCAGAAGAACAATAATAAGAGAAGGAAGAACGTTGGGCCTAAATAATGTGCAAGAGCTAAGAGGAGTGGCGTCACAACGAACAACCTGGAGAGCACTGGTTTCTGCCTTATGCGCCGTGTTTGGTGCTTAAAGAATTTATTATTATTATTATTAATATTTTGCTGGGAACTGAGAGGAGAGTAATTCTTCTCCTGTTATAGCGGTCCGTGAGATCACCATTTTCTTGCAATTTGAAAATTATTCCTATCTTTCATTCAAGTGATCTTGTCTCTGTCATATTTGCACGCGGAATGGTTCTAACAGTTGGGCTACTACTAAAGATGTTTTAAATAGCTGTTCATTTAAATTTTCGTGATCCCATTCTTCATCCCTTTGATGCGATAAATGTTCTCTTTCCAGATCATTTTTCAACACAGGAATTTAAAGCTGTATTTCTGGTGGTACCGTATTAAAATGTTTCCCCTAAGTGCTCTGCCCATCTTCTTGTCTGCCCCTGTGCTGTGGTAACATGATGTTTGTGCTTTTCTCTTACTTAATGTTATTAGCACCTCGTTTTCCGCTGATGTTTTTAGTTATTTTATATACCGTGCTTTGTTCATTTCTCAGTGCTGTCTCTTCTGCATGTCTTACAAGGTCGTCTGAAATTGTTGTTGTTGTTTTTTTTTTTTGGCTCGGATTTAATGTTTAATTTCTTGTTTAGTTGACTGTGCTGTTCGATGTATACTGCTTGTGACGTACGTCTAGTTTGACAAGTGAATTCTCCCTGATATGATGGATGATTTAAAGGGACTTTTAGCTTTTCATAACATTAGAACCCCTGAACATTTGTTGTAACTTTTCGTTTGCCATAACTCATTCCACCGGGACTCATTTAGTATGCGGCACGAGATCAAAGAGACAGACTGAGGGATTTCAGGGGAGACTATCGGCGTTATCAAAGACAGTAGTGGTCCCTGATACGAGAAGCAGTTGCTTGCCGCTAATTTCGCGTCTCGGTGTCAATCGCAGAACCGAGCGAACGGGGGAAAGCCGAAACGGGCAGCAGCGAACGGAGATACGAAGACCATGGTGCGGTTTCTTCTCTAGATTTGGCGGTCAGATCCCCAAAAGTTCGTGAGATCAAATAAGCTGTCAAGTTTATCATGTCCCACTCAACTTACATTCCATTTTAGCTAAATAGACCATGAAGACTAGACACGTTATCACTCGCTGGCCAGACCTTTACAGAAGCACTAGCTTTATTGAAATCTTGTTATAGATTTTCCCCTGGATTTTATATATATTTGCAGTGATTTCTATTCTGTGCAAAGCGGTAATATATTGTGTAAAGTGATCAGTGGTCTAGTTCAGTCATTCTATTTCAATGGATTTTGTGTTAATTTAAATCTATTAAATTAAACCATCTCAATAGTTCCAGTTGTAAATATAATGATCTATCTATTATATTATTTCAAAAGATAATAGATGCTTCAATTAACTTTTAAAGTCGCGAAGGAATTTATAATTAATAAATTCAGTTAAGTCCTAGTTTTATAGATGTGTGTTTTTAACCACTAGAATTCGCGCAGTGTTTATTAAATACATAATTAAATACTCGAGTGTATTATAGGCTTAACGGGAAATTTATCGCGCTTGATTTTTCGGTATGTTACATGTTTTTTTCTTTCATACAGAGTGATCGTAACCTGCGGTCCCAGCTAAATAAAGAAAGAAATAAAGAAATCATCCTATAAACTTCCAGTCATATTGAAGAAACATTTCTTTTAAAATATAATCTTGTGGCGGTCTTTTTGCGACCTAGCTGTCAGAATTAAATGAAATAAAGCCCACCCAAGAACATTTTAAAAAATAATCATCAAATTACCCTTACAAACCTGTAAGATAAACTGGAAGGTAATCATCGCCAGAAGCGATATCATATTTACTGTTTACTGTGAGAGAGTACATATTTTCCTGACTGTGACTGAGCCTAGTTTTTTTCCTTAATTGGATTTAATAAAACTATCATCACGCATTGAAGGAATTTTACCATAGCGGAGGATTAAAAGAGACCACTTCATTTTCACCCCTGTGCCGAACTGTGTTAGTGCCATCCCATAGACTCCTTTTATATATATAATAAAAACACGAGAACTCTTAGTCTTCAAGTCTTGCGATAAGTGAGAATATTTGTTACCAACAAACCCTCGCAAACATCTGGGGCGGGACATCGAAGGACTAGACAGTTCATATGTCAAAGAATACTTGCTGTTTTTATATACTTTTATGGATCGTCTGAGGCTGCATTCGGTAAGTGTGTGAGTATATGAGTGTGGATCCTCACGCGTGTGCATGAATGACAGGAAATTTAATCGTTTTCTTTTGTAAACCTGTTGTTAACTTTCTTGCCTAGTAATATAATTTTTCTGTATTCCCTGCATTGTTCCTTTAAGGGGGAGTTGATAATTGGTTAACTCTGTTTAAACCCCCACCCCCTCCTTTCCCTTTGCTTAGTAAAGGGAAGCACAGCTGGGAAGAACAGGTTTTTTTCTATCACCTATACCTAACGTTGTAACACCTCTTTCAGAGTAATTAACTTCACTGTTAGGTTAACGTACCTATGTTCCTGATATTATCTATCTCTGGACTGGGTTTACCTTTGTCTAATAAGCGGGAAGGGCTTAGTCGATACCAGTCTTCTCCACCCCTCCCAAATTTGTTATTTGCATTTTGTGTATTTATGATAATTTATGTAATACCTGATATTTGTTAGTGATTGATGTTTAAAGTGAATAAAATCACAGAAACTCATTTAGTACGGTGTTGGACATACCCACAGCCCAACATTTCCCCTATTCGTTTAATATAGTTTGTATCTACATCGTCTGTGTGTGTGAAAAACACCAAATCGGTGTGCGCGCAGATGCGTGTCTGGAAAACTGGCAAATAATTGTTTGACCAGGAGAGCGGAAGAGAAGATTGAGAGAAGCGATTTGTCGTAAATAAGTCTGTCTTTACTCTCCTCCAGCACGCTGTGAAGCAACTATTTAATATCTACATTTTCTATCACTGAGCTTTCCATCATCATTTTCCACTCTAAACCGGACCACTATTTCTACGACTCTTTTCTCTCAAAATAAATTTACGACAATATTTGGCTGGCTCGCTGGGATTATTTTGAGATACATTTGATGCACACATATTTGTGGGCTGGTTCTGGGATCTTGAGCTACATTTGAGGCAATAGCATAGCCGGGTTAAAGATATTTTGAGTCTGATTTAGTCTGGGTCTAATTAGGTAGAGTGTGAATGATTTGTCTTGTGAATTAGGGAAATAAATAAATAATTACACCCCTAGACAAACGTTCTTTAAGTATTTGGGTTGTCCACACAGCATATTTACAGGTTGTTTTCTCTCCACAGCAGTAGAAAGTACAGATAAACAAAAATATTTGCTATTTTAATTATCCTCTGGCGGAGATAATTCAATTTCTTTCTTTATAAGAGTTGCTGGGATTGCGTGATTGTTTTACAGTCACTAAGGTTTTTGAAGTTAAAAAGAGTTGAGCTTAGCTAAAGACGGATTGTTCTGATTTTTAAAAATTAAGTTAACAACGTCTCATCTCAATAATTGACTTTAGGGACGGAGTTTGTTGTCAGAGATTTAAAATTTAGGGGAAAAAAATTTTTTTTTTCCTTTTAAATTGTTTTAATTTAAATTTTTCTCTACTGTTAGTAAAAGTAGATTCTTTTCCAGTGTAACTTACCATTTAGTGGCATAGTCGCTTGCGTTTAGAGCCTTAATTGCCAGATAATAGCAGCGATAAGTTTGCACAGTACAGGTAGGAGGTAACTCAAGTAAATTTTTTTTTCTTTGGTTTTTTTCGTAGCGGCTTTGAGTTTTCCCCTTCTTGTTCCATCTTACTATTCTCTAGTCTTAGAAGCATCCAGTTCTTTGACAATGGCAGAGAGAATTAGGATAAGATCCCTTTTGAGGCAAGAGGCCAAGGACTCCGGACTAGACACAGAAGCTGCGAATCTGTTTATCAACCAGGAACTTCAAAGGTATGACGCGGAGGAAGAGAGGGCAGAAGCTAGGAAGAAAGAAGCGGACGATCGTCAATTGGAGCAGAAGAAAATTGAGGCAGAGATGGACGCCCGCAGGGAAAGAGAGAAAGACAAGGAAAGACAGCATGAATTAGCGCTCAAGGCTTTAGAGAGTCGGAGTGCCTCTACTTCAAATAATGGAGAGCCGTCTTCGCCCCAGTCTCAAACAATGGATTTCTCCAGCACTCAGTCTGCCCAATTAACTGCTATGTCGTTTTCTTTAGAATCTTTTCCTAGCCCTAACGAAAAAATTGACAGCTACCTAGAAAAATTCGAGAGACTCGCGAATCTTTATGGGTTAGAGAGTACCCGCTGGGCGCTCAAACTTTCAACGTCACTGAAAGGCAATGCTTATGACGTGTACACAAAGCTGGGACCGAATCAACATGATTATGACCTGTTGAAGAAGGCCTTACTACAGCAGTTTGAGATGACTGCCCGAAAGTTTCTGCAGTTGTTCAGAAACAGCCGAAAAGAGAGCACGGAAACATTTCCCCAGTTCTCTTCACGTCTCACGGGTTATCTGACAAAGTGCATTGAATTATCTGACCTACCTCTTTCATATGAGGGACTCCTCGAACTTGTTCTTGTGGAGCAAATAAAATCCACTTTGTCGAATGAAACCCGTAGATTTTTGGCTGAACAGGGGGCAGTCAGGCTTGAAGACATACTCAATAAAGCCGAACGCTATGGCAATGCAATGGTCGAACTTCCCAGCACTAAACGTAAACCCACCGATGAGCCATCTCGAAAACAGAATCTAGAGCAGGCATCCTATTCTTCCACTTCCTCTCAACATTATAACCAACGAGATAACAATACCCAGAAACCTCCCCAGGAAAAATCGAAATTCTACAAAACCCGATACCCCCCAACCACAATTCTGATCAACCCAACAAGCCTACGTGGCAGCGCGGCCACCAAGGTCAAGGAAAAGGGAAGACACCTACACCAGGAACGTCTGATCAGGGCAAACAAACCGGTGCAAACCGCATTGGATGTTTGCATACAGCCTCGAAAGGTAGAGTCAATGTCAGTGATTCTCAACCTGAGGGGGACCGACCCTCAACTCGAGGAACTGTAATTTTGAATGGTACCTCAACTACTTGTCTCTTTGACACTGGATTAAGTTTTAGTTGTATTGTTGCTAGACACCTAGTCAAACCAGGTCAGGAGACAGAGGAAACCGTCAAACTTAGTGGAGTTTTCAGGAGTGACGCACCCAGGACGCTTCCTATCGCACTGGTAGAAATACACTCTGACTTTGTCAGAGGAGTTATTAAAGCGGCCATAATGGATGATCCGATCTACCCAGTTATCCTGGGATGTAGATATGTGTTCATTGGGAGACCTAAGGAGCCGATTGTGGCAGCGGTAACCACAAGAGGGCAAGCCAAGAAGGAGAGGGAGCCTGCGCCAAACTTGTTGCCGAATGAACTGAAGGAGGCGCAACAAAAGGACCCTACTCTGGCGCCCTGCTTTAAAAAACTGCCCATGGCTAAGGACCCCAGACACAACGGAGACATCTTTTCTAAGGATGGTGTATTGTATCGTAGAACGGGCAACCCGGACACGGGGAATAACCAGCTCCTAGTACCGACGCAGTACAGAAACCAGATCTTAGAAATGGGGCACTCTCTTCCCTTTAGCGGACATATGGGACAAAACGCCACTATTCAGCGAATAAAAAACCACTATTGGTGGCCAGGAATGAACTCTGACATTGTCAGGTATGTGAAATCCTGCGCCCAGTGCCAACGGGTAGCACCCAAGCACTTGACACCCCCAGTACCTATGGGGCAAATGCCAATAGTAGGGACTCCATTTGAACGGGTTGCTGTCGACATTATTGGTCCTCTGGAAAAGACCAAAAGAAGGAACAGGTTCATCCTGACCTTAGTTGACACTTGCACTATGTGGGCCGAAGCCGTACCGCTACCATGCACTAATTCCAAGCATGTCGCAGAAGCCCTTGTGCAAATTTTTACACGGTTGGGATTCCCTCAACAAGTTTTGACGGACAATGGATCCCAATTCCGTAGCCTGTTAATGGAGGAGATCTTTAAGATCTTGAGGGCCAAACATATCCACACAAGTCCCTACCATCCGGCCGGAAATGGGCTCGTGGAACGTTTTAACGGTACCCTCACCATGATGTTACGTAAGCTGGGTCAGGAGAAACCGGAAGACTGGGACCAATATATATCGGCTGCCTTATTCGCCTACCGAGAGGTACCCCAAGCGTCTACGGGTTTTGCGCCAGCTACACTTTTATTTGGCAGACCTATTAAGGGGCCACTAGAAGCCTTACTTTGGTCCTGACAGACCAGAAGGCTGACGAGACAGTCGTCTCTGCAAGCAAGTATGTATCTGAGCTTAAGGAAAGGCTAAAGCTAGGATGGGATCTAGCTACTACCAACCTTAAGAAAGCCCGCGCTAAAATTACTAAAAGATACAACAAAGCTGCAAAAGAGAGAGAACTACAACCAGGGGAGAAAGTCCTATTGCTACTTCCAACCGGAAGCAATAAACTTCGCATCGGATGGCAAGGACCGTTTACCGTCCTTAAAAAGATCTCACGTACCAACTACAAGATCTCCATCAAAGGAAAGGAGAAGGTCTTCCACATAAATCTGCTAAAGAAATATTTGGAAAGACCGGTGCCATCCTCCGAGCATCTCCTGGCTGTCGCCATAGCAACGGAAGACGAGGAAGATGATGATGGTTGCATGGAGTATCCATTGCAACCCACAGAATCCTTTAAAGATGTCAAGTTCGGCGACAATCTCTCACCAGAACAACAAACAGAAACCAGGGCTCTACTAAAACAGTACAGTGCAGTCTTAACGGATGTACCTGGTCGAACAAATCTCATTGAATTTGATATGAAATTAACAAACGAGACCCCTGTTCAAACCAGAGTTTACCCCATCCCGTACGCTAAAGCTGATGCACTTCGCGGAGAAATAGACAAGCTGCGTCAGGCAGGAATTATCAGTGAGTCTACATCTCCTTACAGCTCGAGTGTAGTGCTGTTGCAGAAGCCCAATAAGGAAGTTCGGCTGTGCATTGATTACAGGTTGCTAAACGCGGTAACGGAATTCCAGCCCGAACCTCTCCAAACTGTTTCTGAGTTGTTCACCAAGCTCAGCAAAGCAAAGATCTTCTCCAAGATTGACCTCAGCAAAGGTTATTATCAAATACCAGTCAAGGAGGAAATTAAACCTTTGTTAGCTTTCAGCACTAGTGAAGGACATTACACATTTAACGTGATGCCGTTCGGTTTGCATAATGCACCAGGAGTGTTCACCAGGATGATGAGGAAGCTTCTACAACCTTTGCAAAGTCCCCATATCCATAATTTCATGGATGACATCTTAATTGCATCGGAAACCTATGAAGAACATATTGCTACGGTTGCTATGCTCCTCAGGAGACTACAGGAAACGGGTCTCACAGCCAGACCTAGCAAATGTCTCATCGGGTTTGAACAGTTAGACTTCCTGGGGCACACTATTTCTCACGGATGCAGTTGGCCTATTAAGAAGAACGTGGAGAAAATAATGGCAGCAAAAAGACCCCGAACGAAGAAAGACGTACGTTCCTTCATATCGCTATGTGCATACTATCAGAAGTACATCCAGAACTTCAACGGACTGACGGCACCTCTGACTGACCTCACAAAGAAAGGTTGTCCTGATAAGGTCATATGGGATCAAAAGTGCGAACACGCGTATAGCACTTTGAAAGGACAGTTGTCTGCATACCCCATTTTGAGGTTGCCTGACCTCAAGAAACCTTTTGTACTGAGAGTCGACGCGTCAGGTCAGGGCATCGGGTCAACACTGCTTCAAGCCGATGACAGTGACCTGAACATGCTATTTCCAGTTGCCTATGGCAGTCGGAAATTAAATAAAGCGGAACGGAACTACAGCGTAGTTGAAAGGGAATGTCTTGCTCTGATTGACGGTATCAGACGCCATCATGAGTTTCTTTATGGTACATCTTTCACGGTGCAAACAGACCACGCTCCGTTAGCATTTCTTGGTGCCAATAAAGAATTTAACGCAAGGATCATGCGTTGGGCGCTTCTTTTAAGCGTTTATTCTTTCAAAGTGGAATATATTCCGGGAAGACAGAATGTCGGGGCTGATTTCCTGAGTAGAAAAAGTCTACAGAGGAAGAAGAGCAAACTGAAGATACCACTCATCCTAAAATCACCAATCAGGTCCCCTCCATTGTCAAAAAATGAAACATGAAAAATGGTTTCATGTCTAAAAGTGGGGACGATTGTGACGTACGTCTAGTTTGACAAGTGAATTCTCCCTGATATGATGGATGATTTAAAGGGACTTTTAGCTTTTCATAACATTAGAACCCCTGAACATTTGTTGTAACTTTTCGTTTGCCAGAACTCATTCCACCGGGACTCATTTAGTATGCGGCACGAGATCAAAGAGACAGACTGAGGGATTTCAGGGGAGACTATCGGCGTTATCAAAGACAGTAGTGGTCCCTGATACGAGAAGCAGTTGCTTGCCGCTAATTTTGCGTCTCGGTGTCAATCGCAGAACCGAGCGAACGGGGGAAAGCCGAAACGGGCAGCAGCGAACGGAGATACGAAGACCAGGGTGCGGTGTCTTCTCTTGATTTGGCGGTCAGATCCCCAAAAGTTCGTGAGATCAAATAAGCTGTCAAGTTTATCATGTCCCACTCAACTTACATTCCATTTTAGCTAAATAGACCATGAAGACTAGACACGTTATCACTCGCTGGCCAGACCTTTACAGAAGCACTAGCTTTATTGAAATCTTGTTATAGATTTTCCCCTGGATTTTATATATATTTGCAGTGATTTCTATTCTGTGCAAAGCGGTAATATATTGTGTAAAGTGATCAGTGGTCTAGTTCAGTCATTCTATTTCAATGGATTTTGTGTTAATTTAAATCTATTAAATTAAACCATCTCAATAGTTCCAGTTGTAAATATAATGATCTATCTATTATATTATTTCAAAAGATAATAGATGCTTAAATTAACTTTTAAAGTCGCGAAGGAATTTATAATTAATAAATTCAGTTAAGTCCTAGTTTTATAGATGTGTGTTTTTAACCACTAGAATTCGCGCAGTGTTTATTAAATACATAATTAAATACTCGAGTGTATTATAGGCTTAACGGGAAATTTATCGCGCTTGATTTTTCGGTATGTTACATGTTTTTTTCTTTCATACAGAGTGATCGTAACCTGCGGTCCCAGCTAAATAAAGAAAGAAATAAAGAAATCATCCTATAAACTTCCAGTCATATTGAAGAAACATTTCTTTTAAAATATAATCTTGTGGCGGTCTTTTTGCGACCTAGCTGTCAGAATTAAATGAAATAAAGCCCACCCAAGAACATTTTAAAGAATAATCATCAAATTACCCTTACAAACCTGTAAGATAAACTGGAAGGTAATCATCGCCAGAAACGATATCATATTTACTGTTTACTGTGAGAGAGTACATATTTTCCTGACTGTGACTGAGCCTAGTTTTTTTCCTCAATTGGATTTAATAAAACTATCATCACGCATTGAAGGAATTTTACCATAGCGGAGGATTAAAAGAGACCACTTCATTTTCACCCCTGTGCCGAACTGTGTTAGTGCCATCCCATAGACTCCTTTTATATATATAATAAAAACACGAGAACTCTTAGTCTTCAAGTCTTGCGATAAGTGAGAATATTTGTTACCAACAAACCCTCGCAAACATCTGGGGCGGGACATCGAAGGACTAGACAGTTCATATGTCAAAGAATACTTGCTGTTTTTATATACTTTTATGGATCGTCTGAGGCTGCATTCGGTAAGTGTGTGAGTATATGAGTGTGGATCCTCACGCGTGTGCATGAATGACAGGAAATTTAATCGTTTTCTTTTGTAAACCTGTTGTTAACTTTCTTGCCTAGTAATATAATTTTTCTGTATTCCCTGCATTGTTCCTTTAAGGGGGAGTTGATAATTGGTTAACTCTGTTTAAACCCCCACCCCCTCCTTTCCCTTTGCTTAGTAAAGGGAAGCACAGCTGGGAAGAACAGGTTTTTTTCTATCACCTATACCTAACGTTGTAACCCCTCTTTCAGAGTAATTAACTTCACTGTTAGGTTAACGTACCTATGTTCCTGATATTATCTATCTCTGGACTGGGTTTACCTTTGTCTAATAAGCGGGAAGGCCTTAGTCGATACCAGTCTTCTTCACCCCTCCCAAATTTGTTATTTGCATTTTGTGTATTTATGATAATTTATGTAATACCTGTCGGCGTCTGTGGCCTAATGGATATGAACGCAGTTTCATAATCCAGATATACCAGGTTCGAAACCTGCTGCAGGCGGTTTGGTGGCAGATCGCTTTGTGTGGATTTTTAACAATGGTATAAGCGCCGTACCGTTCAGAAAGCAATGGCAAACTACTGAACGTAAAAATTGCCTAGAAAAATCACAAACAGCCAATAAAAGCTGGGGTTGATTGCCACGTCCTGTAAAGGATAAGCAACTAACTATGTAATACCTGATATTTGTTAGTGATTGATGTTTAAAGTGAATAAAATCACAGAAACTCATTTAGTACGGTGTTGGACATACCCACAGCCCAACATTTCCCCTATTCGTTTAATATAGTTTGTATCTACATCGTCTGTGTGTGTGAAAAACACCAAATCGGTGTGCGCGCAGATGCGTGTCTGGAAAACTGGTAAATAATTGTTTGACCAGGAGAGCGGAAGAGAAGATTGAGAGAAGCGATTTGTCGTAAATAAGTCTGTCTTTACTCTCCTCCAGCACGCTGTGAAGCAACTATTTAATATCTACATTTTCTATCACTGAGCTTTCCATCATCATTTTCCACTCTAAACCGGACCACTATTTCTACGACTCTTTTCTCTCAAAATAAATTTACGACACTGCTCAAAAAAAAAAGAAACGCATAGCTATCCGAGGGCGCGTTTTTATGAGTTTGTAAGTAAAATTTGGTGCTATGGTATATAAAAACCAGCCTCAAATGTTCTTTACAGTGTCAAATGCACGTGTTGACCTGAATTGCGTTCGTTTTTGTAATCATTACAGCGCAGTGGTCAATAGCGTTTATGAGGCAATTTTTGACCACAGCTCATGTTGCGCGCACGTGAAAGCAACAAAATTTGGGGTGAACACTATTCACTGACTACGCAACTGAAACCTTATAAAAGGATAACGCTACACACAAAAAATTCAGTTCATTTTCAAGTAGACATTTATGGCGTCTCTATCGATAAATTTAAGGAACATTGCTTTTGGCCGACTGCATGCAGGCGAAAGTCGAAGTCAGGTTGCCAGGCATCTAAACGTGCATCAGAGTACCATCAGTCAACTTTGGCACCGGTTCCAAGCCACTGGCTCAGTTGAAGACCGGCATCGCAGTAGACGACCCAGAGTGACAACAGCAGCGGAGGATCGCTTTATTCGGCTTCGTCACGTCAGAGACAGGTTTGCAACAGCTTCTTCAACTGCCCAGTCATTAGCTGCAGGACTTCATGTGTCTAATCAACCTGTCCGGAATAGACTGCATGACGCTGGACTTTGAGCACAACGACCTCACCGAGAACCTGTCCTTACGCGCCGCCATCGCCAAAATCGACTTCTTTGGGCCAACCAGCATCGTCCGTGGGCAGCTGACAATCAATGGATACGTGTCTGGTTTAGTGACGAATCTTTCTTTTTGTTGCAGCGTCATGATAGACGGCGTAGGGTCTACAGTAGGCGAAATGAACGTTTTGCCCAAAATTGCGTTGATGAAGCTCTGCCGCACGGTTGTGGAGGTGCAATGGTGTGGGGAATGATCAGTTACAACGGAAAGAGTCAATTGAAGGAGGCTTGAATGCGCAACAATACGTCAATGAAATTCTTCGACCCCATGTCCTTCCACTTTTGGCTGCCCAAAGGTCTGTGTTTCAACAGGACAACGCCAGACCTCATTGTGCACGGTTGACCACGCAGTTCCTGACTGCCAACAACATTCTCACCCTTCCCTGGCCATCCCTGTCTCCAGACATGAGTCCGATTGAGCACCTGTGGGATGAGCTGCATAGACGTGTTTGTCGCCGAGACGTTGCTCCAGCCAATCGTCGTGATCTGTTCCAGGCACTCCAGGAAGAGTGGGCAGCCATCCCATAGGCCCACATCAGACGTCTGATCGCATCCATGCCCAGGAGATGCCAGTCGCTGATCGATGCAAGAGGAGGCCACACACCATACTAACGGGAAAGCCCAGACGCCAAAAAAACTCTCGTGACCCAGATGCAAAACAACTGTCAATTGATTGGTTGAACCCTAAGGTATTCTTGTGTGCAATTTGAACAATTAACTCATTAAATTAAAAAAGTTATTGAATGTCAAAATTATGGCTATGTGTGTGCCTTCAGTAGCTATGCGTTTCTGTTTTTTGAACAGTATACTTTTCCTTTTACCTAGGCGACTTCGCTTCTATTTTCTTTCTTTGATTTCGTTTCTTATCCATATAAATGTCAATGTTTCTGGTGGTGTTATCCAATCTTGTATCTTCCTTTCTTGGAATCCCATGGAAGCTTCACTATTTTGATAATATATCTTTGAAACGGTAATACATTTGTGATCAACGACATCAGCCTCAGTGTTCCCTGCCATTTTTGGCAGTTCGATAACGTGTTTTTATATTTGCCACATCAACCTTCCTGGTAAAGGAGTCCTTAAGTTTGTTGAGGTTGTATTTTTGTTTCTCCTTTACCTTTACTCCAAAAGTTCCAAACTGTCATGTCTTGTAATGGGTGTCTCTATCTACCGTTGATCATTGTGTGGTCTGTCTGGTTTTCTCACGTTCACTTGGTGATATCTATGTTAGTTTGTGATTTAGAATTATACTCACCCAAACAATATATGCTTAAACAGTATTGAATAGGTAACTTAGCATCACTAACAGACAGGCGATATTGGTATGTTGCCCATGCAAAGTAGATTGGGCAGTCGTATCATTCTCGGGGCTATGCTTTATTCGCAGATAATAACACGTCAAAGCAACCTAACAACACGTGTAAGATGTAAGCAGAAAAAAAAGGAATTCAGTTTAATGAACAAAATTCAACGAGTCAGTCAATCAAAACCCTTCAGCTGTTCAAGGATCACTTACTTTTATCAAACACATGCCACGTTCTTCTGTCTCATGCCATCAGCTAATGGTCTTTCCATGTCTTCCTTATTATTTCCCTTTCTCTCTTCAAATCACGTCTGCATGTATTTTTGGGTTTATGTCTTCTTATCTTACGCTACTATCAGCAGTGTTGAGAGCACATCATGGGGCGAAGCAATCTTGATAAAGTTATATTTGCTGGGATTGCTGCATACCATGTTGAGCCTCACCAAAATGCACAAATTAGAGTCGTTATCTTTGACAAAGTAACTTATCGAGGGATGACGTAGAGTATGTGTCTACGCCTGGAAGCGTATATATATATATATATATATATATATATATATATATATATATATATATATATATATATATATATATATATATATATATATATATATATATATATATATATATATATATATATATATATATATATATATATATATATATATATATATATACATACACACATACATACATACATACATACATACATACATACATACATATATACATATATATATATATATACATATATATATATACATATATATGTGTGTGTGTGTGCGAGTGTGTGTGTGTGTGTGTGCATATATATAAGGCAGCGGAAGTTTGTTTATAATTTATATAAATCTTTATTCCTTAACATTTCTTCTTGAAATTAGGCAGTTACTCTTTATGTTCTCCACGGTAACGCTGTGAAGTAACTTCTTAGCTGGTCATTATGTTTTTCACATAAAATATTTTGAGAAATTATTCCTTTTTAATTCATACACGCCAACAGCAGTAATCAAGGGAAATAACTTCATGCTAGAAATCAAGAGAAATAATCCAAATAATAAAGTCTTTTCTTTTTTTTTTTTTTGCAATTAACGGCTACAATTTTTACTATTTTACATTGAAATTCAACGATTTTTAACTTTAAACTTCTAAATTTTATTGAAAATCTAAATAAAATATATTTTTCTACTTTTCTATGGTATTAAAGTTACTACTACTATTTATATCGAACGAAAGGTAGTTTCTCAAAGTTTCTAAACTGACTCGTAGATTTAGATGACACTGAATAACAACCTTAGTAGGCAATCAGTCCACACGGTTCTGTAAACACAGAAGCATTTTATATGCGCCCTAATATAACATGTACAAAGTGTTCAGGTTGACCGGGGCAAACCTTTCCAAACGAGGAAATTTTGTTAAAAACATACAGAGACCCACACAAAAATAAAATGCAGCAATTACGGTTATGTGATAGCATTTAACAGACTGTCTTCAGGGTGGGCAGTTCTTTCAAAACGCATAAAACCAAGATGAAATTAATGCAGACATCGATCGCGTATTTACTTTTGCAAGCATATGAAACTTGGAGATTAAAAGATGCAGCAATAGAGAATGTTGTCAGCGACCCATAGCTTGACTGCTTGCGTCAGGGTCAGCGAACCAGAGCTGACCAAGACCCTACTCCACCTCCACGTGGTGGTCCTGGAAACAGGCTGCATCACTGCAGTCTGGCTGAGAGAGTAGGGATCGAAGAGAGAAGGCAAACCAGGTCCCAAAAAATGCCGTGCTGAAGTCGGATGTGTCGGCCGAAAGGCGCAGATATCCCAGCTTTGCTGTAAACAGACACAACGCAACCAACGTCCTTTTCAGGACAAACGAGGAAGAAGAAGAAGAAGGATATTAAAAGCCGAAAAAGAACAAGAAATACGGTGGAAATGAATGGCAAAAAATTTTAATTTGAAATCTGTTTAGATTCTCATTTAAACCAAGAGTTTATAGTTGATAATTGAAACTTTATTATTATTTGTTATTGTTGTTGCGAAGAGTGCAGTTGATAGTTTTAGACTTTATTAATTTGTGTGTGCTATAAATACAGTAATAAAATATATCGATGCGTTATGTTATTATTACAGATATACTACAGAATCGAACCATTTTTACCGTAAAATGGTGTCATCAGGTTTTTGCTATAAATCTGAGTCTGCACTTAGTGCTAAAACTTAGAAAATATCTGGCTATAAGAAGGTTGTAATAGCTTCCAGTTCCTTTAGCCCATGAGATTGCATACACACGCTTCATCTAAGACAACTTTTGTTGGTTTTATCTTAAAGTTCATGTTTCCAAACTTTCATTTTAAAACGTAAGTACACAATTTTATGTATGTCTGTATGCTCTGCATATATTTCCACATAGTGCTTTAAGACTGCGTGATTTTTATAATGTTAAATTCACAATAATTTACTTAGCCCACAAAATTTCCTACGAATCCAGCAACTAATCTAATTTAGTTTCCGTTTGATTTTTGCAATTTGATCATGTCAGTTCAAGAATTACAAAAAAAGTGTTTTTCCAAATATTCAACGCACGTTTAGAAACCATACATTGTTCTGTGAGCAAGCGATTCTGGCACCTAAAATGAGAGGAGTTTTAGTAATATTAATCTTCAAATACAGAATCAGCTGTCGGGCGTTGCCATAACATACAAATCCTTTGACACTTCATAGATAACCAGCAGGCTGTATTCTATCCGACTGAGTTCCTCAACTCATTAGAACCAACTGGAATGCCGCATCACAATTTAATTTTAAAAATTGATGCACCAATAATACTGTTGCGAAATCTTGATCCAACTAAATTAAATAATGGAATCAGGTTATGTGTTAAGAACATCATGCCAAATGTGATAGAAGCAACACTATTAACAGGTAGTGTCAGAGGAGAAGATGCATTTATTCCACCCATTCCATTGATTCCCACTGACATGCCTTTTTATTTTATATCCTGTGCAACTTGCATTTGCAATGACACTAAACAAGGTCCAAGAACAGTTACTTATGGTAGCTGTCGTTAACTTAGGAAATCCGTGCTTTTCTCATGGACATCTATATGTTGCTTGCTTCAGAGTAGGCACAACAAGAAATGTATTATGTTTTGCCCCAAACAGCAACACCATAAATATTGTTTATCAAAAAGACCTGGAATAATGTTGCAATAATAAATTTATAAATTAACGATACGTAAATACGACACGTTGTAATAAAATATACTAATTTAACGTATGTGAACGAAAAGAACAAAGAACATCAATTCATTAAAAAATCTTTTGTGATGGTTAATTTTTCATAAGTTTCTTAAACCGTAAAATACATTTTTGTTTACATTCGTGCAACGCCGGGTACTTATAGATATATAAATATGTGCTTTGACACGTTTTCGTAGCTATATTCCGATGTTAAGTTAATGGAAAACGTTGGAAAAGACTAGTTGGCAAAATGTTAACATGATCCAACTACTTTTTCCTTGAAGTCCTTGTAAATAAGGATACAAACATCTCTCTGTACTTTGAACTCATTCTCAAATAGACAAAAATATTTGCGGTACAATTGACAGCCTCCAAAAAACCCCACAAAGAACCTATAGAAAGGAAGAGATTCTTATATCTTCCAGTAACACTAAGCTGTTTTTCTATTTTCGTCACAACAAAGTAAACAACAACTGGCAAGTAGCAAAGAATAAATATAACGGATATGAAAATGACCATAACCACAACTCTTTGGTCACGGGCGGATACATTTCCGGTTTTAGAAGTAGAGGAAGTTGATTGTCTCCATTTTGTTGTGTACTTTAGTTTATGAACTAGCATACTGGTCATCACAGCTACAGTTACAAAAGAAACCAGTTTTGTGCTTGTGCCGTAGAGCGAAAATACATCTAGCATGGTTTCTGAGCCTGAAGTGTGCATGATTCCAATTACGGTTCGGTTTTTACTAAAGCTAAATTTGCTTAGTAGACTCGTTGAAGTGAAGGTAGGGATTATGTCTGCCATTACAATGACAAAAATAATGACATTAATGACAACTGTTCTTTGAGGAGTTACTAGACTTCGAACTTTCAAAGGATAAGCAATACACAGATAGCGCTCAATATTTACGAAAACAGTCAACCATCCTGTGACACGTACGAAGTAAACGTGAGGCCAGGACGAGGTTAGATATTGTATCTCTGACATCTCAAAGTCTTCAAATCTCTGGATGATCAAAGGGTTCAGGCAGATGCCGCCCCATAAAAGAGTGACTAATGCTCCAGTGTCAGCTACAGCAATACCAAGTAGAGAAATGTTAGTTGTATCCTTTATACCCTGCTTGACGAAGATAATAATGTTGATGATGTTACAGATGGTACCGACGACACCAATTAATCCGATGATGGTGCAAACATTGACAATCATTATCATCTGTAGTTGTTGATCACTGATAATATCAGAGTGGAAGACAAACAAAACATCTGGCACTGTTGTTGAGTTTTTCATTGTTGTATATACTGTTGTAGTTTCCTTAATGACTTACAACAGACAAAACAAACCACATTAGAAGGTCTGTTCCACTGTTTTATTAAATACCTGCATTTAAAAATATGAAAATGTTTAAAGATTGTCCACATGCAGCACTCGGAATTCTGTGGGGAGACAGAGAAACAGCATGACGTCATCTCCGTCAGGCAATCCGCAAGATGCAACTAATATGACATTGCGAATGGTGATGGTAACTTTATAACTGAAAATAAAAGAAGTTTCAGTTACAAGACCACACACATACTTTTGTGAAGGCTTCCTGTCGTGTGCCCAGTTGTAGCAAGGACCCCATGCTACATAGAAAGACAAAAGGAAAATAATAATAATGAGATTTGAAAGTATTTCCACTTCAATTAACTATACTGGAAACTGGAAAAACTTAATGGATAGCTGCTGAACCACATGCTCCCCCAGCTTATATTGACCCCTCTACAACAACATTGCATATATTATTTGGTAAAATCTGGGAGTGAAAATAAATGCCAGCTGAACGGGAGTTATGAGATCTTTCAGGTTCCCAAGAAACGAGATTTACAAAAGTGCACAGATTACAACTAAATAATGTTCCTATCACACGGCTGTTTGTGCCCTATACCAGAGCGCTTTTTTAGTTTCGGTGACAGGAATTCTGACACCGGGTATAAAATTTTGTGTGCACCGTAAAAGACTATTTAAGTTTTTGGCGGGGAAAATCAGCTGATGTGTGAGTAAAATCAGTAAAATATAAATCATTACACACTCGTTCTGGATAAACACAGCGCTAAAATTCTTTTGTGTACTATAACTTTGTTCTGTGTTCTATTTTTGATTGCATTTTTATTTGTTTGAAATTAGTTTTGACGGAGTTACAGACTTTTGAAAACAGCGTCATCATTTAAGGAAATTCATAAAATAAGTAATCTTTTTATTAATTTAATATCTAAAAATCGGCCCATTCGTTTGAGTTTATAGTTATAAAGACTTCTCGAAGTGAAGCTAAAGATTATTTCCACATACTTTTCTTTTTGGTTTCATATCTTGAGAATGTGTGGTAGTCAGTTTTGTGAGTGTGGCATTACAAGAACAAGCATATTGTCACCAGATTTTATAGCATTTAAATCCCTTTAAACGCATTCCTGATACCCACAAATCTTAAATAAGGTAGTAAAAAAATAACTTTTTGTAAAGCACCATCTGTTTTTGCATTTTCATTCATTTATAATGATATTTAGCTACGTATATAAGCGTCAGAAAACATGTAAAGCTATAGATAGATTCATCATCATGTGACATATTCTTTCCAGAACGTTGTCTCCATTACAGCTGCTCTGAACGCATCACGATTCTGGGCAAGTCGACCTGCATCAGCCAAAGACAAGTTCAGACTCTCTGTGATGTCCTGGGTCCACCGTCGTCTAGGTCGATCCCTTCCCCTTTTTCCAGGGACCATGCCTTCCATCACTGTTTTTTCCAGACTATAGATAGATTACTTCCACATAATTTGATCTATCTTTCAAGTCTTGTTAATCTTCTATTTATAATATGAATTTTTTTTTAATTGTGTGTGAGATAAGGACTGTTCCATTGGTGTTCTTTGGTAGACAATCCTGTGCACACGACGGCTGCCAGCGAATTCTAAGTAACTGTTTGTATATCTTCTTTCATTCAAAGTTACAATGCAGGTAGTAAATTTAGAGAAACCAAATTATAAATCTAATACCATCCTTTTATCAATGGCTAGAGTCAGAGATACATATGATAATTTAGAAATATTTATGAATGGCATGAAAGCTCAGATAGAGGCACTAAAATATTTAGAGTGGGATGGTAAACAAGTTGTTGTTTTCTTATTCGGGGATTATTTCCTTGTTTTGCTGGAGACACCACAGACATGGGTATATTCCTTGAGCTCCAGACAAACCAAACATTTTCATCAAAGACATCCAGAGAGCATACAACATGCAAACCAAGAAGTTTGGCCATGTTGGTAAGAGATTACAATAGATATATGAAATATGGGAAAGGGAATAAAAGGCAAGTGGCACATTACCATAATTGTTTACACAAACCAATGTTAGAGATTGAAATTGAAAATGTAGCTCCTCCTTACCTTCATATTTTATTAGGCATTGTTTTGAAACACCACAGACTTCTAGAACAGGTAGCTGATACAATAGACGCAAAGATATTTGAGAATTCGCAAGAGATACATGCAAACATTAGTACTTTTAAGAACTTGAAGAGATTTAGTAGGAACTGGAAATAGGCAGAAGAATTAGGAGCTAAAATTGAATTTTTCAGGTAGGTATTGAACTTTGTGAGGATAAGGAGGAGACAGATAATTTTAAAGTTAGACTTGAAAATGCACAAGATGCGCTGGCCAAACTTCAGTTTCAAGATCTGTGTACTAGGTCTGGTCCAGTTTGCTCACACATGGACAAGGTACTAGCCAAACACAAAATCATACAACAGGCTTATAATAGCAGAGCATTTATAGGGAATCACTGCCACAGATATCTCACACAAAAAGTTTATAAAGATCTTACAAGAGCAATCATTACACAAACACTGAAAATTACAGACAAACAAGATATAACTAACATAGCTTTTATTGCCCAAGAACAATTCAACTCACTGAAAGAAGCATTTGAGAAAGTACACAAGAAAATATCACACAGTAAACCAATTAGTAAAGAATCAATAACAGCATCGATAGAGACTTATATGTCTTTGTTCAGAAAGCTATTCCCTAGTAAGACAATTCATAAACAGCACATATTAGAAAAACATTGCGCAGACTGGATCAGAACTCATGATGTATGATTGAGATAATTGTTAGCTCTCGTGTTCTGGGGACAATTGGGTGTGTTATTTTAAGGTTATAAATGTGGACATGCAATTTAAACTTTCAATAATTAATGTTTGACGCATGAAACCAAGACAAAACTTTGATATCCATTTTCTGCAGGTTTTCTACTTTTGATTTCTGTAATTTGTTATGCATGTTGATTGTGACCGTTTTAGTGTAAATTGAATTAGAAACAAACCATAACAAAATGTAAAAAAAAAACGTAAATTTTACACTATTTCAGACTATTATATCTTCTGTTCTAATTGTGATAAAATGTTTGTTCTTGTTCTAAAATTTACTCTAACATTTCTAGTCTAGCTTTACGCAAAATTAAAGCCGGTATTTATAATAATAAAGTAGCATAAAAGCAATTCAAACATGTTTTGGGGACCATTGGGTGTGTTATTTTAAGGTAATAAATGTGGACTTGCAATTTAAACTTTCAATAATTAATGTTTGACGCATGAAACCAAAACAAAACTTTGATATCCATTTTCTGCAGGTTTTCTACTTTTGATTTCTGTAATTTGTTATGCATGTTGATTGTGACCGTTTTAGTGTAAATCGAATTAGAAACAAACCATAACAAAATGTAAAAAAAAAAAGTAAATTTTACACTATTTCATACTATTATATCTTTTGTTCTAATTGTGATAAAATGTTTGTTCTTGTTCTAAAATTTACTCTAACATTTCTAGTCTAGCTTTACGCAAAATTAAAGCCGGTATTTATAATAATAAAGTAGCATAAAAGCAATTCAAACATGTTTTGGGGACAATTGGGTGTGTTATTTTAAGGTAATAAATGTGGACTTGCAATTTAAACTTTCAATAATTAATGTTTGACGCATGAAACCAAAACAAATCTTTGATATCCATTTTCTGCAGGTTTTCTACTTTTGATTTCTGTAATTCGTTATGCATGTTGATTGTGACCGATTTAGTGAAAATTGCATTATAAACAAACCATAACAAAATATAAAAAAAACGTAAATTTTACACTATTTCAGACTATTATATCTTCTGTTCTAATTGTGATAAAATGTTTGTTCTTGTTCTAAAATTTACTCTAACATTTCTAGTCTAGCTTTACGCAAAATTAAAGCCGGTATTTATAATAAAAAAGTAGCCTAAAAGCATTAATTAAGCCCTATCAAAAGTAAACATCGCCACATGTTTTTCCCATTAGGAAGCTGACCACGTGACCTCTGTCAAGTGGGCTATAAATAGCGCGGTCGGGGAAAAAGGGGAAATAACTAAAAGATCGCTCGCAAACAGCCGTGATCAGTATCAGAAATAATTAACCAAGTATACAAACATGTTTTTGGCTAAACAGATCATGTCTAGACCAGGTAGCCACATTGCAAACATCGTGAAATAAAGTTGGAACCTAATTCACCTCTTTACATTAAATGTATGGGCTATAAAACGACATTCTACAGTGTAGACAGAGAAATCATTTTGAAATATGATGTCGTCCTCCTTGAAGGAAAACTTACATAAATGTTTAAGAACGAATTTATTTGTATTTCTGTGGAAATACAAAAAAACTATCAAGTATAACTCAAAAACCAGAATCTTCAACTTGTATGTCAAGTCAGAAGTATTGTGAGGCTCTGAACGATGGAAGAAAAACAAAACATACAGAATGATATATATTGTCATAAATGTGTGCGTGGGCAGAATGTGAAGATTGAAATAGTATGTCAAGATCACCTATGTGAAACTGATGACATAAACCAGACAAATGCCAGTGGAACAAGAGATAAGAAGAGGACGCTGGAGATGAGTAGGATACACCCTGAGGAAATCTGTTGATAAGAGTAGAAGGAAATTCTTATTCTGGATCCAAAGGGTAAGAGAGAATAGTCTTGTGTTCCTCAGTGAGTTGATTGTTATTGTTATTGGTTGTTCGTTATTGTACTTTGGAGCAAACCCACTAAGTGTGCAGTCTCCCTCAGAAATCGTCGAAGCAAATAATACAACACATGGAGGTACGTTTCCGGCAGTCATTTCTATCGCCATATCCGGAGTCTTCTTCTTCTTCTTCGTTCGTCCTGAAAAGGACGTTGGTTGCGTTGTGTCCGTTTACAGCGAAGCTGCGATATCTGCACCTTTCGGCCGACACATCCGACTTCAGCATGGCATTTTTTGGGACCGTGTTTGCCTTCCCACTTCGATCCCTACTCTCTCAGCCAGACTGCAGTGATGCAGCTTGTTTCCAGGTCTACCACTTGGAGGTGGAGTAGGGTCTTGGTCAGCTCTGGTTCGCTGACCCTGACGCTAGCATTCAAGCTATGGGTCGCTGACTGCATTCTCTATTGCTGCATCTTTGGGTCCCTGTTACGTGGAGTGATCGTATTAATGACCCCTTTCAATTAGCACTATATTTCCTGTGCTTAGTTTGCAGTGAGTATAATAACGATTCACTTCCGTAGCGAGGCAATGTTGTCGTTCAGATGGCCCTGGGTTCGAGTCTCCGGTAAACCTATCACTTCTTATATTTTTTCTTAAATTTAGTTTTCTACTTCTATATTTTCTCACAAGTGCCTGAAACAAACCTTTATGTGTTGTATAATTTATTTACTGTTTATAAGGTTCGGATTTCCTTCTTTATTTAAAAGGGTATGGTTGATGCTTTTTCTTACAGCGCGCTGGTTGTAAACATGCCTGGTGCATTCTCTCATATGTCCATCCCTGCTGTCTTATGTTTGATGCCAAATTCTAGCAGTCTTAGTCTTGTTGACATCCTGCATGCAGTGGTGTTTTCTAACAGGCTAGCAATACTTCTTGTGCGTACCCCTTCCTTTATCCATATCCATTGTCTCCACTAACGGTGCCCAAGGGCTTACAGGTCAGCTCTCATTGCCGCATGTACTACATAACCATGACGATAGATCTACAACTGTTCCTGATGGCCTCTATATATGTTCTCTAGTAATGTTGCAGCATTTAGAATAAGCCGAGACAATGGCTGCCTGGCATAATATAGATTCAGACAACCGCCTCAGGAATGAATATGTTAACTTCCTTCCCAATTTTCTTTTCTGTTCATGTGTCGTAATTCGGAGAAACGTCTGTCACATTTAGCCGAGTGGTCTACCATGTCTTGTTCTCTAATTTTTGTCTACGCATACTTTTCTGTCTTGTAGCTCCGAATAGCGCTATTTCTGGCATTGGTGATGTCAATCTTACGTTAGACAGGCTAATTCCACCCCTTTACACGTGGACGTCGGCATCTAGCTAAAGGTCCTTTTATTCTGCCTTTCTAGTAGATGACGGCAAATTCACCGTATTCTTTGATTTACAGAGAATCGTGGACACGGGGAAAACTTTTACAACGCGGCGTCAGATTAAGTCCTTTTCTTGAATCTTGAGTCGCCCAGGGAATCTCTCCCCTAGGTCTTACGTCTGAATTTGTTTCATATAGTGCATGTGCAAAAGCCTCATGCAGACTCTATCTGGCTATTTAAGCAAGAGGTCTCTATCACTCCTTACCAGTGTCTCAAGAAAATTCGGCCACTGGACAAAGTGATATTCTGCGCCAGAGCTAATAACAGTTGTTAGTGCAAGAATAATTATTCTGTCTTCGGTAAGCGTATTTACTTGTTTAATTTATTGGGGAGTTAGCTTAATTTAACAGAATAGAGATCCCGTGTTACTTTAATTCATGTTATATATATATATATATATATATATATATATATATATATATATATATATATATATATATATATATATATATATATATATATATATATATATATATATATATATGTATATATATATATATATATATATTCTTTCTTCCTTAAGGTAAATTAGTTTTCGTGACAGGGATGTTCTGAATTTTATTAAGTGAGCCACCATCCATAACCATTAAGTGTTAGCTAGGGGCAGGGTTTTCTTATGTCAGAAACAGTGTGCCGGTGTAACGTTAATTTTTACCAAGTGTTTTTTCCACTTGGTTTTGTGTGTAGAGAATTGCTGTAAAGAGTTTTTTTGCTAATTGATATATATATTGAGTGTGAGCTCAATGCTAAATTTTTGATAACTCATTCAGAGTTGTCCCTACTTGGATGATTATCACTAGGAACCCTATAGTTAGCAAGGAAAAGGTGAATACATAACATTGGTCTCGCTTTGCCAGAGTGTATGGGACTATGTACGAGTATGTGTGTGTGTGTATATAATTTTAGCCTCAGACCACCTTGCGACGCACCGCGTCAGAAACGCGTGGCGTGTACACAGAAAGCTAGATCGGTACTACCGAGGTAGCGTGTCCTAGGCATAACTGAGCAAAGAGGGTGAGAGACGGGGTTTGTTTTGATTTTGTGAGTGAGAGAAGCGGCGAGTGGAAAGTGGAAGTTGTTTATATTTGCATGGGTGAGAGACTAAATGATGTGATTTGCTGCTGTCAGGGGATTACTATTGTCCACATACTAATTATTACTACGCAGTCTACGTCATACTGCCAGGTTTCAGTTATAAGGCTGGGGAGTTGAGTGTGTAACCACAGCCTTTTGTTGAAAGTGTCTGTTGCTCGAGCACATACGGGCGGTCGCCTTTACCATCCAGTCATTTTCGGTAACACTGTCCGACCCATTAACAGCCAGTTAATTTGGAGTATACCACTATACATCGATTTATATTATCTACACGTAAGCAGTAGCCTTGCATCCTGGATTATTTACCTACAGTACAGATTGCCGCCAGTTGCAGTTAGCCATCATCTCGACACCTATGGGTTGTCGCCTTTGCCATCCAGTCAGTTTCGGCAACACTGTCCGACCCATTGATAGCCGGTTACCTCTGAGTATACTGACATAACGACCGAGAGGAGTAGTCAGTTGCCAGTAGTTGTCATCAGTTTTTATAGTTCAAGCCTTCATTATCCAGTATAAAAGTTGCCCCAGCGCGCAAACTGGTTACCCAGCAAACATTCTCGTCAATTGCATAGATTTGGATCAGTGCGTACAAGTATTTCTGCACTCGTTTTAATCTCCTCCACCTGCTAGTGTGGCCTCCCGCCACCGGAAATTGTGAATGCATAGGATTTAATACGACACTGTTACAGGGTGCTCATCTCCATAGCCTGGAAATTTCCACCTAGGTGGGACAGTGTAGTAGTTTTTCTTCTAGCAGAGAAAGTAACTTACTTACCAGGATTATTACAATAAGGAGTGGCCGTTTCCTCGCAAAACTGGGGGCCTAACCCCTTTAGTTAGATTTTCTTGGAAATGAGAAAGTGTACGGGTGTTGGTAGTTTGGGGTGAGACGTTTTGCCTGAGAGATTGAGTGAAGTCTTGTGTTATTTTTCTGTGGTTGTGATATTGATACATTCACTAGCCCTTCAGAGCTAGTGAAGGCATTTCTTATTTTTTGTTTGTTCAATGTTGTTGTTTTTTTTATTAAATAAATTTCTATGTACTAAGCGGTCAGAATTCACTCTGTTCTAAAAAGAGGTAAAGGATCCCGTTACACGCCCATTGAGGCATATTGGGAATATGGTGTTAGGCCCATATTTTCTTGACCATCGGCACACTAGGGGTGACGTGGTCAACATCACGCCGGCCGCCTCAACCTTCCCAGAGTTGCTCTGGGACCCAGTTGGGACTAGGTCGACCCAGGAGCCGTTTGCGGCCAAAAAACCCCATTTCTAACTGTCTAACTGTCACTTAATGTTTGCTGTTGTAGTCCTTACTGTAGTAGATTATTCTATTTAGCATTGGAGGACGGACGGGGGTACGACATTGTTAAGGTATTTTATTGGCATGGTCTGCTAGAGGTTAACAGCATAAGATTAATAGGTGACTACGTTTAATATAATGTAAATAATTGTTAGTTAGTGTACGCGATACACACGATTGATTATGACGTGTATGCGTTGGTATGTCACGCACCGTGACTAGGTTACCACACCCTTTTCTTAGATGACCGTCAAACGGATAAGACGTGTCCTATAATCCTTCCAGTGGTAGGCATGATATTGCCGCACATATGTTATTGCAGTACGGACATGGGTCAGTCCGATATTCTTATGAAGAGAGGAATGTATCGAGGTTAGTAATTTTAACTAAAGTCAAGGAAGGATGAAATTATGGTCCACATTCGTTTTATATCGCCAGACGTCTAATCTCATTGTCGGCCGTTGGATGTCCCAACCGCGCGTACATATAGTTACGACGTTCTGACTATAGTGTTGCATATTATTGGACCAGGACTATAATGCATGGATAGCATTTATGATGTATGATTCAATTCTAATATATAATGTTTTCATAATCAACCTCCATGGACTGTCTACTGTTTGAAATGTATATTAAAAATTGTGTGGACTCGAGAAGAGACTTATCACGTTCATTGAAGTTACAAATTCAACAATTATGATACTGAGTTCAAACCTTGTGACAGACAGAAAGTATTAACTCACATTCGCGTAACTATTCCAACAATAGCACGATCAAGAATTAATGAATCAAATGACCAGAACTAAGAAGCTTATTGAATCAATGAGAACGGTGGCTTTCCACAACGACCACTGAAATAGAAGACGGGGCCGCAACAACAATAAAAGAAGTGAATCGTATAAAGCCCCGCAACAAAGTGGTTGCCATTGCTGGGGAACGAAGGAAGAAAGAAATTTTTCTTGTTTACATACTTTCACGGACTGTTTACGATTACAAGAAAACGTTCAAGTCACATGATTCCGAACATGACGTGGCTTGTGTAACTATGCAAAAATCAGTGACGTCACAATATTCCGTGTACAAGCCAACGATCGAAGGACGATGCCAGCTCACCTAATGTTTCATTCAAGAATACAACTTCTCAGTAGATCATAGGATTGAAAAGACATTATTTACCAACAAGGAGCAAACAGTCCTATCCTCTAGTCTAGGCCGTTGGTGAAGATCGCATCGGACGACGGGTTAAAAGATAAGTCTCAGTTCGTGACTGTTGTCATTCATAAGAAACATCACTGAGTCTAATTCACATTTTGCAGGCATGTCCGTTCTATATATTTTATATGCACGTTATATTTGTTTTCATTGTTTGTGCTGTGCCTAATTTGTGGGAGGTTGGAGTGGAGATTCAGAATGAATAAATTATGGCTCTACGGATTGCCGATATTCATTCTGAACGGTCTTTAGGGTAGTGAATTAAATCGCATTTCGCGGAGAACGCGTCGATGACATTTCCGGGGCTTGTTTCGTTCGGGACTGCATTTAATTCACAGTATATGTTAGATGTCTAGTTTGGTGAAATAATCGGTGTATTTTATCGTATTCAGTTTAAATTCTATTTAGTTTGGTAACAATGTTAGTAATCTATCTTGTTCTTTCTGATCTTGCTATTATTCAGTTCATTTTTTTTTTGTATAACCGTCAATGAGTCCATGTTTGCGTCATTAATTTTTGTGTACGCAGATTTAACTCTATATTCAGTTAACCTTCACCCTACTCTATATTTCCGGTTTGCAGATTTGGTTTCATAATATCAATTTTTATTGTAGAAACGTCTTGTTTCGTGATAATATGGTTTGTTTATCCTTGGTTTACCCATCGTATCGTATGTCCTCATTTCATCTGTTCATGATTTAACACTAATAATATAATTTCTTGCTTAATAAGAGTGTATATGAATATAATTAAAATTTAATGACTTTTAAGGAGAATTAGGGACTTTGCACCAATTTGCAGTGGTAGTCCAAGAAATGGGCGATGCACTTTATAGCTCATGATTAAGGCATAATATAATAATAATATATATTTATAAAATAATTTGACTTTTTAGTCTGTCCTGCATATAAAGGACATAGTGTATATTATTTGGTACATTTTTTCCATTACTAAATGATTTACTTAGCACATATCACTGACTGAATGATATAATACTTGAGGAATAATACTATTTATTATTAGGTGCATGATAGTAATTCAGCACCCGAAATAGATAAATATCATAACTATTTATGATATATTAACGAGTATATATGTAATATTTTCCCAACATAGTATGTCTATGTATGGAATCTACAAATAATAGTTAGATAATATTACAATTAATTAAATTGAACATTCCCAGATTAAGTTCAATAATATTATGATTGTTTATATCGACTATTCATAAATTGAATAAGTATAATAATTACTTAAAATTTATTGGTGATTATTACATAACCATTACGTACAATATTAACGTCAAGATGCTTAACTTAGACTATTTTATTAAAAATGGTAAAGATTTTGGGAAAAAAGGAGAACTTCTCGAGGCTTATGCATTGGCTGAATTTGCAAAATATAAGGCAGAAGAGGAGGAAAAGAAAGCCATTGCTAAAGCAGAGATGGAAGAACTTGAAAGAAAACAGGCGGAAAAGAAGGCAGAATTAAGACAAGAAGAAGAAAGAAAGATAGCAAGAGATGAAATCCTACGGATTGAAGAAGAGAATAAATTGAAACGACAAGAAATCATACTGCAGCAAGAAATGGAATTGCAACGACTTAAATTAGAAACAGCAAAACTTAATTCACAGGGCGCTGCAGCAACCCAAAATGATACTGCTCAATCTGGATCTTCATCCACACGACTTAAAGGTAATTATTACTTTAAGCTGCCTCCATTCAAGTTACACGTAGATGACCTTTCATCGTGGCTCGCGCGCTTTGAGGACATATGTAAGGTGAATAACCTTGACAAAGCGGCATGGGCACTGAAACTTAAGGAATTTCTAGATGGCGAACCTGCAAGTGCAGCACAAAATATAGATCCAACACTATCAACAGACTATGAGGCCATTAAGACGTTGTTACTACGTCGTTTCCACTTGAACGAAGAGGCATGTAGATTGCGTTTTAAAAGTTTGTTGCCAGATAACAATAGAGATTTCACAGGTTTTATTGCTAACATACGCAATACTTTTAACAGATGGGTTGAACTGGCAGGTGTCAACAAATCCTACGACAAGTTAGTCGATTTGTTATTGAGGGATAAAGTATTATCGTCTGTCAGCCCACCATTCTTTGCTTATCTGCAAGAAAGAAAACCAGAATCTATTGATGAGTTAGAAAAAATTTCTTTAAATTACTGCACAGCTCATCCGAATGCTAATATTTCTGGCACATTGATAAGAGAACCACTTCCTGTAGCCTCCAATATGGCATATCATAATCATAACAAACCTAGAACACACAGTGTAGACAGGGGTAGGTTCAAAGGAAACTATGACATTAATTTTCATAAGGGACAGAATAACTTTAACAATAACTTTAATAGAGGACGACAACAAACCAGAAACTATTCACCTCAGTCAAGAAATAACAGTAATCCACGTAACTCAAGTTATAATCGATCATATAACTATAATAATGATTACAAGTGGAACAATAGCGATAATTATAACTCGAGACATCGAGATAACAGTTACAATAGAGGACAACGGGATAATTCATCTAATTATTCTCGTCATCGTTCTCATTCTCGTAGATCGACAACTTATAACCATAATACAGGGGCAGCTGTTACTACTGCTACAACCCCTAGGGTTCAGAGTTCAACTACTGATAACAAAATACAGTCATCGTCTACTTGTTTTGCAATGAATTATAACGTGGCAAATAGTTGCCCAACATGTAATCTTATATTTCAGAAAGCAAAAGAGACAGTTCTGAACTGCGGTCATATTCTACCAGAAGTCAGTCTAGCAGTCAATGACGGAACAGGATCACTGATCTTCAACAGAGGAAAAGTTAATGGATCCATCGTCTCAGTCTTAAGAGATTCGGGATCGACCACGATCGGAATCCGTCAGACACTTGTTCATCCAAATTGTGCAACTGGAGAACATGTCAGGTGCATGACTTTTGGGGGAACCATAGAATATTATCCAACAGCTATTATTTACATTGACACACCTTTCTTCACAGGCAATGTTAAAGCATGCATGTTAAGAAACCCAATTGCCGACCTTATGGTGGGATGCATACACGGGAGTAAAGATTGCACACCAGATGAGATTATTCAATGGGAAAAAAATAATCTATACATCGGAAATGCAGCAATAACCAGAGCACATACAAAACAATTAGAGACTATAGACACGGAAAACAAGGAAACAAATGATCATGAAAATATCGAGATTCATTCTGCTATTGACCGAGTATCATTTGCTGCAAAACAGAGGGAAGACAGGTCACTAACAAAATTTTTTACGCTGGTCAACAAAGATGACAATCTTTCTAGGAACATAAATTATAGTCAGTGGTTTAGTATTAAAAATGACATTTTATTAAGATGTTTTATGGATAAAACTCAGATAAGACAACAAGTCATGGTACCTTTTGCTTTTAGGCGGTACATACTTCAACATGCACATGATTCTAAGTGTGCAGGTCACATGGGTTATACTCGTACACGTTCACGAGTATTATCTTCTTTTTTTTGGCCGGGAGTATCACGAGATATTTCACAGTACGTACGCTCCTGTACGATATGCCAAGAAGTGAAAGCACGGGGAGCCTTTCACACGGCGCCTATTCAGGCTTGTGATATATCGGTGAGACCTTTCGACAAAATGGCCATTGATATCATTGGCCCACTTTTACCATCAGCCAGAGGACATAGGTTTATTCTCACTTGCATCGATTTATGCACACGATGGCCAGAAGCCATCCCATTAAAAACAACCACCACCACAGATGTAGCTGATGCACTACACTTGATCTTTTCTAGAGTAGGTTTTCCTAGAAAACTTTTGTCAGATCATGGTTCTCAATTTATATCTGAGACTATGACGGAGGTAATGAAGACTTGGCAAATAGATAGAAACCTCAGCAGCATTTATCACCCAATGAGTAATGGTGCTGTAGAAAGACTTAACCGTACACTCAAACAAATGCTACATAAAGTTACAGTTAACCATCCACAGGACTGGGACAGAGTGCTACCAGCGGTGTTATTCGCTTATCGAGAGGTGCCAAATGAACAAACTGGCTTCTCTCCGTTTCATTTAGTCTTTGGCGCTCCTCCAAGAGGTCCTATGGGACTGATAAAAGATTTATTAATCGATTCTGAGATGACTCAGGACACTCAGTCATCCTATGAATATGTAATTAATCTCCGGAATAACATTATTGATGCCTGTCAAATGGCAACAGCTTCATCTGAGGCTGCGAAAGAGAAAGCTAGAACTTTCCAAAACAGTAATAGACGATTACGTCAATTATTTCCAGGAGATCAAGCTTATGTGTTATTGCCACATAACAATAATAGACTACTAATCTCGTGGAATGGTCCTTACCAGGTTATCAATAAGATTTCTGATGTTGATTATGTCCTGGACATTAAGGGACATCACAAAATATTTCACATAAATATGCTCAAGCAATTTCATACTCGACCTGAACATCTACAAGCTATTTTTCATGAATTAGATGACACTTTCAGACCTACATGTCACTATTCTAATTTATCCGTTATCCAGGAAGAAGAATCTTCTTTTCCTGAGGTACAGTTAGCTTTACCTGTACCTGTAGTACAATCTAGCGAATCTTGGCGGGACGTAACCATCTCTTCGTCGGTTACACCGCAACAGCATCAAAAGATTGCTGATCTGCTACAATCTTATCCAGATGTGTTGACCGATGTTCCAGGTCGCACATCAGTCATTAATCATGACATCACTCTTAACGAGGATACTCCAATTCGGGTACATCCTTATTCTGTTCCTATACACTTTCTTACTAAAACTACTAAGGAACTTGAACAGATGTTATCTTTAGGAATTATCGAAACTAGTAATTCCCCATTTTCTTCTCCATTAGTTATTGTCCGAAAGAAGGACAATAACATTAGACTATGCGTCGACTATAGAAAATTAAATGCACAAACGATAGTTGATAGCGAACCACATCCACTTCTCGATGACTTACTGCCACGTCTATCGACAGCAACTATATTTACTAAGATAGACTTAACTAAAGGTTATTGGCAGATACCACTAACCGAAAAAGCAAAATACTACACAGCGTTTTCAACTCCGCTAGGTCTATACCAGTGGAACGTGATGCCTTTTGGGCTGGTTAACGCTCCAGCTACCTTTGTTCGCATGATGCGACACATTTTTTCAGGTAGACCAGACATTATTACATATATAGATGACATATGCTTGTTTAGTTCATCTTTTGAGGAACATTTTTTGGGTCTTGGATACGTTTTTGATACCTTGAGAAGGTACAAGTTAACTGCTAAACCTACAAAATTACAGGTAGCATTTCATGAGATCACTTTTTTGGGTCACATTATTGGAGCTGGATATATCCGAACATTACCCAGTACAGTTTCAAAAATTTTAAACATTTCCGTTCCTCAAACGAAGAAACAAGTGAGAAGCTTGTTAGGTCTAGTCCAATATTACAGTAGATTCGTACCTAACTTGTCATCCATCACTGCTGTATTGTCCTCATTACTAAAGAAGAACATGCCAGTGAAAGTGACATGGACTGACGAATGTGACAGAATTTTTCGGCAAATAATTTCTATATTTTCAAATCCACCTATTTTGAGATTAATTGATGCTTCTAAAAAGTTCATTCTTCGTACAGATGCGAGTAACTACGGAATTGGCGCATGTTTGCTCCAATACCATGACGACATCCTCCATCCAAACTTGTACGTGTCACGAAAACTGAAACCACCAGAAGTGAAGTACTCTACGGTTGATCGCGAACTCTTAGCCGTCGTGTGGGCGATAACCAAACTAGAAAAATTCCTACTGGGAGCCCCTTTTGTAGTACAAACCGATCAAAGGGCCGTAGCATCACTACAACGAGCAAATCACAAGAGTCCAAAATTGACCAGATTTGCTATACTCCTCCAACCCTTCGAGTTTTCAATCGAGTACATCACAGGATCCGACAACATCTTGGCAGATACATTATCTCGAAATCCTAATGATGTCGATTCCTAATTTACGTTGTTTGTCGCAAAGACAATACTATGTACAGAGAAACTTAATCAAAGAACATAGCACCATCGTTGCTTTTTGACACATGAATGAACCATTTACTCAGCTGCTTTCTATAGGCAAATTATACGCAAAGTGACTGCAATCAATTGACACTATATTCGTCTTTACACCGGGACTTTCCTGGTTTACATTTGTCACAACATTGTTTCAAAACACTTCGGAGAAAATAAATGACATTCCAGTCGAACTAATTCGTTATATAACGTGATTCAGAATACTTGAACATTTTGTCTAATGGAAATTCAAGGATCAAGACTACGAATGGATCTTCATATCCAATGTTAATTACTTTAATTTATTCTTTAAAACTAATCCACATTAAAATGACAAGTGAGTTGAATTTTAAAAAAATGAATGAAACTTAAAAAAATGAAAGAAAGAAAAGAAAACTCACATAATTCTTTGATTATATTCTTAGAATTACATGATTATATTGCATACTATTGTTTAAATTAGTTAGAAAGGTATTAATAACTTAATACTACACTTACTTGATGTTCAACACACATAACTTAGTTAAATTTATACATCATTTTTTTTCTTTCTCTAATTTATTCTTTATTCGTTATTATGTCTTTCTTTAACAGATCCTCTCATTTTTCTTACATTAGATTTTCAACAACTTATTCTTATTCCATACCTAGTATAGTTATTTAGTTTAATTTTAACACTTTAAATTAGTCTGACATGACATTTTATCACGACATATTTTAAGTTAATTAATTATTTAATTAGAGATCGACATTACCATTCTCTTTTAGTTCTTATTACCATTTATATTTATTTATGATATAAATAATGAATATATTACATGACTATTGGTTAGTCGACATGACCACGACATTGGTTCTAGACAGAACGTCGTAGGCCATATGCCGCAATCTCGTTAAATTTTTTTTTTGATATTGTTAACATATTGGTATTTTTTCAGATGGGTTTTTGTTAAAAAAAAATCTATCTAATAGATTTTTTTTTCCCCCAGTGGACAGGGAATTGTTAAGGTATTTTATTGGCATGGTCTGCTAGAGGTTAACAGCATAAGATTAATAGGTGACTACGTTTAATATAATGTAAATAATTGTTAGTTAGTGTACGCGATACACACGATTGATTATGACGTGTATGCGTTGGTATGTCACGCACCGTGACTAGGTTACCACACCCTTTTCTTAGATGACCGTCAAACGGATAAGACGTGTCCTATAATCCTTCCAGTGGTAGGCATGATATTGCCGCACATATGTTATTGCAGTACGGACATGGGTCAGTCCGATATTCTTATGAAGAGAGGAATGTATCGAGGTTAGTAATTTTAACTAAAGTCAAGGAAGGATGAAATTATGGTCCACATTCGTTTTATATCGCCAGACGTCTAATCTCATTGTCGGCCGTTGGATGTCCCAACCGCGCGTACATATAGTTACGACGTTCTGACTATAGTGTTGCATATTATTGGACCAGGACTATAATGCATGGATAGCATTTATGATGTATGATTCAATTCTAATATATAATGTTTTCATAATCAACCTCCATGGACTGTCTACTGTTTGAAATGTATATTAAAAATTGTGTGGACTCGAGAAGAGACTTATCACGTTCATTGAAGTTACAAATTCAACAATTATGATACTGAGTTCAAACCTTGTGACAGACAGAAAGTATTAACTCACATTCGCGTAACTATTCCAACAATAGCACGATCAAGAATTAATGAATCAAATGACCAGAACTAAGAAGCTTATTGAATCAATGAGAACGGTGGCTTTCCACAACGACCACTGAAATAGAAGACGGGGCCGCAACAACAATAAAAGAAGTGAATCGTATAAAGCCCCGCAACAGACATATTAAACAGAGTCCGATTATGGCTGGGATGTAGACCCAAGATATTTGATTATATCTTTCTTCTCTCCAGAAGTACTACCACTCTCCATATTTTCATTAGTGACTTTAATTTTCTCTATTTCCACATCACTCATTCATATTCTGTCTAAACTCAGACATTCTCTATTTCCAAACTCGCGACAATGGACGACCTTACCACCTACTCTAGTGTATAAGGTCCTTCTTGCTTCTTCACTAACTCGTCAATGTACACAATGGCATCATAATCCCCATCATGATCATTTATTAATTGATTTATTGCCAGCTTTGCATTCCTAATGCCCCGAACAGTGCAGTTTGTTGCTGCCCTACGAGACGCCACCAGGCGTGACGGCCACTGATTGCTTTGATAGCCGGTGGTTGAAGATCAACTAAGAAGATTATATTTCAACTTCTATAATATTAGATATGTTATTTTTCTGAATACAGTGTTTTTGTCCTCAATATTGTGTTTTATATTAACTGATGTTTTCACATCCTTTTGTCTTTTTATTTTTTTGTTGGTTTGCTTTTTTAAAAACTGCTGACTGGTTTTCACCCTCACTTCAGTGTTATTCATATAAAATTGAAGTTATACCATAAATAAAAAGATATATCACGGCAAAAATATAGTCAAAGTTAAAGAAACAGAAAGTGCTACCAAATTAAAAATAAAGTCAACAACAGAATGAATAATGCGAGAACAGCCTTTGCTAGTCTAAACAACATCTGAAAGTTCTCTCAGTACAGCACAAACACTAAATTAAGATTATTTGAGAGCTGTGTCTCAGATGTGCTTCTCCATGGTGCGGAATGTTGGAGAGTAACAGAGAAGGAAATGTCGAAATTGTCCTCCTTCCACACAATCTGCCTAAGGAAAATTCTCCGAATCTTTTTGCCGAATACCATCACCAACAAAGAACTGCTTACTCGGAGTAACCAAGAGGACACCATCACAGCTGGCAGACACTGGAGTTGGATTGGTCATGTCCTAAGAAGAGACCCTGATGCCATCACAAGAACAGCTATGCTATGGACCCCTGAAGGAAAGAGAAAGAGAGGTCGATCAAAAATATGTAGGCGGAGAACTGTGGAAGCCGAGATGCAAATAATGAACCAGAGCTGGGGCACTGTACGAAGGATGGCCGTCGACCGAACAAAGTGGAAGCAGTTCGCTGCTGCCCTACGAGACACCACTAGGCGTGACGGCCACTGACTGATTTAACAGTCGGCGGCTATGGATCAAAGAAGAAGTAGAAAAATTAAGAATAAACCAATTAAAAAAGCGGTGCCTTCATTGAGTAAGAAAATCAAGTGCATCACAAATATGAAACATGTCAACTAAAGTATCAATGTTCTCGCACTATTCTGCTGTGACACATTGAGAAACATTTAAATAATAAAATACAAGCAAGAAATTCTACAATAATCTTAACTAAGGGCTACGAGAAAAAGAAAGCTTAAAGTATCATGACAAGTTTGGAACTGATGGAAAGAACCAAACAAATAAGGTTACAATCAAATGTGGGGTGAAGACGCTAGCGCTGATAGGGGCACACGTGATGGAAACCAGTTCATTGATTTACAAGGCTGTAGTTGATCCGGAAATGTCAGGGTTAGAAAAATAGAGGAAGATTGATAATCAGAAGTAGAAAGTAATTGGACAGCAATACAAAATTAATCGAAGAGACATGGACAGACATTTGACGAATGGCACAGGTCAGGAAGGCTTGAGGTTATTATGAGACAGGTATATGCTCTAGATCAGCTTTTCTCAAACTTTTTATCACGGAGGAACCCTTGAAATAATGCTCAGGTCTCATGCAAACCCTGCATAAAAATTATTATTTCTACAGCTCATGATACCTTATCGTGACAAGTAAGTTGTAAATATGGTAATCCAATAATATTTCTCAATGTTGTTTTGAGTATGGAATGAGTTTGTTCTATGGATCTGTTTATTTTGGCCAACTTATAAGTCTACTTGTTTTTCGTGTTGGTCCCGGTCCGCACAACGGATATCAACTCTAATGCAACCGGTCCGCACAAAGGATATCAACTCTAATGCAACCGGTCCGCACAAAGGATATAAACTCTAATGCAACCGGTCCGCACAAAGGATATCAACTCTAATGCAACCGGTCCGCACAAAGGATATCAACTCTAATGCAACCGGTCCGCACAAAGGATATCAACTCTAATGCAAGTCAGTTGTGTGGTTCCCCCTCTTCACAAAGGATATCAACTCTAATGCAACCGGTCAGCACAAAGCATATCAACTCTAATGCAAGTCAGTGGTGTGGTTCCCCCTCTTCACAAAGCATATCAACTCTAATGCAACCGGTCCGCACAAAGGATATCAACTCTAATGCAAGTCAGTGGTGTGGTTCCCCCTCTTCACAAAGCATATCAACTCTAATGCAACCGGTCAGCACAAAGCATATCAACTCTAATGCAAGTCAGTTGTGTGGTTCCCCCTCTTCACAAAGCATACCAACTCTAATGCAAGTCAGACATTTATGTAGAAGAAACTTCACTTTGTCCTTTTTTTAAAATTTCCTACTTGATATTTTTTTCAACCTTATCCAAGTAGGCCTAAAGGTCTTATCACAAAATTTAGATACCACAAGATGCCAATGAAATGTTGTATGTGCAAGAGTTGAACACGGCCCTATTCTGTCCTGCCATACGGGGCAGCTCGGCTACTGCCCACCACTTCGAGCGCGATGTGACTGGCGCACAAAGTGAAAAAAACAAGCTTTTTTTTGTTATCACAATCTCTCGATGAACCCTTAATGACCTCTCGTGGAACCCTTAGTGACCTCTCGTGGAACCCTTTGGTTCCGTAGAACCCCGGTTAAGAAACTCAGCTCCAGATAGAGCATAGGTGTAATGGATACATGTGTAACTCGTTAACGTCTGACAATATGTTTACTAATTTGTATTCCCTTTTTTCACCCTTTAAAGAGTTATGTCCCCACATTGCAGTTAGCTCCCGTGCAGAAAACCCGCTCCAAAACAATGTATATGCTCTTGGGGTCGCGTTCTCTGGGACAATTAGTTTTACACGATGACGTTGCTAGTGACAGCACATAACTTTATAATTAGTCCCCACCTAAGACAAGTCTGAGGCAGCGGTGATCCTTAATGTCGCTTTGTCTCATTAGAAAATATCAAGTAGCTGGTTATCGATACAATACAGCTGTACAATTATACATTACTGTACACTTTATTAGCCTCCTTACAAGCATAGAATGTATGTTCCATTAAAGAGAAGACATAATTGAATTACGTAAATACAGAGAAACTGTCATGCCGCCATCAAAGATATGAATAACTCACTGACTGCAGTTATAACAAATAAAAGACTAATTCACTTTATCATCTTACTCCTAAATCTGGAATATTATTATCGATGATTGTTCATGTTTAACTTCACAGATCATAGAACGTGTGGTCCAGGACATATTGGATTGCTATAATCTTGTATAACTATATGAAGGCATCTGACGCCATGAATGAAATCTTTATATGAAATGTTATTCATTATGCTTTATAAATTGATTTCTTGAATGCACATAAAATGACAAAAGAAAAAAAAATGTATAACAGTCAGATTGTCTTTATTGAGATTCCCCTTTAGAAGGAAATCAATGGCGTTCTATAATCACAGAGTGTATAGAAATGTTCCTAGATCAAATACTTGCACTGGAAACCTTTCGACTTTTTGTTAGTAATTAAAGAAACGTTATTTCAGAAATGTCCAAAGTGAAGACGTACGAGGTTGTTATTTGATGTGCATAATTACATGACCTAGAGAAATAGACTGAGAATTAAATCACGCTTCACAATCTTAGCCTTGCGTGACATTTTACAATGTTTACAGTTGTGGCGGCAGATAACATCATGAATGAAGCGGAACGTGAACCAGAACCTACCATAGAGGAAGTCTGGAACGCAATCAAACACTTGAATCGTGGAAAATCTACTGGTTGTGATGAAATAACAGCTGAAATGATATAGGCAGGAGGAAAAGGCAGCGCCCGTATATACCATGCATTATGCTGTAAGATCTGGCAAAGCGGAATTTGGCCCAAGGAATGGAAAAGATCAATTTACATACCCTTGCCAAAAAAGGGCAACCTGAAACTGTGCACAAACTACAGAACTATAGCTCTTATAAGCCATGGCAGCAAAATACTATTACATATCATAATGAAAAGAATGCAACAAAAGCTAGAAACAGAAATTAACGAAGTACATGCGAGTTTTCTACCGAGACCGCCTACAGAGACCATATATTCAATATGAGGATCATCATAGAAAAGTGTAGAGAATTCAACGTTGACCTTTATACTTTTTTCATTGATTACACCAAAGCTGACGACTGTGTACAACATCAGCAGTTATGGACTATTATGGAAAATATGGGATTTCCAAACCACCTTATACAACTCATCGCACTGCTCTACCAAGAACAACAGGCAGCCGTAAGAATAGATGGAGAAACATCAGAATGGTTTTAAGTACAGAAAGGAGTAAGACAAGGCTGTACCCTTTCCCCTTACCTGTTTAACATTTATGCTGAGAATAATATGAGAAACGTAAGAGATGACCAAGAACACACAGAGTTTGACTCATTTCACATCGGTGGGTACCAGATCCCGGAAATCAGATATGCTGACGACACAGTCCTCCTATCGACCAGACCAGAAGGACTTGAACAATTAATTCTGTCCACCAAAAAACACAGTGAGGCCCAGAATCTATACCTAAACACCAAGAAGACCAAAGTATTTGACAACAGACAAAGTAAAGACCAAACCAGAAACTGAAATTGATAACGAAGAACTGGAAAGTGTTAGTGAATTCGAATACTTAGGATCAATCATCAACAGCTCTGGCGACTGTGCAGTAGAAATTAAAAGAAGACTTGCAATTGCTTCACAAAAACTAACACAGATGAAAAACCTATGGCAAGGCACAAGCAAAGAAACAAAGTTACAACTGATCAGAGCATGTTTATTCCCAGTAGCAACATACGGCTGCGAGACTTGGACACTCAATAAAACAGTTGCAAAAAAAGATTACGTCATTCGAAATGAAATGCTACAGAAGGATGTTGAGAATACCCTGAACAGAAAAAAAAGACCAACAGAGAAGAATGCACTCACAAAACGTAGAGGAAAATTGGCTCCTAAAGACCATCGCAATAAGGAAGCCGAAATTCTTCGGTCATATAAAAAGACATAATAGTCTGGAAAAAATAGTGATGGAAGGCATGGTACCTGGAAAAAGGGGAAGGGGTCGACCTAGACGACGGTGGGCCCAGGACATCACAGAGAGTCTGAACTTGTCTTTGGCTGATGCAGGTCCACTTGCCCAGAATCGTGATGCGTTCAGGGCAGGTGTAATGGAGACAACGTTCCGGAAAGAATACGTCACATGATGACAGTCGTGAGAATAAAGGGTTACATTAATTGCTTTGTTAGCATTACAGGCATGATCATTATTGAGGAAATAATGGATTCCATAACATTAAGTGGCCGACTGACAGAGTGGTTAGAGTGCTGGTTTCTCGCGGCAAAGGTGCCGAGTTCGAATTACGCTCTAGTCTACCAAGCTGCAAATGGGTACCTGACTACTCTTTGTGTTGGGGAAAGAAAAGGCAGCGAGGAAGGGAACTGATCACCCCACTTCTCGATGCTGGAAGTACAGTGGAGTCTCTAACACTTCACTCCCCTACGGCAGTATCTGTAATAGTACTACCTTTACCTTTATTTATAATAATACTGATTTTTAAAGGTTTTTTATTGATCGTCTCATTAAATTGTTGATTATTTCATTAAATTGTTGATTATTTCATTAAATTGTTGATTATTTCATTAAATTAAAAAAAAAAAAATTTGAATAATGTGACAAGGTTCATCCGGCATTTAGTGTACATATATATAAGAATTTGCTTGTTATCTTATGACCATTACAGAAACATAATTAAAAAGAAATAATACAACCATTTCAGCAAGGAAATAAAAGAAAAAAACAGAACATTTGATAACTAATGCAAAACAAGAATGTTAAAATTGTTACGTTCAGTGATACATCATGTCATGGGGTTGTCTGCTCTGCTTTGTAGCGGTGGTCCAACAATCATCAAGCTTAGACTAATAAAATGAAGGTCTTTAAAGGTGTTAACCTCGGCTCAATATTAATCATGGCAGAGATACGAATAGAAGATTGATACTTCTATTTCAGGGAGCCTCAAAGAATTTTAAGAAATGAAGCATAAGAACTGAGATCATCTAAACTGTCATGCACGGTTTATCTTCCCACTCATTCCGTAAAGAAAAAGAAATCTGCTCGTATTGTCTGAGCCCCCAACTGAAATTATTCAGTAAAATATTACTTTAATAGCTCTTGATGGTTGTGTATTTAAAATAGCTGAGTTATACGGCTGCAATTCACTCAATAATGATTAACGCCACTATCAATTTGCATTTACAGATACAAAATTTAATAATCAGTTATAGCTTACAAAGTTAAAATGGAGTGGTGTATGAAAAAAAAGAAGCACTGATGTTTTCATCTCTGGTAGTTACTTTAAAGTGGCTATCGTTAAAAATAGTTCATTTACTGGGTGTACTTAACTAGCCTAAACTGCCAGGCGGAACGATGATGTATTGTTGATGTTGGGCTCCGTCACTGATGGTTCATAGTTATGTGGCAGTAGCATGTCTCTGGTGGTAATACTGATGATAACTACTCCAGTAGTCAAGCCAAACGTCTTTAATACTGTGGTGAAAAATTCAAATACCCATATATAAATTAGAACATAAATGTAAAGCAGAAAGCAAATATAAGAAAGACAGAAGAATGGAGCAAGACCAGTGCTTTCCCAATAGCGCAAAAGCCTGAGATTAATAACGCCGGAAGGGCTGAACGCAAAATCTCTGCTTTTCTTGCTGCATTCTTCAAATAATTGTATCGCCACACCCCCTATAAAATATGTACTGTATTTTCGCAATGACCTAGATACTAAAACAAACATTAGTGTAGTTACACGCACAAGGTTAACTTAGAAAGACAGACGGACGAACTGAGAGAGAGAGAGAGAGATGCACTGAGGGACGCATTCAGTTATGCCGCTCGCTGTTTGTCGCTGTGTAAGCCATCTCGCACGCCGTTTGCATGGCCTGATCTTCAAATAAACAGTGATGAAAAAACTAACGACACGACATTAGGTTTCGAAAACAGGTTTAATTCTTATTAGGAAACCTGATACTCTACTGTTTTACGTCTGAGCTCCTGACTTTATACTGATAGTACAGTTAAAAAGATGCGGACAGATGATAGTTAAAAATAAACAACTAAGATCGACAAAAGACAGTATTTTTAAATAAGCCATTTAGTCTCATGATAATTGTATATTCGGGTTTCTGAAGACTTGTGGACAAAGAATATGTAATTGGTTGTTTAAATAGTCCATTAGATAATTAAATATTGGTAATAAAACATATAGAGAACAGAGATACTGTCATGTCGAGTCATATCTGCTTGGATGGAATGGCATGATTTTTCTGAAAACACGTAGGTGAAATAAGGCTAAAATAATACGAAGTAGGGGATTGGCTTGATTTTGAAGGAAGCCGAGGTATGATTGGCTAACTTAGATATACGAATCTAGTTGTTGATAGTAACACATAGTAGTGTGAGATTTTTTTTTAAAAGTTAATTCAAAAATAAAGATAGGCTTCGTCCGATTGGCCAAGGCATGTGACCTTAACGAAAGAGTACGCTGCTCGTTGCCATTTAAAAAAAAATATTCATAAGAGCAGGAAGCGGTGACAGACTTGTGCTGTGTTTTATAAGATATAACTACAGAAATCAGTCTGGGACAGTGGGCAAATCTAAAAGTGTGCCATATTCAAATGCCTTATTCATCGTAACCTGTGTAGATTTCCTTTACATGTGGGGTTCCTGCTGGTACTTGTATGATGCTGATACTGAATGATAGAGCAATTCAGCACTAGATCAAAGAGTCTCTGACACCTGCTGTTATAAAAGAGGCTTAAGACCAGAGGATTGTGAACCGTTTGGCCAAACTGACTGCAATTGCTGCGATTCCAGGGCTCAGATAAGTGATATATCTGGCCTGGAACAACTTATTACTATTCATGAAAGATCTCCGGTATTGAATAAAAACATTCCTCCAAAAAGAATAACAGAGACAATATTATTAAAACTAAAGAACATTGGGATGAGGATAATCCCCAACCGGCTTCAGAATACCAGTAATTAGATATATTAAAGAATATTTATTTGAAAATTGTACCCATGTACTATAGACATACTGTCTATTGCATGTAAATATTTTAATATATATTTGTAATTATATTATGCAATCAAATTGATTATCATTGACTAAAGTCCTGAACAAAACAATATTTAGGCTCAGGACCAATAAAGTTTAACAGAAAATTTTTCATTATAAAATTTAACAGCTGGAGTTAGTTGAGTTTATCTTAGGATTTAATATTTGTTTGTATATGTTTTGTATTGAGATTATTCCACAACACTTTTACAATACCCTAGACACTTAACGAAGCTATTATTCGCATTGATCAAGAATAAGTCTGATTGAGATCGAAATGTGGTAGCAAGTAAGGTCTTATGTATACACACCAAACTTATTATCTTCAGAAACCTTCACAGCTGATCTCATTCAATACACTAGGTCCCCTATCCCCATATTTATACCTCATAAACTCACCACATATAGTGGGGTCTCTAATTCCGGGATATGAATTTGGCATATATAGGAATCTCCTACAGCATATATCAACTGACTCCAGGAATAAAAATTAGCAGTACGATATAAATTCAAGATTGTATTACTGGTCTTAGTAGAGGTTAGGAACATCCCTAAGACAGTAACAATAATTAAGAGGAGATTTTACAGTGATAAGTTGTTCCACCAGTAGTAATTAGTTGATAATTATTTTAATTAAGTTTAGAATTGTCTTAGAACCTTAGTAGATCTACTTGAGTTAGAATGGCTGATTTAGCCAAATTTAGATCTGCCGCTGTACAGACTGCTAGGGAAATGCACATGGATGGTCAAGTCTTGATTGACTATGTGACCTCATAATGTGATAAATTTATTGCCAGGGAAGAAAAAAGATTAGAGAAAGAAACTGAAAGAAAGTTAGAAGAGGCTAGAGAGATTAAGAAATTAGAGTTACAGATTGAGGCTGACAAGGAAATTAAGAGGTTGCAGATTGAGGCTGACAAAGAGGCTAGGGCATTGGAGGCTGAGGCTAAAAGGTTACAGATGGAAGCAGAAGAAAAGAGATTAGCTGCAGAAAGAGAAGAAAAGAGATTAGCTATAGAAAGAGAAGAAAGAAGATCAGCTGCAGAAAGGGAAGCAGAAGATAGGAGATTGCAGAGGGAGCATGAATTACGACTAAGAGAGTTAGAAATTCAAGGCCGTGCTCCTGAAAATGGTGCCAGTCCCTTTGCCTCAGATGCCACTGTTAGTCAGGCAGCCTCAACCTCGGCTATGAGTTTTCACTTATACCATTTTGTTGAGAAAGACGATGACAGAGAAAGTTACCTAAATAGATATGAACTTTTGGCTACCACGTATGGTTTAGAGAGAGAAAGGTGGAGCCTAAAGTTATCTCAGGGACTCAGGGGTACAGCTTATGAAGTTTTTGCCAAGATGAGCAGAGATGACCAAAACAATTATGACATGTTAAAGCAGGCTCTTTTGTTAAGATATGAAAAGAATGGAGAATTTTATAGAAAAAAGTTCAGGAATGCTAAATTACTGTCAGGTGAGACATATCACCAGTTCTCTGCACGGTTAGAGACATAATTGGAGAAATGGACTGCTCTGGGGAAAACCCAAGATCTTAAGGAAATGATCCTTATAGAGCAGCTAAGAGAGTCCATGGCTCCAGACCTGAGAAGGTTTCTCATGGAACAAGATGCAGAGAGGCTGGGTGAGTTACTCAATGTCGCTGAAAGATATCAGGCAGCTCAAGCAGAGGTAACTGGTAATAAAAAGAAACAGGTAGATAATTTTAAGGCACCACAAAACTTTAATGAGTTTGATCATAGAGATCAGAACAAAGGTAAGCACCAGTTTGATAGGCCACGTTATGATAATAAAAATAAAACCCCACAATTCAATGAAAGGAAATATGATGACAGGAAACCCTTCAGACAGGAAGGAAAATATTGTCAAATATGCAGGATGCATAATCATAATACTAGTGAATGTGGTAGGAAAAATCCTCCATATCACGCGGCATGCATGATAACAGTGGACAAGGGGAAGAAGAAACTGACAGAGATTCATATAAATTTTCAACATCCCCTCATCTGTGAAGAAGTGACATGTAATGGTGCCAAGGTTAGGTGCCTTTACGATTCAGGATTAGAAAATGACTCAGTTGTGAGTGCAACCGTAGTGCACCCTGAACAGTATACCACAGGGAAAGTGGAGATACAAGGGGCCGTAAAGGGAATATCCACCATGACACTTCCCGTAGCCGAGATAAATGTCAAGACTAGGTACGTGGAAGGAGTGATTAGAGCAGCCGTGTGTGACGACCCTAATTACCCGCTGGTGTTAGGAAGTAAATATGTTTTTCTAGGAAGCCCGGTAAAACCTGTGGTAATGGCCACGCTTCAGGTTAGGTCGACCCCTAGTAGAACGGAGGAGGAACCACCACTAATTTATTCCCATAAGCAGATGAGAAAGGCCCAGGCAAAGGATAAATCACTAAAACCTTGCTTTGGCAAATTGCCAACAAGCCATACACACCTTAAGAAAGGGCAATTCTATTTAAAGGAGGGACTGCTCTTCAGGAAAGCTAGAGCAGGATCCAAAGAACAGGGACAGTTGGTATTGCCAACTACCTACAGAGAAAAAGTGATGGCACAAGCTCATGTTGTACCTGACGGTGGACACCAGAGGAATGGAACCACACGTAAAAGGACATCTGAAAAATATTACTGGCCCCAAGTAGCTGCTAATATTGCACAATTTGTGGGGGCCTGTGAAAAATGTAGCAAGGTACAGTCCCCAAGTTGTGAAAATCATAATCAGATGCCAGCCAAGCATTCTAAAACATATGGGCCTAAAAATAACAAGGAAAATAAAAATAATAAGGTTGACATAGAGGATAGGTATCCACCTTCCCACCAACAGTTTTCACCAAAAATATTTAGATAAGTGTAAAGTTTCTTTTCTTCTTTCCACTCTGTAAAGTGTCAGTCTGTATGCTCTGTAAGGAAGAGTGGTGTGTTGTTGAGATCAGGCATGCTCCAGTCTACCCAGCTGTAAATGGGTAACTCACCCTAGTCCTGAGTTAGGGAAGGCAAAGGCTCCAGGGGAAGCAGGCCCTAAACTTGGTCACTTCAACCGACGCAGGATGGTGTATGTATGAAGTAGAAGTGTAGAGTGTGATTACCGCGAATGGTGTACTGTTCGTGTGCTGACCAATATAACCACTCATACACTTGTGTCTACAAGGCACCAATGCAGACTGCTGGAATCTTTGTTTACTCAATTTATTCAGACGTACACACTGGGACATACGAGTACATCATGGTATGTTGACATATCAATTTGTAGGTATACATAGCAGATCTGAAGTCATGACACATTCAGAAATAATGGGCAGTACATCAAAAGTTCAATGTCATGATACATTATGGCCGCATCCCCCTATCTGACTAAACGCGTCAGTGAAGGCAGATCGATAAATAACTAAAGTTACTTGACGTCCATAGTTTGTAGTATATATTATGAAACCACGAAAGAGGGGGTTTCTAGCAAGATTGAGATCTCCCTGTCACTGTCCGATAATAGGATAAATAATCTGTTCTCTTGGCAGTGATCAAAACATATGATGACCGAAATCTAACATGGCTGCCTCCCTGAGTTGTCGTTCACTCATTCATAGGAAGGAGAATATAAGCCAGAGTTAATTTATAATGGGTATATAAATGATTTCATAAATGTTTCCATACAGCTCTACGGTGATCAGGTTAATTCACGTAGCCATAACCGCTGTAGGAAAGTCTGTCATCTTTGTCGATACAAAACACGACCCTAGCGATACGAAGCACAATGTTCCATCTAGGTCGAATCGACATGAGATCATCAAAATAGGGTCTGGCAATACATGGAGTCCGAATTATACATTGTACCGTACCTTAGGAGAGTCTCTAACATAAACTATAGTAGAGATACCATCTCCTTTAGAAGAAAACCACTTCATGAATTATATTTCCTTAAGAATCTACCAGCCCTTTGAAAAATGCGTACCCGCCATTATCACGGTACATCGGAACTCATCACGACTTGTCAAGACAACTCATACTTCCGCTAGACCGGAATAACAAGAATCTAGTCCCGCCTACCCATCCAAAATATACAATATAGGACTGATTCTACTTGTACTAATAATATGTAATACATATGAATTCAGGCCATAAACATAATAAGCAAATTAATATATTTTCTGGCCCTAAAAAATAAGTACAAACGTAAGCGCAATATCCTTGCGCCGGATCAATATCAAGAACGATTACTCCTATAATCAAAAGTGTGAATCAAACATGGATTATCTCGCTTTCCCCATAGACCGAATTTTCATACACAAATCCATGCACGTATATAATTTTTCCATATTAAATAGCCATATCGATTTTTGTAATATGTGCGTCAAAATATGCACCCAACAGATTACCACACCCCTCGGGAAAAAAAAATGGTACATTTTTTTTTTGAAATACATCTAGGAGCAACATACAATAGGCTCACAACGCACCAATAACAATGCGCAGATGATAAGCATAAGTTTTATGACCTTAGAGAAAGTACTTCTCTAAGTATAAATATTTCCAGAGAGGTGTCACCAACGCATACTACAATATTAGCAATGACACAATTTCCACATTAGTTTATACATAAATTTCATCTAAGATATCTTAACATCATGATCATCAAAGACGAAAAACATTGAAAGATCAGCGGTGAATAAATATCAATGAACCGCTAAGTAGTGTTACAATCAATATATGATATATTACATATGTGTACACATTTCAACATAGAAACAACTGTATCAAAGTTGTATAACAGTTATGAATCATGTGGGCATCTAGACAAAATATCTGCCATCACATTTTCTGACCCACGGATAGCTCGCACCGAAAAATGAAATGGCTGTAGAGCAATCGCGTATCGCGTTGATCTCGCGCTCTTCAGATTTTTACTCTGAATAGCCGTAAGAGCTTTCTGGTCAGTTTCCACAATGAAATGCGCGCCCAGAAGAAATCTTTGCAGTTTAAGGATTGACCAAACCATAGCCAATAATTCACGGTCTAGGACCGAGTAATTCTTCTCTGCGGCATTTAATTTCCGAGAAATATACATCACAGGATGCAGAGTTCCAGAGTACTCTTGCATTAGTGCAGCTCCAATCCCGGTGGATGAAGCGTCACTACGAAGAATAAATGTCTTATCCTTAGAAGGCAATACTAGGATAGGTGAAGTAGAAAACATAGTTTTAACCTTATCCAAAGAGGATTGACATTCTTGAGTCCAATGGACTACATTAGGAGACCCTTTCTTTAGCAAGGAAGAAAGAGGTGACATAATGGAGGACAGATTCGGGATGAATCGTCCATAAAATTGTATTAGACCTAAGAGACTTCGTACTTGCTTTTTAGTCTTAGGAATAGAAATGTTAAGTATCTTACTTGTATTATGGTCTTCTGTTTTTAGGAACCCATGACCAACACGGTGTCCTAAGAAAGATATTTCGCTAAAACCAATACATGCTTTCGATGGTTTCGCTGTCAGGTTATGCTCGCGTAAGATAGACAATAGTTCATTTATACCATTATAGTGATCGTTCCAAGTATCACTGAAAAGACAGATGTCATCAAGATACGCAATGACATCTGAGCGATGAGATAGGATTCGACGCATCATGCGTACAAATGTTGCAGGGGCGTTCATAAGACCGAAAGGCATGAAATTCCATTGGAATAGACCCCTAGGCGTCGAAAAAGCAGTAAACGGTTTGGCGTGTTCGGATAGTGGAACTTGCCAATATCCCTTAGACAAATCGAGTTTAGTAAAGAAGTGAGAATTCGATAGACTCGTAAGTAGCTCTTCTAGTAAAGGCATAGGTTCAGCATCGAATTTAGTCACTTGATTCAATTTGCGATAATCCACGCAAAGACGTATGTTATTGTCTTTTTTCCGTACTATAACCATCGGCGAAGAATATGCTGATGTGGATGGTTCAATAATTTTTAACTCTATCATCTCATCTAACTCTTTCTCTACCTGTGCTTGAAAATGTATCGGGATAGGATACGGTCTGACTCTTATAGGACTATGGTCAGTAAGAATAATGTCATGTTGAATGACATCAGTTTGACCAGGAATGTCAGTAAGGACATCCTGAAATTGTTCTAACATAGTAGAAACTTGTTTCTGCTCTCCTGGAGATAATTCTGGAGAAATTGCAACATCTTTCCATGATTCATTAGAGTGAAGAGGAATCATTGGAAAAGGTAAATTTACATCCGAGAAACTCGTTTCCTCATCCTGTATTACTGACAGAGATGAGTACTGTCCATGTTGGACTGGAAAATCGTCCGTTGCCTGGAAAACAGGTTGTAAATAATCAGGACGTTCATGGAATTCCGTGAGCATGTTGATGTGGAAGGTTTTACGCTTCCCGTCAATATCGACGATATAGTCAACATCGGAAACTTTTGATATTATATCGTACGGACCTTTCCAAGAAATGAGAAGTCTATTTTCCCTACAAGGTAGCAAGACAAATGCTTTGTCACCTGGACAAAGTTGTCGCAAACATCTCTTTTTATTGGCAAATTCCCTTGCCTTCTGTTTCGCAAATTCAGAAGAAGCAGTTGCCAATTTGCATGCTTCAATAATCTTGTGTCTAAGTGCGATGACATATTCATAAGAGGATTTTGTGTCATCGACAATATTATCAGCAGTTATAAGATCATGAAGTAAGGACATAGGACCTCGCGGTTTCGCGCCAAAGACAAGTTCAAAGGGAGAAAATCCTGTATGTTCGTTGGCGACCTCTCTATATGCAAAGAGAGCCGCGGGTAAAACCCTATCCCAATCCTGAGGATGATCTTCTGTTATCTTACCTAGTAGGTTTTTCAGAGTTCTATTCAAACGTTCCACCATCCCATTGGACATAGGATGATAAATACTACTCAGCGATCTCTCTATCTTCAGAGTCGACATTACTTGAGACATGGTATCCGATATGAGTTGGGTACCATGGTCGGATAATATTTCTGCTGGAAACCCCAGACGAGAAAATATTAACCAAAGAGCATCTGCGACATCAGCAGTAGTTATGCTCTTTAGAGGAACAGCCTCCGGCCAACGTGTGCACATATCAACACACGTCAAAATAAATTGGTGTCCTCTAGCAGACTTTATCTTAAATGGACCAATGATGTCTATCGCCATTTTTTGAAATGGCCGAATGGGAATGTCTGCAGCCTGAATAGGTGCATCATGGCGTGGACCTCTGGATTTAATCTCTTGACATACTTTACAAGATCGACAATAGATTCGTATGTCCTTATTCACAGCAGGCCAAAAGAAAGATTGAAGAACTCTAGCTTTAGTACGGGAAAAACCCATATGTCCAGCACACTGCGAATCATGAGCGTGCTGTAAGATTTTAACTCTCATATTTTTAGGCACAAGGATTTGAGAATGAATGGACTTAGCGGAGTCTTGTACCATACGTACAAGTACGCCATTCTTCATCGTAATCCAAGATTTACGATTTGTATCCTTATTCGGATCACCTTTTGTTGCCAGAGTAAAGAATTTCTTTAGAGTAGGATCATCTTCCTGCTGTTTGATAAAGGAATCGTGGGAAATCTCCAAGGGATCATCTTGGATCTGCGCATCATTATCTTCAGAATGTGAAGATTGTGGCATATTAAGAGCTTGAGCCCTAGTGATTACTGCATTAGCAGATTGCATATTAACATTTTCCCAATTAGAAATTTGCTGTGGAGTGCATTCTTTCACTCCATGAATGCGACCGATGATAAGATCAGCGATCGGATTCGGCAAGAGACATGCTTGCACCTCTCCTGTAAAGAAAGGCGTAGCAATATTGATAATGGCAGTGGAGTACTTCTCCAATGTGCCACCAAATGTTACACATTTGACTATATTGCCTGTAGCTCGAGAAGGATTTACGAGTGATTGCCTCACTCCAATGGTAGTGCACCCCGAATCGAAAAGAATTGATACCGGAGTACCATCTATTAGGCCCCTATTAAAGACAAGAGCACCCCTTCCATTATGCGCAATTGACGCATGGAGAGCGGGAAGCGGGTGACCGCAGCTTAAAGTAGACACTGTGGTTGGATCGAATAATGTTTTGCATTGCGAACACTCAGATGCTCTAGCAAAATCGAAAGCGGAATTTGCTACACTGTTGGAGTCTTTTTTATCATTATTCTGATTATCGGTGTCGTGGAACTCCTGTTGTGCAGAGTTAGCCTGGTAATAAGATTTACCATGTCTTTTGTGTTGTGATCTACCTCGGTTATAATTGTCTCTATAATTATTATTGCCTCTGTTATAACCCCTATTTGGGTTTGAATCATAATATTCATGATCATAATCATCATGCTCATTATATTGAGTATCCCTGTAATATTGTTTCTTTTGTCTCCATGAAGCACTTGGGTAGTTCCTATAGCTACTCCCTTTCCGAGAATTTCTAACATTATGGGTACCCCTCGCGTGTCGAGGACTATCAGCCCGATTCCAGTTCTTCGAAGAAGAACTCTGATTTGAGTGGTTATCTTGGTTTTGATACTTATTCCAATTAACCTTTTTATCAAATTTATTTTTAGCTCCTTGGAATTTGTGTGAGTAATTCTGATTATATTCTGTTGCCGAAGCAACTGGCATACTCTCTTTAATGTTAGAGTTACTAAGAATCATGTCAGGGTGTGCCGTGGCATACTGGTCACAATATTCTTCCATTTGCTTTATTGTACCAGGTTTACGCTCATGTAAGAACTCTAGGAATGATTTATTTACAGAAGACATGACCTTGTCTCTTAGCAATAAATCCGTAAGACCATCAAATGTTTTCTCTGTTTTGGATAATTCAATCCATCGTGAAAGTGTAATTCGTGCTTTTGAGATGAAATCTGAGAATTCTACACCTACCTCAGGTCTCATTGTTTTAAACAAAAGACGGTAACCTTCCTCAGACAGCTGATATCTCTTTATCAAAGCTGCCCTAACAGCATCATAATTATCTTTGTCGGCCTCTTCAACAAAATATAACTTACTCAGAGACTCCCCTTTTAGATTTTCAGACAACTGATTCACATACTGTGATTTGTCAACATTATGAGATCGACAAGCCCGTTCAAATCTAGAAAGCCAAAATGTTATGTCATCACTGGTAGGGTTAAACGCTGGTACCTTGACCTTGTACACAAAGGGTTTACCATTACCACCAGATGCCTGATTAACATTACTCATACATGTCAATTTTAATTTCTCTAATTCAAACTCATGTTCTCTTATTGCTTTTCTCTCTTCAGCTTCTCTATCTAATCTTTTCTGTTCTGCAGCAGCTTCTAATTTTTTCTGTTCTGCAGCAGCTTCTAGTTTTTTCTGTTCAGCAGCAGCAGCAACTTCTAATTTTTTCTGTTCTGCAGCAGCTTCTAATTTCTTCTGTTCTGCCTCAAATCTCCTTTCCTCCACTTGCATCTGCAGTTTCGTAAGTTCAGCAGCAGTATCAGCTTTTCAGCTTTTCTTTCTAATCTTTTTTCTTCAGCCAGAGCTTTTCTTTCTTCAACCGCAGCAGCAATTTTTTTCTCTTATGCAGCTAATGCTTTGTCATATTGAGCAACAGCCCATTGTTCTAAGTCTTTTCCAGTCTTATCAAGAGATTTTCCTTGTGCAATGAAATAATCTAATGTAGACATATTGTCTTCTTAAATCAGAAACCTGAAAAAGTAAATAAATTACCCTATTTCACTTTAATGGGAGACAAGTCTATACCATAGACTTAGTCTTAGTCCAAACTTGTATGGTTTATAATAACCAATGATAACTTGAGTACCTGTGGACAACAATAACTGTATCTCAAATACTGTGGGAGACAAGCCTTACAAAGGTCTTGTATACCTCAATGTAATCAAAGATCACTTGAGTACCTGTGGAAAAAATATTTCCCTTTACCAATCACTTTGGGAGACAAGCCTTACAAAGGTCTTGTACATTTTGTTTTATAACAATAACAATCATAAAGTACTGATCTGTACTATACTATCAGTGTATACCACTATACGTCATATGTCAACTAAAGACATTACAAAGGACAAACAAGAAAAGACAATATGAACACATTTGCAGAGATCAAATTAAATTAAATAGGAGAAATGAAAAAAATGATCACAGAAACCGTGATGATAACTGCCATAATATAACAAGACAAATAACGCCACAGTGTATAAACATAAGGGTGTAAAAAACTGAAATGAAAGGAAAGATGAGACCTACAATTATACAAACAAATCAAACAAAACTAAGGAACACAAAATTATTAACAAAAACAACGAAGAAAAGAACACCTCATCACAACTAACAGAAATAGCAGCAAATTGTTGCTAACAAATTTCCAATTAAGAAAATGTGTACCTATAGAATACTAGTCCAGACCAATGTCACTCGGCATACCTTGTACTAGTCACACAGAACATAAACTAATTTAATACATAACAAATAACATGTAAGCATAAATAGCATATAGCATACAATATAATTTATGTCATGAATGGAATGTGTTGCAGGTATAGTGTTGTAAAGCAGGCACAGTTTATTTTAATACTAATAACTTGCCACTTTATTCAGTAATAGATTTAATTTTAAACTATTACACTGTCAATTTTTCTCTGTTGAGCATATGAAGATCCAACGATGAACTATGCACTTTATGTTCAACAACACTGTGATTCTTCTGTACGTTGAGAAATGTCAACAATACTGCTCCAGATATTTTCTACACTTGATACCACTGTCCTGTGTAATACTGTCTGTACAGCGAAAAACTGTCAACAAGCGCTGACCTAGATACAGCATCCTATCGGTAATACAGGTCAAGCTGACATCGACTGTATAGCTGTCCTACTGGTGTTGATGTGTTCAAACAAATGTTCTTTCAGCTGTAAACTGTGATTCTCAACACAAAACTGCGTAAGCTGGACCCAGGAATCTGGCTCGCCACTGTAAAGTTTCTTTTCTTCTTTCCACTCTGTAAAGTGTCAGTCTGTATGCTCTGTAAGGAAGAGTGGTGTGTTGTTGAGATCAGGCATGCTCCAGTCTACCCAGCTGTAAATGGGTAACTCACCCTAGTCCTGAGTTAGGGAAGGCAAAGGCTCCAGGGGAAGCAGGCCCTAAACTTGGTCACTTCAACCGACGCAGGATGGTGTATGTATGAAGTAGAAGTGTAGAGTGTGATTACCGCGAATGGTGTACTGTTCGTGTGCTGACCAATATAACCACTCATACACTTGTGTCTACAAGGCACCAATGCAGACTGCTGGAATCTTTGTTTACTCAATTTATTCAGACGTACACACTGGGACATACGAGTACATCATGGTATGTTGACATATCAATTTGTAGGTATACATAGCAGATCTGAAGTCATGACACATTCAGAAATAATGGGCAGTACATCAAAAGTTCAATGTCATGATATATTATGGCCGCATCCCCCTATCTGACTAAACGCGTCAGTGAAGGCAGATCGGTAAATAACTAAAGTTACTTGACGTCCATAGTTTGTAGTATATATTATGAAACCACGAAAGAGGGGGTTTCTAGCAAGATTGAGATCTCCCTGTCACTGTCCGATAATAGGATAAATAATCTGTTCTCTTGGCAGTGATCAAAACATATGATGACCGAAATCTAACATGGCTGCCTCCCTGAGTTGTCGTTCACTCATTCATAGGAAGGAGAATATAAGCCAGAGTTAATTTATAATGGGTATATAAATGATTTCATAAATGTTTCCATACAGCTCTACGGTGATCAGGTTAATTCACGTAGCCATAACCGCTGTAGGAAAGTCTGTCATCTTTGTCGATACAAAACACGACCCTAGCGATACGAAGCACAATGTTCCATCTAGGTCGAATCGACATGAGATCATCAAAATAGGGTCTGGCAATACATGGAGTCCGAATTATACATTGTACCGTACCTTAGGAGAGTCTCTAACATAAACTATAGTAGAGATACCATCTCCTTTAGAAGAAAACCACTTCATGAATTATATTTCCTTAAGAATCTACCAGCCCTTTGAAAAATGCGTACCCGCCATTATCACGGTACATCGGAACTCATCACGACTTGTCAAGACAACTCATACTTCCGCTAGACCGGAATAATAAGAATCTAGTCCCGCCTACCCATCCAAAATATACAATATAGGACTGATTCTACTTGTACTAATAATATGTAATACATATGAATTCAGGCCATAAACATAATAAGCAAATTAATCTATTTTCTGGCCCGAACATATAAGTACGGACATGAGTGCCATATCCATGCGCCGGATCAATATCAAGAACGATTACTCCTATAATCAAAAGTGTGAATCAAACATGGATTCTCTCGCTTTTACCATAGACAGCATTTTCATACACAAATGAATGAATGTCTATATTTTTTCCATATTAAATAGCCATATCGATTTTTGTAATATGTGCGTCAAAATATGCACGCAACAATAAGCAACTCTGAGAACGGCATCCAGAGAAAATAGAAACTCAGACCAGTCAACCCAGGCACAGTTTGAAGCCGCAGTTAGGGAACTGGCTGAAATTAATATTGAAGATAATCCGCCAGATTTGAACCCGAAACAAAATGTTAGAAGAAAATTGGGGAGTGGACGAGTGAGCAATTCGGAAAATGCTCACAGCGCTTCACCATATGGCTATTAATATAGCATGAAAAGGGCACTGGTGACATTGGTAGTCACCCGACCCCACACCGTCCAAGGGGAAGTATTGATCGGACCCTGGATGGAGATCACCCACACATATTATAGCAAAGCTAAGGGCGAATTGATTCCTGATGCAGAAACTCATTTCCCCACATATTATCTTAATTCACCAAATTGTCAGTAAGCGGAAATATAGTTGGTGAATATGGCCTCCATTTGAGTGGCACATTATAGAATATTATAAGAATATTATTAGAAGGGTGTTTCCACATTTAATCAAGCCTGAGATCAGACCAATTGTTGGCTGTGAACATTTCGGAGGAGCAGAGTGTCTCCATTGTTGCCTTTTTGAATTGAGGATAGTCCGAGTGTTTATTAAGGCTGATCAGGAAATTATTGGATCCCCTACACAACTCAGATATCACCATATAGATCAACTCCTCATAACGTACAATTTGAGGAACATCTAATATTCTCGGGACATGTCGTTGAGCAGACTCAGAGAAGAGAAATGGTGAATATTGATTGCTAAGCAGCATTAAGACCAGCAGTAACACTTGCAGCTGTTCAGTAACATAACTGAAATGGATTCTTGGATTGCAGAGGTCTGAGGCAACCTTAGTCAGTAGTGCTTACTTTGAATTGACCCACCTGCATTAATCCATGATAAAAATAAAATCAGCGAAACGTTAATGCAGATTTTCTAAGCCGCCATCCGTGCGATGAGAATCAGAGTAATCACCAGGCATAGATAAAAATTTATCTATGTGTATATAGAATTAGGGACTGACATATAATGTCTGTTTTAAGTGGGGAGAATTGTGGTGAAAAATTATAATACCCATATATAAATTAGAACATAAATGTAAAGCAGAAAGCAAATATAAGAAAGACAGAAGAATGGAGCAAGACCAGTGCTTTCCCAATAGCGCAAAAGCCTGAGATTAATAACGCCGGAAGGGCTGAACGCAAAGTCTCTGCTTTTCTTGCTGCATTCTTCAAATAATTGTATCGCCACACCCCCTATAAAATATGTACTGTATTTTCTCAATGACCTAGATACTAAAACAAACATTAGTGTAATTACACGCACAAGGTTAACTTAGAAAGACAGACGGACGAACTGAGAGAGAGAGAGAGAGAGAGATGCACTGAGGGACGCATGCAGTTATGCCGCTCGCTGTGTGTCGCTGTGTAAGCCATCTCGCACGCCGTTTGCATGGCCTGATCTTCAAATAAACAGTGATGAAAAAACTAACGACACGACATTAGGTTTCGAAAACAGGTTTAATTCTTATTAGGAAACCTGATACTCTACTGTTTTACGTCTGAGCTCCTGACTTTATACTGATAGTACAGTTAAAAAGATGCGGACAGATGATAGTTAAAAATAAACAACTAAGATCGACAAAAGACAGTATTTTTAAATAAGCCATTTAGTCTCATGATAATTGTATATTCGGGTTTCTGAAGACTTGTGGACAAAGAATATGTAATTGGTTGTTTAACTCTTTCAGTCCCAAGCAAAAAAGTGGGTTTGGCCCAAACAAAAATGGCCAAACCAGTATGTTTTTATTGTTTTTGTATGAAATAATTTTTTTAAATGTTCATATTCATAAATAACAAAAGTCCATAATGGATGGCTATACTTTAAGAAAATAGCGTTTTTGAGTTGTCAGAATTAGAAAACAGCCCTAGAAAGGATCAAGAGATACGAAAGCCAGTATACTGTTGATTGGGCCAAATGGGTCTAGCGGGAAGTACAGTATACTGGCTCTTGGGGGTTAAAGAGTTAAATAGTCCATTAGATAATTAAATATTGGTAATAAAACATATAGAGAACAGAGATACTGTCATGTCGAGTCATATCTGCTTGGATGGAATGGCATGCTTTTTCTGAAAACACGTAGGTGAAAGAAGGCTAAAATAATACGAAGTAGGGGATTGGCTTGATTTTGAAGGAAGCCGAGGTATGATTGGCTAACTTAGATATACGAATCTAGTTGTTGATAGTAACACATAGTAGTGTGAGATTTTTTTTTTAAAGTTAATTCAAAAATAAAGATAGGCTTAGTCCGATTGGCCAAGGCATGTGACCTTAACGAAAGAGTACGCTGCTCGTTGCCATTTTAAAAAAAATATTCATAAGAGCAGGAAGCGGTGACAGACTTGTGCTGTGTTTTATAAGATATAACTACAGAAATCAGTCTGGGACAGTGGGCAAATCTAAAAGTGTGCCATATTCAAATGCCTTATTCATCGTAACCTGTGTAGATTTCCTTTACATGTGGGGTTCCTGCTGGTACTTGTATGATGCTGATACTGAATGATAGAGCAATTCAGCACTAGATCAAAGAGTCTCTGACACCTGCTGTTATAAAAGAGGCTTAAGACCAGAGGATTGTGAACCGTTTGGCCAAACTGACTGCAATTGCTGCGATTCCAGGGCTCAGATAAGTGATATATCTGGCCTGGAACAACTTATTACTATTCATGAAAGATCTCCGGTATTGAATAAAAACATTCCTCCAAAAAGAATAACAGAGACAATATTATTAAAACTAAAGAACATTGGGATGAGGATAATCCCCAACCGGCTTCAGAATACCAGTAATTAGATATATTACAGAATATCCATTTGAGAATTGTACCCATGTACTATAGACATACTGTCTATTGCATGTAAATATTTTAATATATATTTGTAATTATATTATGCAATCAAATTGATTATCATTGACTAAAGTCCTGAACAAAACAATATTTAGGCTCAGGACCAATAAAGTTTAACAGAAAATTTTTCATTATAAAATTTAACAGCTGGAGTTAGTTGAGTTTATCTTAGGATTTAATATTTGTTTGTATATGTTTTGTATTGAGATTATTCCACAACAATTTTACAATACCCTAGACACTTAACGAAGCTATTACTCGCATTGATCAAGAATAAGTCTGATTGAGATCGAAATGTGGTAGCAAGTAAGGTCTTCTGTATACACACCAAACTTATTATCTTCAGAAACCTTCACAGCTGATCTCATTCAATACACTAGGTCCCCTATCCCCATATTTATACCTCATAAACTCACCACAAATACCCATCTAATATAGACGTCTGGCGTAGACTGCTGGCGACTTGACCCACAGACTTTAACCACAAACCGGCTTATCGGGTATGAATTTACAGACGTCTTGCACAGGGAAAACATCTGAATAGTGTCGGGACACTGTGATTTAGATGCCGCCGTACAGATGGTTGGGGTATTACTTTTATTAAAATCCCAATGTTATTCTGTGTGAAGGTTCCTAGGATTCATGGTTTCCTGTACTATATTCGAGTTTTCTTTCTGTAAAATATTAAAAGATCCACTAATACGTGGTCCTGTCATTATTCTGGGATACTGTTTCTATTCCTTATCCTGCCTATGTGAAGTGTGTGTTTAACGAGATGGAAATGCAGTGAAGTAGTCTAAAAATGTTGCAGATATGGGGGACATTTCCGCAAACACAGCCATGTGGAATTGTTGGAGAAAGCTCCAATCACAAGTTGTTTATTTTAGCACTTCCACGCCAATCAAACCACGAATTAGAGCCTGTCATCGATAGGGGTCTTTTTTCAAACTACCGTCATTTGTAGAAAATTCTCATTGACACACAATGTATTTTATTTACCTGTCAGTTACAAATTCATCTGCTTGTCTTTCATGACCATATAAGCTCACGCTTCTTTCGTTTCGCCTGTCCTGTTTACAACTCCATACGTCACAGTATAACTGTTACAATTAAATTTGATAACTATTGTGTGAGTTTTATGTCGAGCTAGAGTAGGCTCTATTTATTATCTCTTTTTACGGAATTACACCGTAAGAGGATGTGACGTCATAACAATACGGTAGAATAAGGAAACGTCAGTTTAGGAGCAGAAGTGAGTGGATCGTCTGCTAGGGACTTGGTCGAATGTGTTGATGGCGTGAGGACGCATGTGTGAAGGCTCCTGATGTGTAGTAGAGTATCCCTGATTATATTCCATCACTATTACACCAATATGCTTCTGTGAGGTGTACATAGTATTTCTACTTGAAAATGAGTATGAATTATAAGTTTCGTGTGTGAATCATAATACAATAATGAGAATAATGGGACAGCGTCTTAGACATGGACGGACTGCCTAATCTATATTGAATACTACAGCTTAATGCTAAAGCACAAGTGCATGAACTATATATATTAATCCATGGAGCCAGTATATTGAAATGTACCAATAAATATATTGTCTTCATCATACAGTGTGGCTCAGTAATTATTGTGAAGTCTGCTACCTCTATGATTTGAACTTGGCCCAGGACAACAATCCTGCTACTACTATTATTATTCAGAACAGCACGTAACACTAACATTATAATCTCGTCCAATGTTATGTTATTTCCTTGCAATTGTTTATCACAACAAAGTCCATCTGTAGGAAGAAATTGCATCACTGACCGTGTCTTAATCTTCAGCCAGACGGTCATTTCCTACAACTCAGTGAGATCTGCCGTGTATTTTATTAAAGCATGTTATCGTGCTCGCACCTTATTATACGGCAACCTTCCCAGACAGGAAGTCGGAGTTAATATGAGTCTCACTCAGGGAAGACTCTTACTCCGTCTGGATCTAGCAGTAAGCGAAAAATCAATGTGGCAAATTCACCCCTTTGTTACTTGTCTCTGAAAACAAACATGGGTTTTCACCCTTGTGCAAAGGTAATCCCTGCTTATCTGTTGTCATCCTTTTCTGTCTTGGCAGAAGTGGTTACATACCGTAAACTAATTCACCCTACACAAACAGAAGTCAATGTTTCGTCAAAACAGGTAAAACACTCAGATAAAGTTATGGAGTGACAAATAAGAACAAGGTAAGATAAGGAAACCTTGAACGATGAAAGCGAAAACAACGTTAAGGAGCGGGTGAGAAAAAAAGAAAATGAAGGGCACAGGTTAGAGTTAAATGATGTCACAGAAAAAATGTAACGATCGAAGATTTGACTTGTCGCAAATCATAAGTATTATATATTAACAGTCGGCGTCTGTGGCTTAATGGATATGAACGTAGTTTCATAATCCAGATATACCAGGTTCGAAACGTGCTGCAGGCGGTTTGGTAGCAGATCGCTTTGTGTGGATTTTTAACAATGGTATAAGCGCCGTACCGTTCAGAAAGCAATGGCAAACTACTGAATGAAAAAATTGCCTAGAAAAATCACAAACAGCCAATAAAAGCTGGGGTTGATTGCCACGTCCTGTAAAGGATAAACAACTAACTATATATTAACAAGAACTAATGGTACATATGTCCCCGGGAGTTCACGTTAGTTTCTGATGAGACAAATAAAGAATATTACAATTAAATAACGGAAATCATAAATAAACGAGAACTACAGGTAAAGAACCCGGTATAGTATCCGGGAGTCTCTGGGGAGACAAAGAAGGAGTACGACTACATGTCGCATGTTGAAATTATAATATGCTTGGAATGAATGATGATAACGGAATATAATCCCCTAGGCAATCTAAGGTTATGGCTCGTTAAAATATGAAGGTGTCGTAAATTTAGATAGGTTTGAAATATTTATGGTCCCGCTTGAGTAGAGTGGATGGTGATATTAGTACGTGTAAAATAAAGGTGTGAGAATAGATTTTACGAGTGAATAGTTCAAGGAGAAGATCTGTCTCTGGAATGAGAAGTTTCTCTAGCACAGCCTATCTATACGACTATCTTTTAGTATAAGACAATCTTGCACCTCCCTATATATGTAAATATATGTTTAACTACGCACACACACAATTATGTGACAACAAGACACACAAACGTGAAAAACTATGGTAAATTGGGTATGGGTCTGACCAACACACAAAGTTAAGTTCTTTTCGTTGTTTATTATCATTAAACTTTACAACATCGAATATTTAAGAAAGATCAAATAAAATCAGAATTCATACATAGAAAAATACCAGAATACATGTGCCCTCCCCCTTATTGAGAAAGAATAAAACCCAACAAGTTAATAACCCCAAAGGTCAAAGGTTAGCACTATGTTACAGAATAGACAGTAAAGAAAAGAACAAAGTTCCTACTAAATGCTATCCCGTAAAGTAAACAATATTTAAGCAAAGAAAATAAATGATGGTACAATTTCTGTAACTAAGAAAATATTCACTCTCTCTGTCATACGTGGCCACATCAATCTCGCTTACCCTATTCTGGTGACATCCCCTTTGGAATTACAATGGTTCCTGAATATATAAAGTGTCAGGTGTATTATCCAAGTCGGCCCCAGTCCACCCTCTATAGCAAATAAGATTTTTAGGAGGGGACGCCAAATTTGGTGGTGTATTCCTGGATCAACAAATGTCACCTCGAATAGTTAATGTAGAACCGAGATCTGGTGTTCACAGTACTAAAGAAACATCTGGTTGCTAAAAATTGTTATTTATGATGGTGATGGTAAATTCTATCGGCTGGCTCTGTGGTGAATGCCGATTTTTAAACAGCGTAACTTGCTGGATAAATCCGTTGATACGACTGTCAAAAGTCAGATAGTAATGATATTAGTATTACGCCACAGTGGGCTGATAAAATTGAATGAATATCTGGGTATTTGTAAGTCCAGTTAACTTTACTATTTAAAATGTTAATTTGTCTCTTTGGCAACTCCTGTTCACAACTGAACTTGTGGACGCGTAATGCCAGGATGAGGACAACATTTATCAATCAGTAGATGAAGAAAAGGACCAAAATAGAACACAATAGACCAAAATAAACCGCTGGTCGCCGTTTGATCAGGTCTGCATAAGAATGGAGAAACATTATGAAAAAAATGCTACTATTATATCTCTACATATATATACACGGAAGGGGACAAGACAATCTCTTATCCTCTCCGTCAGTCCTGATTAAAGTTAAAATGCACACAGTGTCTATAGCCTATCCTATCGCGCGTCGCTTAGCGAGTACAGGTTTGGTTGAGGCATGCAGCCTTTTTCCCTCCTGTCCCGGTCAGCGATCAGCGCACAATGTCAATTATTATTTAGTTATCCCTACGCGCACTTAACAAATATCGCCTGTCATTAATGGCTATTAGATTGTCGGCGTCTGGTATAAATAACAGTCACTTACTAAAATTACACAAAATGGAATAAACGTGAATTCTAAGGTCCACTATCAGTCGCGCATAGTGTATTAATTAGTCAACTAAACGTCTCTTCATGTGTGATAAAGCGGGTGATGGAATTTACATTAAACTGAACAACTGGCAAGAAAATAGCTAAGCGTTATTTATTAACTAGTTTTAACACTAGGAAATCACAGTGAATTATAATGGTAAAACTTAACACATTTTAACATTTAAACACAAATTTATATTACCAGAAAATCAGAATGAAATCCCCTCGAAACTATTAACATATCTACCACAATGGTTCTAGACTACGTGTTTAAACTATCCGAAAAATTCTGAGCAACATTTGATAACTGAGTTGAGAAGGCTCAGTTTATATACATCATGCTATTATGATCTCTAGAGGATGTTAATTTTCACACTCTTAGTCTCTTCTTCTTCTTTGATCCATAACCGCCAACCGTCAAAGCAGCCAGCGGCCATCACGCCTGGTGGCGTTCTGTAGGGCAGCAACAAATTGATTCCATCTTGCTCGGTCGGCGGCCATCCTTCGTACAGTGCCCCAACTCTGGTTCATTCTTTGCATCTCGGCTTCCACAGTTCTCCGCCAAGTTGCTTTTGGTCGGCCTCTCTTTCGCTTCCCCTCGGGGGTCCATAGCATAGCTGTTCTTGTGATGGCTTCAGCGTCCCTTCTGAGGACGTGGCCAACCCAACTCTAGCGTCTGCCAGCTATGATGGTGTGAATGTCCTCCTGGTTACTCCGAATAAGTAGTTCTTGGTTGCTGATGGTGTTTGGCCAAAAGATTCGGAGAATTTTCCTTAGGCAGATTGTGTGGAAGGAGGACAGTTTCGACATTTCCTTCTCTGTTACTCTCCAACATTCTGCACCATAGAGAAGCACAGAAAGTACACAGCTCTCATACAGTCTTAATTTGGTGTTTGTGCTGTATTGGGAAGACTTCCAAATGTTGTTGAGAATAGCAAAGGCTGTTCTCGCTTTATTCATTCTGTTGTTAATGTCTTTGCTTGTTCCGCCGTCAGGTGTTACTATGCATCCTAGGTAAGTAAATGTGTCTGTCTGTTCTAACTTCTGGTTCCTTACTGTTATTGGCTCACGATTGCCAAAATTTAGTGTCATGACCTCTGTCTTCTTCAGATTGATGTTCAAGCCAACCTGCAGGCCATACTTATTCAGTCTATAGGTTTTGTCTTGAATGTGCTGATGTGAATGCGCGAGTAGTGCAATGTCATCTGCATATTCCAGGTCTTCCAGTGTAGAAAATGTTGTCCATCTAATTCCTCTTGGACTGCCCTCTGTTGTCTGGCGCATCACTCAATATATGGCTGTCAAAAATAATGTTGTTGATAAGGGGCATCCCTGTCATACTCTTGTTTTCACTTTCACATTACTCAATCCAACACTGCACGTAAAGTTAGAATAGAGGCTTTTTATGATGGAAACAATGCGGCTGGGAATTCCATAAGCCCTCAGTATTTTTCATAGGCTGTTACTGTGTATGTGTCGTGAGACATTCTAAATCCACATATCTAAATTAAAAAGTAAATTTAAAGCCTAACGAATTAATTCAATAAAGGAAAGAAGAATGGTAAACGAACAGTGCGGTCACAATAGCGTACGCCTGTGTTATAGAAAGTCATGCTAGTTAAACAAGAAATCCCCTTTTTCTACTTCGTCTGCATAATTGTAGCGCTTTCACGTTTGCTAGTAAAGCCTACTGCATCAAATACACGCGTTTCTAAAAATAAAACTGGTACTGGGTTTCTTAGAAAACCTTGATATAGACACACTGCGTAATGACCTTGATTAATATTACATTAATGTCATTTTATGCACTACGTAAACGAAAAGACAGACGGGCTTAGAAGAGAGAGAGAGAGAGAGAGAGAGAGAGAGAGAGAGAGATGTACGGAGGAACGCATGCAATACTACCACGCCGTCTCGCGATTGAAAATTAATGCCACCCCACGCGAAAGGCATGCAGGCTTGCTTTTTTTCAACTAAACAATAATAAAAAACACTACCAATACGAGGTTAGGTTTTAAAAAACATGGTTAATGCTTATTAGGAAACATGACACAATACTGTTTTACGTCTGAAATCCTGACATTAGCCTGACAGTACAGAAGACACCTCATCGTATAGAAGTGAACGGGTGGTAGAAGAAAATACGTATTTTGAACGCAGCCACTTAGCTCCATTAAACTTATATATTTGGGTGCCTTAGGACTTGCTGACAAAGAATATGTTAGGTGTTAAGCAAATAGTCTAATAATTAACAAATTATAGCCAAAATATTATAGTGGTGTTGTCTGACAACACATGATCATATTTGCTCATAATGGCGTGTTTGGACACTGCTTTAGAGGAAATGAGGCCACCACGTTAAATCCCATTTGATTGGCTAGAATAATATGTAAGGCAAAACATGATTAGTCGATTGCAAATACTATTTTTGGTTGTTAATGGAAACGATAGGAAGGGTACATTTTTTCAAAAGCTTTTGTAAACATGGTCTCATTGGCTAGACCATTTAATATAGTCAATTAGGAGCGTCTGTTCAGTGCCACTTTTTGAAAATAAACTTTGTAGAAGCAAGTGCGTTGAGAACCAGCTCATATTTTTCTAATAAAAGCCTGGGACAGAGGCAGATCGGAATTGTGCCATAACTCATCGCCAGTCAACGTACTTGTTTAATATTTCCTTGAATTGTGGTAAGCTAGACATATTTGATATCTTTTAGATGAAAATTGAATGTGAATTGATAATTTATGTCTGTATGTGTGTGGTTCAATAACAAACATGAGGTCAAGCCTAGATATTGCTCCACCATGAACAAAACTTGTCGGAGAGGAGTATAACTGCATGGGATTGCCAATAGTACTATGACACCTATCTTATTGAATAGAAAGGAATAATGCTGGAATTGCAGAGGCGTTGTAACCATTAGGGAGAGGAATACTGGTGTATATTGATACATGAGAAGCTAGCAGTTGGCCTACCGCGCTGAACTCGGTGGTGTTATGTATTGTGCTTCAGTGTGGAAATAGATTATAAATTAGTTCTGAAGTAGGAGGTACAACCTTCTTGTTTCAGGGACTGTGGTACTAAAGTATTAAAGCAGCACCTGGTCTGAGCTTTGCTGAATCCAGAGGCATGTAGCATACTCCTTGGTCAAGATATCGACCAGTGTTGTTTCTCAAGAAAACGGTGAAGCCAGCGAGCAGTGGAGACTGTTTCCTGCCGCCCACACAGAAGTTAAGATTTCGTTGGCCAGAGCAGCTCAATCTTGTGTATACCCCCCTCAAAAATTGACTGTACATTAAATCAAGAGGGACAGTTATTTGGTTCAAATAAAAGAAACTGCGAACCTTTCCAATATTATTTCCACCAGAAACAAACACTTGAAGTCATGATGACAAACAACAACCTAGCTTGAAAAGCCAGTATTACCTCATAGTACTACATCACTACTTACACACATATTGTAATAATAATATATGTCAATACAAAAATCCTATCTATAAATTGTGTACATACAACTTGTGATTTCATTTGATTGTGATTCCTGGTTCACTTTGTAGTTGAATCAGGATATCTATTATTGAAAGGAATTAATACATATTTTAAAAGTAACACTTGACTTATTAAGATAGTCTTATAGAGTGTTCTATGTATGTGAGTGTCACAGTGTTGTAAAGTATTGTGGATTAAATTAAATTGTTTATCTGTCTGTTGGTTGTTGTAAACATACACTTCATCACTATCATAACCCTAGACATTCAACGTAGTCATCACATATATTCCAGAATAAGTCTGACTGAGGTCTAAATGTGGTGGCAAAGTAAGGTCATCTGTAATACACCACACTTATTAGATACAGATACCTTCACAGCTGATCTCAGTCAGTACATTAAGTCCCCTACAAATATTGATATCATCCCACTTTACCACAGTATGCTGTCGAAAGCCTTTTCAAAATCAACAAAGTTAATGTACAGCTGTCTCTGCCATTCCGAGCACTCCTCTGTAATGTTCCTGGGGGTAAATATATGATCTGCACATCTTCTGTTCTTTCTAAATCCCGCTTGTTCTTTCCTCACTTTATGGTCAACTGCTTTTGAAATTCTCTGGATGATTATCCTGCCTAGTATTTTTCTGGGAACTGAGAGGAGAGTAATTCCTCTCTAGTTGTTGCAGTCTGCAAGGTCGCCCTTCTTGGACAATTTGACTATTATTCCTTTACTCCACTCTGTTGGTTTTGTCTCAGTTTCCCAGACTTGTGCAAATAGTGGTTCTAATAGTTCTGCTGCTAGTTCAGGGTCTGCCTTGAAAAACTCAGCATTTAGATTGTCGTGACCAGGCGCTTTTCCATTTTTTAGCCCTTTGATGGCTGTGATGATTTCTTCTTTTCGTGGAATGTCTCTATTTACGTCTAAGTCACTTTCAGCTTCAGGAACATTCAGCTGAGTCTCTGGTGGTTCCTTATTCAGTGTTTCTCTGAAGTGCTCTGCCCATCTTGTTTCCTGCCTCTGTGCTGTCGTGATGAGATTTCCTTGCTTGTCTCTTACTAACGTTATGTTATTTGCACTTCTTTTTTCACTGATAGTTTTAGTTATTTTATAAACTGTGCTTTGTTCATTTCTCAGTGCTGCCTCTTCTGCTTGTCTTGCAAGGTCATCCAGAAATGTCCTTTTGTTAGCACCGGTTTGACGTTTTACTTCCTTGTCCAGCTGACTGTACTGTTCACTGTATATTGCCTTTAACCTGGGAGACTTAGCTTCTGTTTTCTTTCTTTTCATTTCCTTTCTCTTCGCTATGGTGTCGACGTCATCGGTCTCTGTTCTTTCCTGGCTTTTGGTAATCTGATATCGTCTCTTTACGTCGACCTCGAAAGCTTTTCTGGTGAGGGGTCCTTACGTTTCGTGATGTTATATCTTTTCTGTTTGACTGCAACTGTTCGAGCAGCTCTGAGTTTCACCTTCAGTCTTGCTACTACTAGGTGATGATCACTTCCCACATCTGCGCCTCTTCCTACTTTCACGTCTTGTAGTGCAGGTATTCATCTGCCATTGATCATTATGTGATCTATCTGGTTTCTGTCTCGTCCGTTTGGTGATTCCCATTGCACTTGCCTGTGTGGAAAAAGTGTTCCTCCAATGACCAGGTTGTTAATACTGCAGAAGCTTATTAATTTGTCCCCATTCTCATTTACTGCTCCACTGTTGCATTTCTCCATTACTCTTTCGTTATAATTATTGTATGTTCCAACATTTGCATTTAGGTCTCCCATTACTATAATAAGATCGTAACTCTTAGTGCATAGCAGAAACTCAGGAAACTACGTTTCCCCAGATAAAACGTTTTTCACGGTCTCTCGGTCGGCGTTGCTAATAGACAACAGAGACTGACAACAGAGACTTAAACCGTGTAACGGGTTCTAGTAGATTTGCCTGCTTCTGGAGATCAAAGAGTTGTCTCCCCCTGTATGTACGAACGTCAAAAAGTACACGGGAAAATGTTTTTGCCCGTGCAACTACTTCAAAAAGGTCCGGTGTTTCCAAGTGCGTCTGTCTGATATCTTGATGATTGGCAGATCAGCTCGCGTGAGAAACTCAGGTAAACAGACCAGCTTCGCTCCCTGTTGTGACTGGCAGGTCGCGGAAGTCGGTAAACTTTCCGTTTGTTTACGTCTCAAAAAAGAGGCGTGGATTAAAATGAGTAAACGCAGGCTGTAAGTTGCATGGCTTTGCTAGCGAATCATAGACGCTGCGAGATCACGAAAAACTGTCAAACACTGTAGGCTATATTTCCATTATACGTCACAGAAGGCATATTTAGGACACCCAGATTAACAAAGAAGTTGAATCGTTTCTAAGTATAGACAGATGTCAGACAGAATTCCGAATCTCTTACGAAACATTCACTCACAAGAATCCCTAATGATAACAAGAATCCCGCTTATTTTAGAAACAAGACAATAATAATTTACTCACTATCTAACACTCAGAGCACAAGTGATATAAACACTTCGTAAACTACGAGGTGGTGTTTATCTACAATATGTAGACCAATACATAGCAAAATAGAGAAATTGAAGAAAATGACCTTTTATTAGTGGCACAATCATTAATTACAATATTTAGAATGATTATGAAGTAAGTAGTTAACTCATTAATTCATTTAAGAGTCACATGACGGCTGAGACCGGATTTGTTGAAATATTGTAGAACACAGACTAAACAATGTACTCAATGTCCTTAGACTAAAAAAAAAATCACTATAATTTTCAAAGTCTATATTTACACTGCCAAAATACATATAAATCAGATGTGAAGGATTTCTTAGGTTGGTCCGTTAGCGTGTGGTTATGCGACTATTGACTCAGCCTGAATAAACTAACCTCGGGAAGGTTCGTTCTGTAATGAAAAGCGCATATGGAAATCCCTAGTACCATTCCTGGAAGAACTCTGCGAAGATACCAGAGGACTACAGCTTTCTTTGAACATATTCAAGTCAACGTCTGAACCTGAACGAAGGAGAAGAATAACTATTTCTGGCCTGTGACACAATACTTCCTAATTCGTCATTACAATTTTAGTCGGACAAATGTGTGCTACAAAGTACTAATTGTTGGCTGAGCCAGTGATTACGGATGGTTTTATTTAATGTAAGACTATAGATTCTTTGGCCACTATGTGGGAACACCAAGTGACATACGTGGATGAGTCTGCATAATGGATATCTTCCGAAAGTAATCAAATGAATCTTTTTCTCCCTCAGTGATGACAGAGTTCCGCCAACGCAGAAGATGTCAGTCCAATGCTAATAACAATCACAAGAGTAAAGTATAAATTAGAGAAAGTCTAAAATTATGAACATTGACAATATCTCAAAATATTAAAAACGACGTTCAGACCAACCTATAACCAAAGAATTCCTTAAGGACCAAACAGCAAGACCCTTGTGGATTACAGTGCTCTTTTGCTCGATCTGAAGGCTGTATCGAAAAATCGGTCATATATGTCCTAGTGAGGAAATTTCCTGGTATGAAAAACGCGAAAACCGACCTCCCACGCTTAAAACTAACATAATTCGTAGTTATGCCCTTTCCATGTATCATAGTGGTACTTACTGGTTAAAAATAAAGTTCACCCACGCTTAGTGTCCCCACAGAACTCATGGGAACCTTGTTTCCATGTATCGTAATGGTACATGGGCAATGACTACAACACACAAAAGCCAGCTCCAAACCTTAGAAATGAGGTATCTGAGGAAGGTGGTTGAAGTAAAAAGAAGAGACATGGTCCGCAAACAGACGATATGGCAGGGCTTCAAAACCCAGCCCCTGCAGACCAAAGTAGAAAAGTCCCAACAACGATGCTTTGGCCAGTTTTGTAGACTTAGAGAAGATCGGCTACCCCGACAAGTATGGGCAACTAAGAGCTAGCAATCCTGACCTCCAGGACGACTCACGAGTCCACTGGGAGGACACCATTAGACAATCTCTGAAGGACTGAGGAATAGATTATAACCTGGTGAGGAGGAAGACGGCCGACGTGATAGTATGGCGCTGTCTCTGGCAAAGTTCTACACCCTAGGGTAGAAAAGGAACTATTAAGGAAAAAAGTGATGGTACTTTGAGCTAGGTTACTCTCCAGGGAATAAAAAGTTAAAGCATGCATACATTTAAATGCATTGTGCAAACTAAAAAATTTATAGATAGATCGATACAAAATAATTCACAGTGTAAGTCCACTTTTAAATGACCCAAATCGCCCCATAAATAAGGAAAATAATTGAAAAACTAGATTTTATACATTGAACAGAGAGCAGAAATTTTGTCTGATTTTGGGATCCTTTACTCCGTTTTACACCCATGTCATCCGATACGCCGGAGGCGTGACTATAAAAGACCTTGCCCTTGCCCATTTGACGACACTAACAAATTCAAAACCACCAGCTGCCTAGAAAGAAGCGGTAAACTGTAATCGTATTGTACCTTTGCTAACCGCATCTGTTGCGCAGACCATAGAAGCCATTAACAGCCTGTGTGTGTTTTGCCTGGGGGTAAGAATGACTATATATATGTATATGTACATATTTATGTATTATTCCTGTGATTTAATCCACGTGTGTTAGAAAGTGAAAAAGGCCTGTGTTAAAAAATATTCCAGGACGAATGTGTTGTTTGCTGGAATGCAAAGCATGTGTTGGTTTTAGAGGCAAAAGCCAGCATTGTAAAAGGTGAAGGTTTATTGAAAATGATGTCAAGAATACGACTGTAAGTTTAATAATACATTTGAAAGAGTATTTGTTAAAGGATTGATATGTATCCTGGAACCTAAGGAAGGATTAACAGGAATTGTTGTACTGAATCGATCAATATATTACTTGTAAATTTATACTATTCCAAATCATTGTATGGAAGCCAATCATGGACTAAGGAATCAACTTAGGAATTATAAGGAAATTTTAGTCGCAGGGAACTGACTGTGATGGGTGGTGAAGGTAAATTGGCCTGAGCATATGAGAGCACAATGTCTGACGCTGTATGTTATGTCCTTTGTGTGTAAAGGCAGAGTAGTGCTGGACCATACAGAGGTTCTGATTATTTGAATTTCAGGTTTTGTCCTGCAACCGTTTTATCCTGAAACGTTGTATCCTGCAAAGGATCCAAAGTATCTGATTCCTATAACTCGTTTTGGACTTTGAGGTGCAAAGGCTCGTGATGTCAATGTAGCTAGCCACCATTGTTCCAATGCCTGGCACGTCACAGAGTGTTCGACCACGGCAGGAAAGTGTGGGATTTTCTAGATATTAAGAAAAGTGGCCTTATCTAGCCACTGATCAGCGGGTTCAACAAAAGATATCACCACAAAAGAAAACATAAATATATTAATAACATTTCAGTGGAGGATGAATTTAAGGACAATATAAATCCACTCTATCCTCACAGTCAAACTCATTTACATTGTATTAAATTTAAAATTATTCATCAGTGTGGAAGACAATAGAAACTTCAATACAAGATTATGGTTTATAAATTTAAAGTTTCTATGTTTATCTATTTCAAGCTGTAAATACCTTTGAGTTTTCATATGTTACCTAACCAAAAGAGAACAGGGTTAGGTAAATAAATTGTAAATACATAAATATCAACAGACTTGCTGATATATTTGAATTAAAGTTTCAAGTTTTGTTTGATGTTTAATTTAGATTGATAGATAGACTATATTATATACCCCTAGAACAACTTGTCAACATAAACAACATATAATACCATAGGAGAATCTTCGAAAGGGGCAAATAGATTTTCAGGACATAGCCTTTTAAACGCCTGGAGGTTTATACAGCTGGATTTTACCTTTGAAGTCAATACACCCTTATTCTTTTCCAGAAAAGGGGGTATTTCTTGTAAGACCAGTCTCTTACCTGGCACTATCCTGGTATCTTCTGATACATCTTTTTGGTCCAGGATATCTTAAATTTTATAACATCTCAACCCTTTCGTGACAGTATTCGTCCATGCAGAAATCGTGAAGTGATTTAAATGAAATAAGATTCGGGATTGTTCAATAGATCTTAGTCAAGAGCAAGATATTTGTATTCCCTCCTCAGCTGATTTTTTTATATGGAAGATTTCAAAGTTCTCATGAATGAGAGAACAGACATATTTCACTACAACAGGCAGAAAATTGGTATAGGCTCACAACCCACACCACGAATGAGAAACTGAAAAGATGTGGCTCTGGTAGACTTTTGAGAAGTTGAATCGCACAAGAACAAAAATATTTAATCCCCATTACACCGTAACTGACACAAAGGTAGAGCGTCTATCGATAAGCAGCACATTACGACAATCCAGGAGAACAAGATTCTTAGTGTAGATTGATAACATACGAAAATTAATTTAAAAATCAACCAAAAGGATAAGTAACATATTAACACTTTCTTCCTTAGTTATTCCTCTTCTGCCCTGGGGTGTAGAGATTTGCCAGAGAGATCGCCATTCTTTCCCATCGACTGTCGTTCTTCTGGCCTGGTTCCAATGTAGTCCTCAGTGCTTCAGGGATCATTTAATGATGTCCTCACAGCGACGTCTGGGTCGTCCTGGACGTCTGGCAGCCTTGGCTTTTAATTTCCTATATTTGTCGTGGTAGCTGATCTTTTTTTTAAAAATATGTTTCCTCTTTTTGGTGAGACGCGTCCCTTTTAACCTAGTCGGCTATATATAATTGGGAATGTTCTACTCTTGTCTGCATGGGCCATGATGTATTATCTGATAGCGGACCATGCCTCTTTTTGTTACTTGAACCACCTTCCCCAGATACCTCATTACTGAGATTTGGAGCTGGTGTTTATGGGTTGTAGCCATTGCCCATGACTCGCATCCAGAATTCTCAACTTATGGCCTGAAAAAGTCTCCCAGCTGTTGATTTTGTCGTAGTCAACTCTTCTTTGATGCCTTCCTTCAGTCTAAAACAGCTCCGAAGTATTTAAAGTGGTCGACCTGCTCCATGACCTGTTTTCTCGGCATAATCTGACGCCGTTTTTCTCAGAAACGTTATAGTGAGCCATAAAATAGTCATGTTTCCTCCATGCCTCAATAATTAAACGGGTTTATCTCTTCTTCTGCTGCCTGAGTCGGGCAAATCTTATCTCATTTTCTTAGCATGTGTGAAGCTTATTTGACCGTTAACATGACGTTTTAACCGCAGCTTACGATACAACATATCCAGTCTAGAAGTCTGCTATCGTATATGTTTTGATGTCTAAAGTAATTAGCATGAATGGTAATCGGCCGAAAGATGCCGCCACTCGCGCATAGTAATAGCACATGGGGCGCTATTACAATTATAAGCAACCGTGTCTTCAAGGGAGGAAAGAACGTAACATTGAATGGTAGAAGAACTGAAACTAGTATGTGGCACTAAAGATGAATTATAGTAAACTTTAAGATAGTTATACACGAAAAGGAAAACCAAAAACAAGTGGAAAATTGTAGTCTCGTCAAAATATCTCGTATCCATGAATCACAATCTGGGTTTGCTTGTATGTGGGGCTTCATTCTGTCACCGGATGGCCTACTACTGATACCATATCATCGTTCATGCTAATAGTTATCAGTTAGATTAGGAAGAATAGTTACGAGGTTTCATTGAAATAGACTCGAGATACGCAGTTATCAGATTGAAACTGAAACTAGGTTAAATAGCGACTCAACGCTAATTTTTGGCGGGAGTTGCTCAGCAACCGATGACGTAAATTATAATAGCCGAGACACTCCATCGGTAGTCATATAACATCCATTAAAATAAATAAAGAATTATTAGAATGACCAACCAGAAAGGTTGTAAAAGCTCGCACCACTAGGCGAAGACACATTTCGATATCCAAAATCAGTTGATCCATAGTAGCCGGTTTGTACGAACGTAGAACTGCTGGTCTTGAAGTTTTCAAGATATCAACTCTGTAAAGCAGATGGTTTGTTTTTAATGTTGGAAATTCTTAATTATCAGTAAGTACAGCATCGAGTGACTTGTTTCATTTTTCAGAAATAAAACCTAGTTAGGCCAGAAATGCCAAAATGTACAGATAACGAGCTGAACTTAAAAGGGATTAAACGGAGCTCTTTTAAGTCAAATTATCGCAAATCATTAAAAAAAGGTACAGGCTTAACAATCATTTACTCCTGAGTCGGATAAATCTAAGAAGCAAACGAACAGGAACAAGTCAAAATACTAACCCCAACTTGTTTATGCTACAGGGAGAAAATAGCCTGTAAATAACCACAAAGACACATTTTTATGAGGAGTTGTAAATGAATGCATTCAAATGACTTTGTTTTGTCGATTGTATATACAAAATAATAAACTTGTTTTATTGGATCCTGAGGACTTTTCTTGACTACCTCATGTTGAAGGTTTTACAGTAACTAGTGAACATAGAGTATGCTAATAAAAGTCACACAATATTAAACACCACAGAGGAATTCTGGAACAAATCTGGGTACTATTATCATCAAGAAATACCACTCCTGGCAGTATACCAGTATTCCTGACTTGAGTGATACAATAAGCACCCCACAGTCACACACTGTAGGCTATATGGTGCCGTAACCAGTCCTCTGAGTGGCACAGCACACAGGAGAGGATATACTGAACGAATCTGATATACCTAAAACTCTACCAATGGACCAATATCAAAAACAAACGGCGCAGTCACTACCTCAACAACAATACCAATAGGCTTCTAATATCCCGCTCTCCACTGAGCAGGAGTCAACCATGACAGCTCTCCAGAGGATAACAGATACACTATCCAACGTTGACCACTACGCCAAGTTCAACCAAATACGATCAGTGATAACTTCCTTCGCAGGAGAGGCGAAACTTTTTAGGAAGTGGCTTATGGACATTGAAAAATTTTCTTTAGTGATAAATGCTATCACGGATGCAGACAAAAAACGAGTTGCATTTTTGTCCAGTGACTCGATGGTCAAAGATTTGTTACTAAGGCGAATGAAACTCTATTCAGACGAGACATATGACTCCCTCAAAAAGGATCTAGTGAGTAGATACCGTGACATAATTGACAACCAGCACGCTTGGTCACTACTTAGAAAGATCAGGCAAGAAAGGAATGAACCAGTCCAATTCTACGGTGACCGATTATTGAATCTTGCTGAAGAAGCATATTTAGATGGATCTATCCCATCACAAGAGCTTCAGCGTCATTTGGTAGGAAAATTCATTGATGGACTCCATGCCGACAATCTGAAACTTCATCTTATCCGTAAAAATACGAAAACAATAACGGAGACAATTCAGGCAGCAGTGGCGGAGGATAATCACAAAAGGTTCCACCAGAGAATAGGCAGGGAGCCAAGATTTGATGCAGTCCTCGATCACAAACCCATGGAAGTAGACAATGCAAGACAACAATGGCGTCCACCTGACACCCACAGACACTATAACCATACTGGACGTGATGTACAACAGCATTCATATGGACCAGTACAAAGACAGAATGTGCACAATGTGTCCACAATCATCTGCTGCACTAGTAATAAAAAAGGACATATGTCTAAAAATTGCAGAAACAGAAACGCAGATAACCACCACAGGCAGTTTCCAGTTAATCCAAGGCAGAACTCAAGAGATAACGGATACCAAAGTCATCAACACTACCCACAGGGAAATTGCAATTATGGACAACAAAGACCCAATACCCAGCATAGTTTCCCCAGAGGTTGTCCAATGCAGGGAAACGTACTTGGCACGCGTTAGGAGGGATCTCTAGCCGTGTCGGAAGCAGAGGTAGCAACAACAAAAGCACCATCCAAAGGTCCCATATACAAAATGAAAAGCGACGAAAACTCAATGAAATCCACCCAATAACAGAGGAACCATAATTGGTTCACACTAATATCACTCAAAATGAAGTCACCATACATCCCGACCCGAGTTCCTGTCTGATCACCATTGAGAACAGGAATTACAAAGTACTCATAGATACGGGAGCATCTGTAAGCCTCAAAAGGGAACAACTTTATAAGCAAATAAAGAAATACGTTCAGTTCCAACATTCCAGAACATACATGGCCTCAGTAACAGGGGAGGAATTGAAATCCTTAGGCATTGCCCCTGTCACATTTAAGATTGGCAGCCAGACGATCAAACATGCATTCGTTATTCCTAGAGGCATGAGTAGAAATTTTATCCTAGGAAGAGATTTTCTGTCAAAACACCAAGCCCGGATATATTATGATCTCCGGAAAATAAGAATAAATGAAGAATATACGGAACTCCAGGATGATATCCACATTGCATCATTAATCCGTTTAACAGCCCCGGTTACCATCTTACCAAATTCGTTAGTCATAGCCAAGGGTAGGATCAAAGCGTGTCATGGAATATTCTAATCCACATATATAAATTATTAGGTAAATATGAAGCCTAACAAATAAAATTAATAAAGAAAAGAGCAATGGAAAAATAACAGTGCTGTCACAAAGAATGTACTCGAAATCCCCCTTGTTTTCTGCTTCGTCTGCAAATTGTAACGCTTTCACGTTGATATAAAAGCTTACTGTATTATTACCCGCTTTCTTCAATGAAACGTGTGCTGTATTTCTTGGAAAAGCATTGAGAGGCCCTGCGTAATGACCTAAATTAATCCTAACATTAATTATATTACGTTACCAAAACGAACGAACAGATGGACAAAAGGATAAAGAGAGAGGGGAGGGCTGAAAATCAGGAACGCATGCAACACGCGTCGCGCGATACACAAATGCTGCCATCACGCGTGTAAGTCTACATGCACTAATTTTTTTTCAGACGGACAGTGATAAAATACACTACCCTTTCCCAGAGTTAGGTTTATAAATCATAAAAAACGCTTATTAGGAAAGATAACAATCGATGGGTTTACGGTTGAAAACATAACAGTACCCAGACAGCACATCTTCGAAACAGGAGGTAGAAAATACATATTTTGAACGCAGCCACGTAGCTCCTTTAAATTAGTATTTTTGGGTTCCTTAGGGCTTGCTGACAAATAATATGTAAAACGTTACGCACATAGTCCAGGAATTAATAAATTATACCCAAAATAAAATATTGGGGGTGCCTGACAGCATAAAATCATTTCTGCTCATAAGATTTTTTTTTAACGTGTTTGAAAAAAATTTACGTTACAGAAATAGCCTACCATGTAAACTCCAAATTGATTGGAGCGCAACAAATGAAAGCCTAACCACGATTGGTCGGGCTATAAATACTATCTTGGTTGTTAGGGGAGACGGGGAAAGGTAACATTTTTTCAAACACTTGTCGAAACGGGGCTCATTGGTCAGACTCGCTGATATACACACTTGGGAGCGTTAGTTCGAAACCACTTGTTTAAATAAGCTTGATAAAGCATCAGTGCGTTGAAGCCAGCTTATATTTTGCTAAATAAAAGCCTGGAAGATAAGCAGATGGGAATTTGTGCCAGTTTGTGCCAGAATTCATTGCTAATCAACGTATCTGTGTTTATTCGTATGAATTGTGGTAAGCTTGAACCATTCAATATCTTTTAATGAAAATTGAATGTGAATTGTTGATTTATGCCTGTATATATATGTGTAGTTCAGTGGCAAACGTGAGGTAAAGCCTGTAATGCTCCAGCCTGAACAGAGGGTGTCGGAGAGAAGTAAAACGGCATGGAATGGCCAAACAGTACACTGACACCTGGATGATTGAATAGAAAGAAATAATGCTGGAATTGCAGAGGCGTAGTAACCATTAAGAAGGGTAATACTGGAATAAAGTATTTCAAATGAAGCTGATAGTTGGCCTAACGCTCTGAACTCAATGTTTGTGCTGTATTGTGATCAGTGTAAAAGAGAGTATAAGTTAGTTATGAAGTAGAAGGTACATCCTTCTTGATTTCAGGGACCGTGGTCTTGATGGTACTGAGCAGCACCTGGTCAGAGCTTTGCTGAATCCAGAGTCGGACAGCATACTCCTTGGTCTTTTTAGCTATCAGTGAGGTGTCTCCAGAGCCCAGAGGAGAATTCGAGCAGAGGAGTCCTTTCCTGCCGCCATCACGCCAGATAAGCGAATTGGCCAGCTGAGCTCAACATTATGTCCCCTCATCTTGAAATGACTTTGTAAAAATAATATTCAGAGGGGAATTTAATTGTCTTAATATCAGGAACTGAGAACATCTCCAATACTAGTCCCTAAGACAAACTATTGAAGTCATGATGACAAATACCAACAGAGCTTGAACAAAACAAAACCAGTATTACCTCATATTACTACTACACAACTGACACACATAGGATATTTTTAATACTATATGTCACTACAATATTCATATTAATACATTCTGTACATAACTTGTAATTTAAATTGATTGTGATTCCTGGTTCCCTTGTAGTTGAATCAGGACACATATTCATTCATGCCAGTAATGAATACATATTGTTATTTGAAACGTTACTAGTGACTTCTTTAAGATATTCTCATAGAGTGTTATATGTATGTGAGTGTCACAGTGTTGTCAAGAGTAGTGGATTAAATTAAATTGTTTATCTGTCTGTTGTTGTGACTTACACTTCACCATACACATACCCTAGACACATAACGTAGCATCACACTATTCCAGAATAATTCTGACTGAGATATATAGATATGTGGTAGCAAGTAAGGTTATCTATAATACACTACTCTTAATAGATATAGATACCTTCACAGCTGATCTCAGTCAGTACACTAAGTCCCCTATAAATATTTATAACATCCCACTTCACCACATATATTGGGGTCTCGCTCTTGGGATTTTGAATCTTTCCCTATTAAAAATATTGGGGGTAATTCACTTCAGGGAATATAAGAATTAAAAGGTATCCTTGGGTGGAATTAGAAACGACTGAGCTCACGGTGCCTGTGTTGTCCATTAGATATATTTAGAATTGAATTGTTGGTTAGACATTGTATAAATTTACATGATAGACAATGGCGGACCTGGCCAAATTTCGATCTGCTGCGGTTCAGACTGCAAAAGAGTTAGGATTAGATGGGCAAGTTATGGTTGCCTATGTCACGACGGAATGTGACAAATTTATTGAACGCGAAGAAAGAAGATTAGAAAAAGAAGCCGAAAGAAGGTTAGAGGCTGAGAGGGAAATTAAGAGGTTGCAGATTGACGCTGACAAAGAGGCTAAGAAATTGGAAGCAGAAGAAAGAAGATTGGCTGCAGAAGGGAAGAGAAGAAATTAGCTGCAGAAAGAGAAGAGAAGAGATTAGCTGCAGAGAGGGAAGCAGAAAAGGAGGAGAAGAGATTACAAAGGGAACATGAGTTACGACTAAGGGAGTTTGAGTTTCAAGGCCATGCTCCTGAAAATGGTGCCAGTCCCTTTGCCTCTGATGCTACGGTTACTCAAGGAGCCTCAACCTCAGCTATGAATTTTCATTTAGATCATTTTGTTGAGAAAGACGATGATATTGAGAGCTACCTAAATAGGTATGAACTATTAGCTACCACGTATGGGTTAGAGAGAGAAAGGTGGAGCTTAAAGTTATCTCAGGGACTTCGTGGGGCAGCTTATGAAGTTTTTGCAAAAATGAGCAGAGGTGATCAGGAAAATTATGACATGCTAAAGCAGGCTCTTTTGTTAAGGTATGAAAAGAATGCAGAATTTTATAGGAAAAAATTTAGGAATGCTAAACTACTGTCAGGTGAAACCTATCACCAGTTCTCTGCACGAATAGAGACATACTTGGAGAAATGGACTTCTCTGGGGAAAACCCAAGATCTTAAGGAAATGGTCCTTATAGAGCAACTAAGAGAGTCCATGGCTCCAGACCTGAGAAAGTTTCTCATGGAACAAGGTGCAGAGAGGCTGGGTGAGTTGCTAAATGTTGCTGAAAGGTATCAAGCAGCTCAAGCAGAGGTAACAGGTAATAAAAAGAAACAGGTGGATAACTTTAGGGCACCACAGAACTTTAATAAATTTGATCCTAAGGATCAAAATAAAGGTAAGCACCAATTTGATAGGCCACGGTATGAAAATAAAAATAAATTCCCACAATTCGATGAAAGGAAATATGATGAAAGAAAATCTTTCAACCAAGGAAAAAGGTGGTGTAAGAATTGTCAGATGGACAATCATGACACTGACCGTTGCAGAAGGAAACCTGTGTATATGGCAACCCTTCAGGTCAGGTCGACCTCAAGACAGGAGGAGGATATTATGTTAGATACCACTCCAGAAGAGATGAGGAAGGCACAGGCTGGGGATAAAACACTCAAGCCTTGTTTCAGAAAATTGTCAACTTGTCATACAACTCCAGGCAAGGGAGATTTTTACATGAAAAACAAGTTGATGTATAGGAAGACTGGAGCTAGATCCAATGGTCACGGACAGCTGGTTCTTCCAAAAAGATACAGGACAGAATTAATAAGGAGCCTACATGTGGAACCAGATGGGGACCATGAGAAGATAGGTACCATCATTCAAAAGGTGGCTCACAATTATTATTGGCCCAAAGCAAGATGGGACATTGAGAATTTTGTAGAAAGGTGTAGCATAGCACATGAGGGAACACCCACAAGTGGGAACATGGATCAGGACCTGGACACGCCACGGGGCAAAATTAGGCCTGATAATAAAAAGAAAAATAGATTTGATAAAGTGGACCAAATGGAATGGGAAGCCCCTTTTCACGGACAAGCTTCACTTAACTGTTTTACAATGGCCACTATGCGGAGAGTGCAAAAAGATGTCTTACCCCAGGATAAGCCGACAATCCCTCAATCGGACTTAAACAAACTGGAGGAAGAGGATGTAGAGAGGAAATCTCTCATCAAGAATTTTAAGTGGGGAGAAAGCCCCAAAAGAAAAATTGGTAGCGGTCGTTTTGTGAATGATAATTCTGGGAGGAAAAATCATCACTATAAAGCTTCGAGTGGAAGAGACCATACCGGTGCATGGACAAATAGGTCCACACAATTAAAGGTCCATATGTAGCTTTGTTAAGAACGTGGACTGATGAAAAGGCAGAGGAAAACATTACATCTTCATACCAATATGTGAATGAGCTGACCACTCGGTTAAAAACTGGCTGGAAACTTGCCAATGAAAATTTGAAACAAGCCAGGAAGAAACATGCTGCCTATTATAACAGGAAGGCGAAAGACAGAAATTTGGCTGTGGGAGAGAAAGTACTGCTTCTTTTGCCCGGGAGTCAGAATAAGTTACAAATTGGATGGCAGGGTCCATATACAGTTCTAGAGAAGGTGTCTAGAACAAATTATAAGATAGATAAGAAGGGGAAAGAAAAAATCTATCATGTGAATCTCCTGAAGAAATATTTGGAAAGAGAACATCAGGAAGAGACACACTTGTTGACCTTGTCCATCGCCATGGAGATGAAAAAGGAACCACTTTCATCATTTGAATATCCATTACACCCCTGTGAGACAGCAGCACAGGTGAAAATCAGTACACATTTAACGAAAACTCAGAAAGAGAGAGTGCAACAGGTTCTAAATAATCATGCAGAGGTGTTAACAGACCGACCAGGGCATACAAACCTATTGGAATATGATATGAAACTAATAGACTCCACACCTGTCTGTATGAAACCATATTCGATTCCGTTTGCTAAGGAGAAAGCTTTGAAGGAAGAGATAGACTATCTGTTGAAGGAAGGAATTATTTCGCACAGTGAGTCTTCGTATAGTTCCGGTGTTGTACTCTTAAGGAAGCCCTCTGGAGAACATAGACTCTGTATAGATTACAGGAGACTGAATGCTATTACAGAAGGACAGGTGGATCCATTGCCGGATACAAATCAGCTGTTTGCCAGACTAAATAAAGCTAAATATTTCTCAAAAGTGGATCTGAGTAAAGGATACTATCAGATTCCAGTAAAGCCTGAGGTTAGACCATACCTAGCTTTTAGTACCTCAGAAGGACACTATGAGTTTAATAGATTGCCATTTGGATTGAAGAATGCGCCTAGTGTCTTCTCTAGAATGATGAGAAAATTATTGGATCCTCTGAATAATCCCTGTATAACAAATTTTATGGATGATATCCTTATAGCAACAGAAACATTTGAGGAACACATTGACTCTCTGAACATGCTGTTTGATCGACTTAGGGAGGCAAATTTAACAGCCCGACCAACCAAATGTTGCGTTGGATGTAAAGAATTGGAATTTTTGGGACACACAGTTTATCAGGGAAACATGACCCCTGACCCAAAGAATTTAGAGAAACTACAGAAAGCCCCGAGACCACAAACCAAGAAGGACGTGAGATCCTTTGTCTCATTATGTGGTTTCTACCAGAAGTATATCAAAAACTTTAATTCCATATGTGCACCGTTAACTGAATTGACACGTAAAGGACATCCAGATCGCATTACATGGACACCACAATGTGAAATGACTTACCAAGAATTGAAGGAAAAGCTCACAAGTAAACCCATTTTGAAATTACCTGACTTAAGTCAAGAATTCATAGTAAGGACGGATGCAAGTAATATTGGGTTAGGTGCAACTCTACTACAGAAATCAGATGCATTGGATGGGGAATTAAGCCCAGTGGCATATGCTAGCAGAAAGTTGAATAAAGCTGAAATCAACTACTCAACTAGCGAAAAAGAATGTCTTGCAGTAATATGGGCAATAAAGAAATTCAATATTTATCTATATGGGAAGGCATTTAAGTTGCAAACAGACACACAAACCTTTATCGTTTTCTAGCACAGGCTAAGCATGAGAACTCTAGGTTACTCCGATGGTCTTTGCTTCTGGCTCCATATAATTTTAGCATTGAGTATATATCTGGAAAAACCAATTTGGGAGCGGATTTTTTAAGCCGCCATCCGTGTGATGAGAATCACCGTAAACCCCAGAAATAATAATAAATTTCTCTATGTGTATATAGAATAAAGGACTGACATATAATGTCTGTTTTAAGAGGGGAGGTGTCATGGAATATTCTAATCCACATATATAAATTATTAGGTAAATATGAAGCCTAACAAATAAAATTAATAAAGAAAAGAGCAATGGTAAAATAACAGTGCTGTCACAAAGAATGTACTCGAAATCCCCCTTGTTTTCTGCTTCGTCTGCAAATTGTAACGCTTTCACGTTGATATAAAAGCTTACTGTATTATTACCCGCTTTCTTCAATGAAACGTGTGCTGTATTTCTTGGAAAAGCATTGAGAGGCCTGCGTAATGACCTAAATTAATCCTAACATTAATTATATTACGTTACCAAAACGAACGAACAGATGGACAAAAGGATAAAGAGAGAGGGGAGGGCTGAAAATCAGGAACGCATGCAACACGCGTCGCGCGATACACAAATGCTGCCATCACGCGTGTAAGTCTACATGCACTAATTTTTTTTCAGACGGACAGTGATAAAATACACTACCCTTTCCCAGAGTTAGGTTTATAAATCATAAAAAACTCTTATTAGAAAAGATAACATTAGATGGGTTTACGGTTGAAAACATAACAGTACCCAGACAGCACATCTTCGAAACAGGAGGTAGAAAATTGCATATTTTGAACGCAGCCACGTAGCTCTTTTAAATTTGTATTTTTGGGTTCCTTAGGGCTTGCTGACAAATAATATGTAAAACGTTACGCAAATAGTCCAGGAATTAATAAATTATACCCAAAATAAAATATTGGGGGTGCCTGACAGCATAAAATCATTTCTGCTCATAAAATTTTTTTTAACGTGTTTGAAAAAAACCTTACGTTACAGAAATAGCCTACCATGTAAACTCCAAATTGATTGGAGCGCAACAAATGAAAGCCTAACCACGATTGGTCGGGCTATAAATACTATCTTGGTTGTTAGGGAAACGGGGAAAGGTAACATTTTTTCAAACACTTGTCGAAACGGTGCTCATTGGTCAGACTCGCTGATATACACACTTGGGAGCGTTAGTTCGAAACCACTTGTTTAAATAAGCTTGATAAAGCATCAGTGCGTTGAAGCCAGCTTATATTTTGCTAAATAAAAGCCTGGAAGATAAGCAGATGGGAATTTGTGCCAGTTTGTGCCAGAATTCATTGCTAATCAACGTATCTGTGTTTATTCGTATGAATTGTGGTAAGCTTGAACCATTCAGTATCTTTTAATGAAAATTGAATGTGAATTGTTGATTTATGCCTGTATATATATGTGTAGTTCAGTGGCAAACGTGAGGTAAAGCCTGTAATGCTCCAGCCTGAACAGAGGGTGTCGGAGAGAAGTAAAACGGCATGGAATGGCCAAACAGTACACTGACACCTGGATGATTGAATAGAAAGAAATAATGCTGGAAGTGCAGAGGCGTAGTAACCATTAAGAAGGGTAATACTGGAATAAAGTATTTCAAATGAAGCTGACAGTTGGCCTAACGCTCTGAACTCAATGTTTGTGCTGTGTTGTGATCAGTGTAACAAGAGAGTTTAAGTTAGTTATGAAGTAGAAGGTACATCCTTCTTGATTTCAGGGACCGTGGTCTTGATGGTAGTGAGCAGCACCTGGTCAGAGCTTTGCTGAATCCAGAGTCGGACAGCATACTCCTTGGTCTTTTTAGCTATCAGTGAGGTGTCTCCTGAGCCCAGAGGAGAATTCGAGCAGAGGAGTCCTTTCCTGCCGCCATCACGCCAGATAAGCGAATTGGCCAGCTGAGCTCAACATTATGTCCCCTCATCTTGAAATAACTTTGTAAAAATAACATTCAGAGGGGAATTTAATTGTCTTAATATCAGGAACTGAGAACATCTCCAATACTAGTTTCCTTAAGACAAACTATTGAAGTCATGATGACAAATACCAACAGAGCTTGAACAAAACAAAACCAGTATTACCTCATACTACTATTACACAACTGACACACATAGGATATTTTTAATAATATATGTCACTACAATATTCATATTGATAAAGTCTGTACATAACTTGTAATTAAAATTGATTGTGATTCCTGGTTCCTTTGTATTTGAATCAGGACACACATATTCATTCATGCCAGTAATGAATACATATTGTTATTTGAAAAGTTACGAGTGACTTCTTTAAGATATTCTCATAGAGTGTTATATGTATGTGAGTGTCACAGTGTTGTTAAGAGTAGTGGATTAAATTAAATTGTTTATCTGTCTGTTGTTGTGACTTACACTTCACCATACTCATACCCTAGACACATAACGTAGCATCACACTATTCCAGAATAATTCTGACTGAGATATAGAGATATGTGGTAGCAAGTAAGGTTATCTATAATACACTACTCTTAATAGATATAGATACCTTCACAGCTGATCTCAGTCAGTACACTAAGTCCCCTATAAATATTTATAACATCCCACTTCACCACAAAGCGTAACAAAATATAAAACCTGAACAAACAATTCACGTGGAATCCATACCGGGAGAAGAGCCAATGCTGTTTATTACAGAAGGGATAGCGGAAGTCACAACAAACAGAGACTTCCCAGTTATGATAGTCAACACAACTGGTAAAACGACAACCATTGCTAGAGGTGCTATCAAAGCTCAAGTACAATCATCCTCGATACGAGATGCTTACAAAACTAAGCAAGGTAACACTAACCGACATAATGCAGACGAGAGTCATATTCATCAATCCCCACCCCCGCGTCAGACTCCACAAAGTTTCCCACGCCACCCCATTGACTCTGCTGCATGGCACGATAGGTCTAGAGATAAGACTGATGAGATAACGAAATGCAGAATCACCAACAAGGACCGATCCACCACAAAAGTGATTCATGGTGCGAAAACAGTGTATTGGTTGCAACAAAATCGCCACACACCCATTTCTGCCACTGATCGAGATAGGAGGTATCATAAACAACACATCACTTCACAGAACCATACCCATCAGTCCCTGCCCCCGCGTCAGACACGACAATACACCCCCCGCCGCCCCCAGGGTTCAGTGCAAGTGCTTCGACACACCATAGTACCCCCAAGGAAAGCGATGGAGAGTTCAACACAAGCTAAGGAATTGTCCGGAGGATACATGGAAGCACCGAACAGAGAAATGGTATACACGGATGGCACAGAATATTACCATGACACCCGAAAATATCAAACGAGAAGACAACCAGAAACCGATTATCAGTCTCACTACGCAGATATAGTTGATAAAGAGATCATTAGGGAAGCCTATCGGAATACACTGTCTCCTGAGGAAAATCATAACCCAAGGAATAACATTGTAAACCTAGTTACACAGAATTAACCCAGGTTGCAAAGATGTAGAGTAAGCAGCCTTCGCAAAACCCTATACACTTCGAATCAACGTAGATTACAGAATGATCGAGCTGTTTCATTCCCTACTCAGGACAGTATTAATTACATTGCTAGAAATCGAAGTCACTTCAATCCACAGAAGAGATACTCTTACCACTACCATCACCAAACCAGACGAATAATCCCTTTAATGTCCTGCCAAACAACCAGATGGATAAATAGCCGTAGTGGAAGAGAGAGCGCACAAGTAAATTGCCGTAGTGAAAGAGAGAGCGCACCAGTTGATCAACCGCCCCGACACAACAAGCCAGAAAACCAAACAAACAAATCACACAGACTGTCTCAACTGCTCGAAACATTAAACACCACAGAGCAGCATAAATCAAGACTGACGAAATTCATCACCAGACATCAAGATGTTTTCGCTCTCAACGGTATGGAACTTGACAGAACAACTACAGTACAAATGGAGATCCCCACAACAACTAAGGAACCTATCCATTTAAAACCATATCATACCCCGCTAAAAAACAGGGAGATTGTTGAGAAATCCATTACCGAGATGTTGGCTGCAGGTATAATAGAGAGATCAAGATCCCAGTGGTCCTCACCGATCGTGATAACAACCAAGAAAGATGGATCATCACGTTTTTGCTGTGACTACCGTGCTTTAAATCGTATCATCAAAGTTATTTCATACCCTTTGCCAAGAATCGACGACATTCCACGTGCAGAATTAAGAGAAAGACTTCAATACAGGGATGCAAGATTACGGAACGAAGAATATAACACACCCACTTTAGATTCGCATAAGGATGAAACCCCACAGAAAGTGATAACAAATCAAACATATTACTGATCAGAAGTGCCAACCACAAGCCCACATCAATCAGACGAAGAATGGAGCAGTGACGACGACATTCCTCTTCAGGGAATATAAGATCAAAGAATAGATAAAACCCCTATTACTTCAGATGCTGAACAACACACCATGCAGTCTCTAAATACAGATGCTGAAATATTCACGCACGCCCTTACTGAAATCATCGATAATGCTCCTAGATCACAGATAAGAGCAGAATCCGACATAGACACACTCAGCCCACCCGATAATCAGGACATCACTGACATTCGATCAGCCGCCAAACGTCCGTACGTGCCTTCCTCTGACGACTCTATACCCATTGCGAAATATATACGACCGTCACAAGAGCATGTCAGAAACAAAATCCTTCGCAAACGTCGACCTGCACAGAGAAGCAAATCAACTCTTCAAAACTTACCTCCCACACCATCGTTACCAACTTCATGTCGAGCGACGATAAACACAACGCTTTCAACGACAACGTACGACAGTCGCCTATCCAAACGTGAGATAGCACTGTTAGAACTCGCCAAACTCCTTTAGAGCGCAGATTCAGTACTAGTTATACCACCACACCACTAGTACTCACCAGCTTTATTTTTAGGCCCAATAGTTACACCACCTTTATTTTTAAGCCGAATTGTTTCTTTTTTTTTACACGAAGATGTCAGCCCTCCTTTTTATCACCATACTACTGCCCATGGTAGTATTGGCTGCGATAGATGTCAGTGTTACACCAGTACAACCTATGACCGACAACAGAATGCTCTGTCGTGATGATGCAGTTTTTCAACATTTTAAAGAAATCAGTGATTCTTAGTCCTTATGGACACTGACAATTATTTACTCTTTTAATCCATTAAGAAGTGAAATGAATGAACTTATATAAACTTTTCAGGATTTAGAACATTTTATCATTAGACATGAGCGATTTCAGGTCCTTTCAAAATATTAATTATATTGATTTGTTCAATGCTACCAGATTTGAAGTGTACATGCTTAGGATAATGCTTACAGATCTTATGACACGATTTCAGAAAATTAGACAAGCCATGATACGATTTCAGAAAATTAGACAAGCCAATCGCACTAGGCGATCAATATTTCCTTTTATATGAGATGTGCTAGAGTACCTTTTTGGTACTGCTACTGACTCTAATTATGGCAACTTACAACATGCCATACTGACTTAGCTACAAATCAGAAGACAAAACATGTCATTGGAAACAGGCTAACTATTGTTAATAGCACACAAAATGCTATCGTATCGAATAGGATTAAACTAACGACTTGAGATCAGTGATGATGTACTTAACGAATTTTTACTGGAATTCCTGTAACTTGACTGGTAAACCAGACTTATGCAATTGATAAATTTATCTCCACCTATCTCACATTGCAGAATTTTTTTATACAAGGCCACTGATTTGCTTACACATGCCATGAATACTTTGACTTCCCTTGAGTCACGCATAGACATGTTAAAGATCCACAGATTACCACCCTCACTTTTCACACCCTCCGACCTGCAGTCCATCTTTGATCAACTCTCCGTTTTACTTTCCCCTACTCTTCGACCACCAGATATTCCTCCACAGAACATTTTCTTTTACTACGAATCTCTCACAGTGGATGCGATCCTGATGCATACTGATCTAGTTATCTTAGTTCATATTCCCCTCATCATTGTTGATGACGTGTACGACTTATATCTCGTTCACTCTATCCCCACACCTTTTCCTTCACACCTATCTTCTACAACTGATGCTGAGAAGCACCCATTAGCAACATACGATTCTCAAACCCATGCACTCGCTATCAACAATGCACGAACATATTTTGCTATTGTGTAGAAAGACAACTTTGAGAGATGTATTGATATGCCATTGTCATTTCGTGCACTAGATCGCCCATTTTATGCTACACGTTCTTATCACTCATGTATAATTGCATTGTTTGAAAATGATGTTGAGAACACAAATGTTATGCACAAGAACTGTTACTTTCACAAACATATCCCCCATCATTTATCGTATGAGTCTCCACTCATGCCTTTTTACGCTTTTCAAACCTATCACCCTCTTCACAAAGTGCCTCCAAAATAATACTTCTATTTACTCTTCAATCCAGCACAAACCTCCCTTTCATTTACTCAGCCTTCCTCCCACTTGTTCCGTTACCGATAATTCTTTTAGACTTGATGCGTGTCGCATAGAGATTATGATCAATAAATTTTCTATATTCTCTTCTTTTTTTCTACCCGTGTCCTCTATTTTATTATCACTCTTTATCCTTTTCCTGTGTTTGTCGCATTCGTACGTTTGCGACTATAAACATTACTATTTTCCCATTCAAACTTTCGCCTGGTTTCGTTTTCTCATTTAGAAACGCAGTAGATTACCTAACGTGTCAGTCCCTTGCACGAGATAATTTTAGGTGGGATTTCAGTCTATCAGACATGATGAGCAGACAAATTGTCTACATTTGCAGCTGTCACGAGAGTTTTTCGTCAGGCTAGCTCCCGGCAAAGTGTGAAATTGCCCTCTGCAGTGGAGACGGGTCGTCTGACATTCGCATCTGACATGAGCGCTCACTGTCCGATAGTTAGACGGAGGTGTGAATCGCGCCAGCCATGCTCGCTCAGAGCAGACAGAGTGTCTGGCATTTCGCCTCTGACACGCGCGCTCACGGTCAGATAGTTAGACGGAGGTGTGAAGACGAACATTTGGCAGTTATGAGCAGCGTCTAAGCAGACGTAGGTGTTAAGACGGAAAGGGGAGATTATTTGGTTTTGCGAAATAAGTTGGGACCCCTTTGTCTGGTTTAAGATATTAATCAGAGTTTGAAACTTGATTTCACCCATTCTCCATTTGCAGTAGACGTGGTCACTTCGTTCTAGATACTTAAACTTATAAGTGAAAACTCATAGTTTCCTTGTGATACCGTAGTTCTGTGTTGAGGTAAATATTATATTTAATATATCTAGATTTTGCGAGTGATTAAGTGTTAAACCGCCTATTTTATCCCACTAGTTTCTTTTGTGCAGATTGATTAATTTATAAGTCTGTTATATTCTCTAGCTGATGAGTTACAGTTGAAAACAGAATAAATTATAATTTCTAGCTTAAAATCATGTAGCTATAATGAATTTAATTTAACTGCTAAATAATCAGACGAGAATAATCTTTCTAAACTAACTTATAAATGCTAGATGCCTCATGAGTGTTGACGGAATACGTATGTATTCCTAATTCACGATGATTGATTTTTATATATAACTTATTTCACGGGAAAGTTTAAACGTCAAGTCAAGCTCTACGCTTGCAGTTCAAAATGTAAGTTATATTGAGTACATAATATGTAAAATATTTCATATGTGTTTTTTTCTTTATTCAGTGAATACTGGGGTAACCCAACTTTGCCGGCGTTTAGTACAGAGACAAACCTGTGAGAAACATAAACATTTTATATCTTTAACCACGTGGGTTTTTCAAGAAATACCTGTCTGACAGGGCGTGTGCCTTCAGAGATACACAGAATACTAATCCCACTAACGGGTTTTTTTTAAAGAATAAATGCTTATACTGGGCCTTTGAGCCAGATCATATTTCTTCACAAACTCTAATGTACATGCTGCCTTGTGGCGAGAATAACTGCTGAAGAATGTAAAAATAAACATTAACTTTTCCGACATTATTTGACCAAGTGTGTGGTTAACAAGATTATCTGTTGAGAGAAGTTGTCCACCGGTCATCTTCCTAATTAAGGGAAACCTCGGGTTCTGACACTGTGTGCCCGCTGAAACACAAACTCTTACCTCGTGAATAAGTGACATTAACTTAAATCTGTAAAGAAAGAACGATCGCCTGAAGTGGACGCTCCCCGACACGTTGAATGAAACCAATATCTGCAGAGCTGGGTATCCGCTTCATCCACAGATAGACAGATTAAACGAAATGTACACTAAGGCTTGCGCCAGACGGCGAACAACAGCACGATTGTAGGTAAGGTTGTGTGAATCAGGGCCCTGATGAAAGAACCGAGTGAAAGTAGACTGAAGGATGTTCTTCGTTTGATTCCCCACTTTGTAACATTCCTTATTCAAGATTTGTTGCTAAACTATATTTTCCCTTAGAATAGACCAGAGATATCAAGTCTGTCCATACCTTAAAAGGGGGAAATATTAGACCAAATCATATGTATCTGTGACACTTTGGGGCTATCATCTTTCTCCTAACGGGACTGTGGGCTAAACATCGAGGAAAGATCATACCAACGGGTCTATCATTCCTGTAGCATTTTCTTGTTTGTTATGACTGTGTATATGCCTTTGAGGTAATTTTATATGTTGTGACGTAAGTTTATATTGATAATTAAACTGCCCTTAAACGTAATCAGTGTGTTGGTCAGCTCGTTCTAGACTATCTATATAATCATTTGTTATAGTTTTCCCACGTCTGTATGTCTAACTGTCGTCTTGTATGTGCGTGCACGTGAGTGGATAGAAATATATATATATATATATATATATATATATATATATATATATATATATATATATATATATATATGCAATATATATATATATGTTTAGACTGTCTGACTCCTCTAAATCTGTCGTAGAAGATATGTGAAAGAGAGAAGATTTATCGATTTCTTAGACAGCCTCTATCACAGTCTACCATCTCACTCGTGGAACTCTATTGCTATTAATATCTCTCACTGTGACTATCACTTATTCAAATCTATTCAGAAGGGACCAACCTAAGTCTTAATTCCCCTATCGAAAATCTACGACAAATGTGGCCTCGTCCGTAGGATTTTTTTTTGGGGACTTAGAATAGGAAGACGAGTACGATAAATATCAGCTCGGCTGTAGATTCTTTATTCTGATATAGAGTAAGAGTGTGATGTCTTGTGAGTTGTTACATCTTTAAAAATAATTATTCCTCTATACTAACGATCTGTTTATGGGCGTGCTGACCACACAATTAATGATTGTTTTTCCACAGCATTTTTGAGCATATATACATTTGAGTTACAGGTTGATTATGTCGGAATATATGTTAATTAGTGATTTTGTAATACTAACGCTGGTAAAGGTGTGAGTGTATAACATTCACAGGGTTCTGAAGCAGTAGGTGTTTGAGCTAAGCTAAGGAGCGCGATCAGACTATACGTCCTGTAATTGCCTCCCTTACCCTAACTGACGTCAGGGGAGAACTTGATAGTGGATTAAAAATTAAGGGATTTTTTTCTCCTTAAAATTTTTTGCAAATTATTTTGTTTCCACTGTAGCAACTTATTTTTCAGTGAGTAATATTAACTACCATTTATTTGGCGTAGTCGTCTGCATTAGGTGCTTTATTGCCGAGTAAAAGCAGCGATAGTTAGATACTTTATTATTTTGGAGGAGGTATCCCAGGTTAAATAATATCATCTTTTGTTTTGGTATTTTCTCGTAAGTGGTAGGAACCAGTGTATCGTTTTCTTATCTCTTTCTCGTCTAAGTCTCAGCCACTGATTTACTATGGCAGAAAGGGCGAAGTTTAGGCAACTCCTCAGGGACGAGGCAAGAGAAGAAGGTTTGGAAGGAGAAGAAGCGAAAGCTTTTGTCAGAGACGAACTTGAGAGACATGACGCGGAGAAGAAAGCAGCTGAAGCTAAAGAGGAAAAAGAAGAAGCTAGGAGGAAGGAAGAAGCAGCCGAAGCTAGAGAGCAGAAGAAGATGGATGAGGAAATAGAAATTCGCAGGATGCAGCATGAGGAATGAGAGAAGGAAAGGGAGGAAAGAGAAAAGGAGAGACAGCAAGTACTGGCTCTTAAAGCTCTAGAAGTTCAAAGTCGTGGTGCTGCCTCTACCTCCAGCAATGGAGAGTCTTCTCTTCATTCTTCCCTAACTGATCCTTCTAACACACAATCTAGTCATCTCACTGCTATGTCTTTTGCGCTAGAATCTTTCCCTTGTCCTAATGAGAAGATTGACACGTATCTAGAAAAATTCGAGAAAATTGCAACTCTGTACGGTTTAGAGAGGTCGCGTTGGAATATGAAGCTTTCTCAGGCTTTAAAAAGCAGTGCGTATGATGTTTATGCCAAACTGGAATACAGCCAACAAGACAATTACGACGTCTTGAAGAAAGCTTTACTGGAGCGCTTTGAAATGAATGCTCGCAAATTTTTGCAACTGTTTCGCAACAGCAGGAAGGAGAGCTCTGAAACTTTTCAGCAGTTCTCGTCTCATCTAAAGGGATATCTGACAAAGTGCCTAGAGCTCTCGCAGCTCCCCTCTACCTATGAAAGTCTTGAGGAATATGTTTTAACCGAACAAATAAAGAACACTTTGTCTGCGGAGACCCGGAGATTTCTAGTTGAGCAAGGTGCATAAAAGCTTGAAGACATTTTGGAAAAGTCTGAGCGATATCACAATGCTCTGGCTGAACTACCGGCCACAAAACGTAAACCGACAGAAGAGCATGTTCAGAAAAAATAATCTAGACCAATCTTCTCATGCTTCTCATGTTTCTAACCAAAATAACCATAGAGAAACTGGACCTCAAAACCCCCCTCCTGAAAAATCCAAGTTCTACAAAAACAAGTACCCCAACCACAGTAAACAGTCTGATCAACCCGACCGCCCTTCATGGCAGCGTAGCCAGAAAGGACAAGGTGGCAAAGGGAGAACCCCTGAGCACGGGACTAATAATCCCCTGGGCGAGCACACCGAGCCGAAACGCATCGGATGCTTGCTAACAGTCTCGCAAGGCGGAATTATTGACAGTGATTCCCAACCTGTAGAAGGAGAGAGATCCTCTACGCGAGGTACTGTTACATTGAACGGTTCTCAAACGTTTTGTTTATTTGACACAGGGCTTTCTTTTGATTGCATTGTTGCCAGAAACCTGGTTAAACCTGGTCAAGAGACAGGAGAGAACGTCGAACTTTGTGGAGTCTCTAAGAGTGATGCACCTACAGCGCTTCCCATCGCATTGGTGGAGATCCGCTCTGATTTTGTCAGAGGCGAGATCAAAGCGGCTGTTATGGATGACCCCATCTACCCAGTCATACTTGGCGGCAGATACGTGTTTATTGGGAAACCGGAAGAGCCGATTGTGGCATCAGTAACTACAAGAGGGCAAACCAAGAAGGAACGGGAGCCTGCGCCTAATTTGTTATCTATGGAACTTAAAGAAGCGCAGCAAAAGGACCCTACGTTGGCACCCTGCTTTAGGAAACTGCCCATGGCTAAGGAACCCAGAAAACACGGGGAAATTTTTTCTAAGGATGGCATACTTTATCGAAGAACGGGCAAGCCTGACCAAGGTTACAACCAGCTCCTAGTACCGAAACAGTACAGAAGCCAAATCCTAGAAATGGGGCACTCTCTTCCCTTCAGCGGACATATGGGACAGAACGCCACAAACCAACGGATAACCACTCATTATTGGTGGCCAGGAGTAAATACTGATATTATCAGGTACGTCAAATCCTGTGCCCAGTGCCAACGTGTACCACCCAAGCAACGGACACCCCCAGTCTCTTTGGGTGAAATGCCAATAGTGGGAACACCATTCGAACGGGTTGTGATCGACATTTTAGGGCCTTTCGAAAGGACTAAAAGAAGGAACAGGTACATCCTGACCTTAGTCGATACATGCACTATGTGCGCAGAAGCTATTCCAATAACATGCGCAGATGCCAAGCATGTCGCAGAAGCCCTCGTGCAGATTTTCACTCGGTTGGTATTTCCTCAGCAAATGTTGACGGATAACGGATCTCCATACCAAAACATGTTGATGGATGAGATCGTACAGATCTTGAGGACCCATCACATCTACACAAAGCCTTATACTCCGGCCGGAAATGTGCTCGTGTAACGTGTTAATAGAAACCTCAACATGATGTTAAGTAAACTGGTACAAGTGAAACCTGAAGATTTGGATCTTTGTATTCCTGCAGCTTTATTTGGCTACAGAGAATCTCCTCGTACTTCCACAGGATTTCCGCCAGCTACGCTTTTATTCGGCAGACCTATCAAGGGGCCGCTTGAAGCATTACTCTGTTCGCTGACAGACCAGAAGGCAGATGAGACAGTTGTCTCAGCCAGTAAATACGTATCGGATTTAAAGAAAAGGTTGAAACAATGATGGGACCTAGCAACGACTAACTTTAAGCGAGCACGCACAAAGCACGCTTACCGATACAGGAAAGTCGCGAAAGAGAGAGAACTGGAAGCAGGACAGAAAGTTTTGGTGTTACTCCCTACCGGAAACAACCAACTGAGGATCGGATGGCAACGGCCGTTTACCGTCCTGAAAAAGATTTCTAAGGCTAACTACCAGATCTCTATTCAAGGAAAGGAAAAGGTTTTCCATTTAAATCTGTTAAAGAGATACTTGGAAAGACCGGTGCCGACCTCCGAACATCTCCTGACGATCGCCAAAATTGACGAAGATGACGATAGTGAAAGGGAAATTCCACTGCACATACACGAAATCTTTCAAAAATGTCAAAAACGGCGACGCTCTTTTAAGCGCGCATGGGAGACATTCCAGAGAAAGGAAACTTTGGGAGTAGACTTGAGTAGGAATTGGAGAGAGATGGAGGGGGGAGATCAGAGTGAAGAAGACAGATACCCTGAAGCTACGGATACAGGAAATTTATTTCCATAACGTAGACATGGAGTGCTTCCATATCTTAAAGGGGGGACGTTATGTCGCATAGAGATTATGATCAATAAATTTTCTATATTCTCTTCTTTTTTTCTACCCGTGTCCTCTATTTTAATATCACTCTTTATCCTTTTCCTGTGTTTTTCGCATTCGTACGTTTGCGACTATAAACATTACTATTTTCCCATTCAAACTTTCACCTGGTTTCGTTTTCTCATTTAGAAACGCAGTAGATTACCTAACGTGTCAGTCCCTTGCACGAGATAATTTTAGGTGGGATTTCAGTCTATCAGACATGATGAGCAGACAAATTGTCTACATTTGCAGCTGTCACGAGAGTTTTTCGTCAGGCTAGCTCCCGGCAAAATGTGAAATTGCCCTCTGCAGTGGAGACGGGTCGTCTGACATTCGCATCTGACATGAGCGCTCACTGTCCGATAGTTAGACGGAGGTGTGAATCGCGCCAGCCATGCTCGCTCAAAGCAGACAGAGTGTCTGGCATTTCGCCTCTGACACGCGCGCTCACGATCAGATAGTTAGACGGAGGTGTGAAGACGCACGTTTGGCAGTTATGAGCAGCGTCTAAGCAGACGTAGGTGTTAAGACGGAAAGGGGAGATTATTTGGTTTTGCGAAATAAGTTGGGACCCCTTTGTCTGGTTTAAGATATTAATCAGAGTTTGAAACTTGATTTCACTCATTCTCCATTTGCAGTAGACGTGGTCACTTCGTTCTAGATACTTAAACTTATAAGTGAAAACTCATAGTTTCCTTGTGATACCGTAGTTCTGTGTTGAGGTAAATATTATATTTAATATATCTAGATTTTGCGAGTGATTAAGTGTTAAACTACCTATTTTATCCCACTAGTTTCTTTTGTGCAGATTGATTAATTTATAAGTCTGTTATATTCTCTAGCTGATGAGTTACAGTTGAAAACAGAATAAATTATAATTTCTAGCTTAAAATCATGTAGCTATAATGAATTTAATTTAACTGCTAAATAATCAGACGAGAATAATCTTTCTAAACTAACTTATAAATGCTAGATGCCTCATGAGTGTTGACGGAATACGTATGTATTCCTAATTCACGATGATTGATTTTTATATATAACTTATTTCACGGGAAAGTTTAAACGTCAAGTCAAGCTCTACGCTTGCAGTTCAAAATGTAAGTTATATTGAGTACATAATATGTAAAATATTTCATATGTGTTTTTTCTTTATTCAGTGAATACTGGGGTAACCCAACTTTGCCGGCGTTTAGTACAGAGACAAACCTGTGAGAAACATAAACATTTTATATCTTTAACCACGTGGGTTTTTCAAGAAACACCTGTCTGACAGGGCGTGTGCCTTCAGAGATAGACAGAATACTAATCCCACTAACGGGTTTTTTTTAAAGAATAAATGCGTATACTGCGCCTTTGAGTCAGATCATATTTCTTCACAAACTCTAATGTACATGCTGCCTTGTGGCGAGAGTAATTGCTGAAGAATGTAAAAATAAACATTAACTTTTCCGACATTATTTGACCAAGTGTGTGGTGAACCAAGATTATCTGTTGAGAGAAGTTGTCCACCGGTCATCTTCCTAATTAATGGAAACCTCGGGTTCTGACACTGTGTGCCCGCTGAAACACAAACTCTTACCTCGTGAATAAGTGACATTAACTTAAATCTGTAAAGAAAGAACGATCGCCTGAAGTGGACGCTCCCCGGACACGTTGAATGAAACCAATATCTGCAGAACTGGGTATCCGCTTCATCCACAGATAGACAGATTAAACGAAGTGTACACTAAGGCTTGCGCCAGACGGCGAACAACAGCACGATTGTAGGTAAGGTTGTGTGAATCAGGGCTCTGATGAAAGAACCGAGTGAAAGTAGACTGAAGGATGTTCTTCGTTTGATTCACTCACTTTGTAACATTCCTTATTCAAGATTTGTTGCTAAACTATATTTTCCCTTAGAATAGACCAGAGATATCAAGTCTGTCCATACCTTAAAAGGGGGAAATATTAGACCAAATCATATGTATCTGTGACTCTTTGGGCTATCATCGTTCTCCTAACGGGACTGTGGGCTAAACATCGAGGAAAGATCATACCAACGGGTCTATCATTCTTGTAGCATTTTCTTGTTTTTAATGACTGTGTATATGCCTTTGAGGTAATTTTATATGTTGTGACGTAAGTTTATATTGATAATTATGTGACCGCTTGGCCTTTCACGCTAGCTTTGTCCCTCCTACTTTAACGCTAAGCGTTTATATGTGCTAGAAGATGATACATGTAAGAATGACAGACCTTAAATGCAAATAAGACGTTTTTACACAAAACGCAGCATTCATTCAAAGTTCAGTTGCCGTTACTGCTCTGACAGGGTAAACGTAGGTCAGTCCCAGATAATAATGAATGGGTTTTATAAGCGCGAAAGTGGGAAATGAATGTTTGTGTGATCTGGTTTTTTTAAAATCCTATTGTTAAGTTGGAAAAGATCACGCATGTGAAAATAAAGTCGAAATAACAGAATGTCATGTGCAAAAAGATCGAAAAGCTGAGGAGAGGAGTGCAAATGTTAATTATTGTGTCGTGTGAAAAAAGGACTGGTCGTGTGGAAAAAGGCGGGGAAAAAGAAGAAATAGTATAAATAGAAGAGTTGTGGGCGATAGGCAGAGAGATTTTAGGATTTATGATTCCAAGGATACCATTATTTTAGACTAGAGGATTTTTACAAATAGCGTTAGGAGAACTTCGTCTTTGAGGATACCAAGACAAGTTTTTTTCTTTAGTAGACAAGTGTGTATATTATTCAGTTGGATTATAGATTGTTCATTTTGGATAAACAACCATCATTTTGTGAAATTTACGGTGTTTGTCTAATGTCATCAATAAACTCTAATATAATTTTCTACATTTGCTGTTTGTGGAAATTTACAGTAATTTCTTTCGGATATTAGTTGTTGTGCTGAAACTGTTTTGCTTATCACCAAACTCAAATGGAAGAACATTCCTGGGTTGAAAAAAAATAACAAAAGGTCAAGTATTACGATCTCTGGCGGAACGCCAGTTAGAAATTTTATCAACGGAATCAAACAACAAAAGATATGGGAAGTAAATAATGTTACAACCATTGATCAACAAACATGTATGATTACGAAGATGGAATGAGGGTACATATCAGACCTCTAAGACAATGGAGAACACCACTTAACAGACATCACCAGGTCGGTTTTGTAACATCAAGTGACACGTTGGGCCCCCATGATTAATAGTCAACCTAAAGAAATAAACGAACTACAAGTGAAGAAAAATAAAATGATTTGTGTTGCGACACAAACAAACGTTGACAGGTCAAGTCAGGTCAATGACCCAGAACTACAAGTAAAGAAAACAACGATGATCAGTGTTACAGCACAAACAGATGTTGACTTTAACACCGACCTAACAGATACTGGTACACCAGAAACAGTAGACTTCAACTCATCTGACGTACACACTCGAACAGCATTAAAACAGTTGGCCAGGCAGACAAATTCATACGAAATCCAAATTACAGAACCAAGCGTACAAGAGTTGAAGAAAGAGATAAAAGCAATCCTGAAAGAAGGTGACTGTTGCGTGATAAATTCTCGCAACATCGTTTTATTACAATATCTATTTTATAACGCAAGGGCAACAACTGCTTGAAATTTATAGTCACTTTTCTCGGTAAGCATTTGTCTTCTCGCGTTGGTATTGAATGCAGTTAAGTTTTGAGCTGTGGTCTTTTTGCGCTGGACTGCGCATGACTGGTCTTGTTTTTTTGGTCGATCGGTTTCCGCCCACCACTAGTGGAGTGAGCGATTTGAATGGCGAAAGAGATGCCTCGTTGAAGAGGGGATCTCCGCTATTTTTTGTTCTGTCAGGGATGTGTAGTCCTCTTAATGGATATTTCGTTTATTCGAGATAATACCTCTAGTGTTTCCCACATGTCGGGAGGCGTGATATTTCTGTGTATTTCCTGAAGGCAAGGTAAATTGACTTTTCATTAACTCTATCGATTTTGGGTCGTGAGCGATTTCGATTCATAGCCTGTCTTCGAAAGTCGTCGTCACGAGATGTTTTCCCAGCTCACATGTCGCTGTATTGTACTGCATCGGTTGATGCATGTCCCAAGGACCATTACTTGCTACTTTGTTAAATGAACTAGGTTTGGAAAACCTTTATTATCTAGAGGATATTTTTGAGGACATTATTTATACTTCGGCAGACGTGTCTGTCTTGCTGAAGTCAGACTAAGGAGAGTGAACTGATCTCATACATCTGGTTATCTCCTGGCTGTTATAGAAAAGGATGGAGTTTTTCCCCTGACTACATTTACAGCACTATGAAATATAACATGCATCTGACTCATCATTGTAATGCTGTCTACCGTCTATTGCTGTATTGAATGTTGCTGTGATAATGACTGTTTGATGTGCCTACATATTCGCGTAACCATTTTGTCACTGTGGCGTCCACAATAAATAATGAAGAAAAACGTCAACGGCTGTTACAAGAATCATTGACTTTATACGTCGTGAGTTTACTGACGTCCTATGTGGATTGCCCTGTTATTTTTGTATGAACATTGTTTTGACTGAACACATCTGCACACTACACAAAACCAGACATGCGGATACCATCCATCATCATATGGCATCACGCATCATTTGGTGGCCATAAGCTGGTTTGATTCTGGTACCAGCAAACACGGGGTCCCTTACCCACTTCATTTTCAACAAGAATTCATCAGCATCCTTCAAGAAATTAACATTCTTCAATACAGTCAACATCTTCAAAATTTTCAAAGTACTCGGCGTTGCCCGGTAAAAGTCAAAATTTCAACTTTTTGACGGAAACAAGAATTTGACAGTACCCGGCGTTGTTACATGTTGCCGGATAACTCGGACTGCTGTTATCTTTTACGCAAGTCAAGCAAGTTGCTGCTGTCAAGGTTCCAGTGCTGTCGTTTTTGTGAAGGTCAAGTGCCGGTTGAAACGGGTTGTTTTCTGAAGAAGGCCAAGTACCGATTTCCATCAACTTACTTTTGGATTAGAAGGTCAAGTGCCGAAACAACTCAACACACAGTATTTCAGAAGCTCTTGTACCATCGTGTTAGCAGTGGAAGCAGTTCAGATGTGCCATCATCGTTGGAGCTTCGCTCTTTAGGACGTTGATTGACATCCGTTTTTCTGCTGTTCTACGATTGGAAGCCTATAAGTTAAGTGGCCTGTTTGTATGTAAACTGTGCCCTTATACTTCTGCTGAGTCTTCTGTGTATCATCTCATTCTATATGTTATATGTTTATATGTTATTTGTATATTTATATGTTTATATTTCAGCGGGTTCTCGGTTGGGTGGTGTCTCCGTTAGATTATGCCACGTCATAGAGGTCGTCTATTGTGAGCGTTTTCTGTAGGGTTTGCAAATTTCCGATACTGGAATTTGCTAAGCGACTTCTGTTGCTATTTATGTTAGCTGTGATGACATGTTTTAATATTGTTTTCGTTATTATTTCGCATTCTTTAGTTTTGTTTTGATTTGTTTGTATTTGTTAGCCTACTCTCGTCTATAATTTAGTTTCATACAACATTTTTGTTTATACACTGTGGTGTCATGTATTTTGTTTAATTCTATCGCAGATATCGTCACATTTTTTGTGATATTTCATTAATTTCTGCTTTATTTTTAGTTGATTTCTGCGAACGTTTTTGTATTGTTGCTGATCTTTGTTATTGTTTACATTGTTATTGTTTACATTGTTTGCATTGTTTACATTTTCAATGTTTACATTCTGCATGTGTTTACATAGTCATTGTTTACAGTTATAGTAATTAGTTAATGGGCTATGCTAATGCACTGTTACTACTACACTGATGATAAATGAATGATGAATAGTGTCGTGCACTATTGAATGAGAAGTGCACTTATGATCAAGAATTGAGTGCTGATATTTCATATACAAGTTCTTTGATTGGAGACTTGTTTCCCACAGAGACTGGGATAATATAATGTGATGTGAATATACAAGTGCTTAATTAAGACTTGTTACACTTAGGTTTGAAATAAATTAGTTAATTATTTCAGGTTTTGGACTCATATGTTAGACAACATGTCTACATTTGAGCACTTTATTGAGCAGGGTAAATTGCTTGGGAAGACTGGTGATAAGTTAGAAGAATTTGCAACTGCTCGATATGATAAAGCAATGGAAGCTGAACAAAAGAAACTGCAGATGCAGGTGGATGAAAAAAGATTCCAAATGGAAATGGAAAAACAAAAAAGGGAATCAGAAGCGGAGGAGAGAAAACTCCAGCTACAGCTAGAAGCTGAAAATAAAAGACTTGAAAAAGAGGCTGAAAATAAAAGACTTGAAAAAGAGGCTGAAAATAAAAGACTTGAAAAAGAAGCTGAAAATGAAAGACTTCAAAAAGAGGCTCAGGCTGAGGAAAGAAGATTACAGAGAGAGTCTGATGAGAGGAAAGAGAAAGCAAAAATGGAACATGAAGAAAAGGTCTTAGCTTTAGAGTTGGAAAAATTGAAATTGACGAGCATGAGTAATGGTAATGATTCAAACAAGGGTTCATCTTCTGGTAAGGCTAATAATGATACTTTTAAGATTAAGTTACCAACATTTAGTCCTTCCAGTGATGACATAATGTTCTATCTGGACAGATTTGAACAAGCATGTACAGCTCATAACATAGACAAAGCAAAATATGTTTATCAGTTATCAGGGATACTGACAGGTAAAGCTCTAAGTATATTAAATATGGTGGATGAACCTGACAAGAACAATTATGAGGTTGTCAGGGCCGCTTTGTTAAAGAAATATCAGCTTAACGAAGACGGCTATCGTCTACAATTTAAAAACATGTTACCTGAAAATGGAGTTGAATTCTCCGAGTTTATTGCAAGAATACGCATTACTTTCTCACGATGGGTTGAACTATCTAAGACGGAAAAAACTTATGAAGGACTTATGGACTTAATACTTAGAGACAAAGTCATGTCGTCTGTCAATGAGTCTTTCCTTGCTTTCCTTCATGAACGTAACCCTAAAACAATAAAAGAAATGGAAGATTTCTGTTGCCAATACGTAACTGCGCACCCACACATAACCATGGGTAACTCTAAGGTGAAAGAAGGTTTACCAGTTGCTTCGGCAGCTCCGTATGGTCCAAACTTTGCTCGTAGATCCCAACAAAATTTTGATAGAAAGAGTAGCGGTAATTTCTGTCAAAATCATGGAAATCAATTTCATGGTGATTCTTCTTCGAAGAATTGGAGACAACCTGATAGTACTCGTTACTATCACCCTAATAATTATAAGCATTTCAAAAGAGGATATGGTAATAGAGGTTATTCCTGCCGAAGACCTCAGAACCAAACAAATAGATGTTCGCATCAATGTGAACATGATAGTAATCGTGGAAACTGGAATTCGAACCAGGATAACAATTACAATAGAGACAATAATAACTGCAGAGATAATAATAACTCTGATAACTTCAGAGGTAATAATAGTCGGGGTAGATCTCAACACAAAAAAAGAGATATCAGCAGGCTAATGCTGTACAACAGGAAACTGAGGGAGCCTGTAATCATGTTGTTGATAGTAAAAACTTTGACGCTGTCACTGGTTCTGCTTTTGACTTTGAGAGAGCAAACAAATGCCCCCAATGCAGTACTTTATTCGAACCGGGTACCATAACTACTTTGAGTTGTGGTCACCCACTTCCCGCTCTTCCTGCTGCTGTTGCGCATGACGGGAGGGGTTCTTTAATTCTACATAAGGGTCTTGTTAATGATACTCCGGTCTCACTACTTTTCGATTCCGGATGCACCACTATTGGTGTTAGACAATCGCTTGTAGATCCATCTTGTGCTACAGGAAGGGTTATTAAATGTGTCACATTTGGCGGCACTCTAGAAAAATATCCTACTGCTGTAATTCGCATTGCCACTCCTTTCTTTACTGGAGATGTGCATGCTTGTCTCTTACCTAATCCTATTGCGGACCTTATTATTGGTCGTATTCACGGAGTTAGGGAGTGTACCCCACAGCAGATTGCTGCTTGGGAAGATAATAACATGCAAGCTACAAATGCAGTAGTTACAAGAGCACAAGCTCTACAAACACCCGAAACTTCACTGAATAGTGATAATGAAGTTGATAGCCAAGATAGTCACTTAGTAATCACTCGTGACTCTTTCATAAAATTGCAAGAAGAAGATCCTTCTTTAAAAAAATTCTTCGTTCTTGCGAAGAAAGGTGATCCGAATCAGGATACAAATAGAAATTCTTGGATTGCAATGAGAAACGGCGTACTTGTACGTATGGTACAAGATTCGACTACGTCGGCACATTCGCAAATTCTTGTTCCCAAGAGCATGAGAGTGCAAATATTACAACATGCTCATGACTCGCAATGTGCTGGACATATGGGTTTTTCCCGTACGAAGTCGAGAGTCCTTGCGGCTTTCTTTTGGCCTTTTGTCAATAAGGACATTCGTATTTACTGCCGATCATGCAAGGTATGTCAGGAGGTCAAATCTAGAGGACCACGACATGCTGCGCCTATCCAGGCTGCTGACATTCCTATTCGGCCGTTTCAGAAAATGGCCATAGATATTATTGGCCCTTTTAAGGTCAAGTCGGCCAGAGGACATCAGTTTATCCTTACATGTGTCGATATGTGCACACGTTGGCCAGAGGCTATTCCTCTTAAGAGCATATCTACTACAGATATCGCAGATGCTCTTTGGTTGATATTTTCTCGCTTGGGGTTCCCCAGAGAAATATTGTCAGACCATGGCACTCAACTCATATCTGACACTATGTCACAGGTAATGTCTACCTTACATATTGAACGATCTCTCAGTAGTATCTACCATCCTATGTCTAATGGGTTAGTTGAGCGTCTGAATAGAACGCTCAAGACTTTGCTTGGTAAGATAACTGAAGATCATCCTCAAGATTGGGACAGGGTTTTACCCGCGGCTCTCTTTGCCTATAGAGAAGTCCCTAATGAACACACAGGATTTTCTCCCTTCGAACTTGTCTTTGGCGCGCGTCCACGCGGCCCTATGTCTTTATTACACGATCTCATCACTGCCGATGATATTAGCGATGAAACTCAATCCTCATATGAGTATGTCATTGCTCTTAGACAAAAGATCATTGAGGCATGTAAGCTAGCAACTGCTTCATCAGAAATTGCTAAAGAGAAGGCAAGACAGTTTGCTAACAAGAATAGATGTCTACGACAACTTTGTCCAGGTGACAAAGCATTCGTCCTACTCCCCAGTAGGGAAAATAGACTTCTTATTGCATGGAAAGGTCCGTATGCAATAGTCTCTCGGATTTCCGATGTTGACTATGTGGTCGATATTGATGGAAAGCATAAAACTTTCCACATAAACATGCTTTCGGAATTTCACGAACGTCCGGACTATTTGCTGCCTATTTTCCAGGCAACGGATGATGCTCCTGCACCTCACGGTCATTATTCATCCCTGTCTGTCATACAGGATGAGGAAGCTACCTTCTCTGATGTCAACCTTCCCCTTCCAGTGGTTCCATTACATTCCACGGAATCTTGGAAAAACGTTTCTGTTTCTCCTAATCTTTCTGGTGACGAACATCGACAAGTCTCGTCGATGTTACAAACATTTCAGGATGTTCTCACTGACATTCCTGGACACACAGATGTCATAGAACATGACATAATTCTTACCGACAATAATCCAATTAGGGTTAGGCCGTATCCTATTCCTATACACTTTCAGTCGCAAGTGGAAAAGGAATTGGATGAAATGATTCAATTAAATATAATTGAACCATCGACTTCACCATATTCTTCTTCCATGGTTATTGTCCGGAAGAAGGATAAGAACATACGAATTTGCGTTGATTATCGCAAATTGAATCAGGTCACAAAGTTCGATGCTGAACCGATGCCTTTGTTAGAAGATCTACTGATTAGACTTTCTAATTCTAGATTCTTCACTAAACTTGACTTGTCTAAAGGTTATTGGCAAGTGCCTTTAGCAGAGCATGCCAAACCTCTTACTGCTTTTTCTACACCTAGGGGTCTATTTCAATGGAATGTTATGCCTTTTGGTCTCATGAACGCCCCTGCCACTTTCGTTCGCATGATGCGTCGAATTCTGTCACATCGTTCGGATGTCATCGCATACTTAGATGACATCTGTCTCTTCAGTGATACCTGGGAAGATCACTATTTAGGGTTATATGACTTACTGTCCACTCTACGTGAGAATAATTTGACAGCAAAACCTTCTAAAGCTTTTGTTGGTTTTGGTGAAATCTCTTTCCTGGGTCATCGTGTTGGTCATGGTCTCTTGAAGACAGAAGACCACAATACTTCCAAAATACTGAACATCTCTGTTCCTAAAACGAAGAAACAAGTTAGGAGTCTCTTAGGTTTAATTCAATTTTATGGGAGATTTATTCCAAATTTATCTTCGATCATGGCACCTCTCTCAACATTGTTGAAGAAAGGTTCGCCTAATCTGGTCCGTTGGTCTGAAGAATGCCAATCTTCACTAGACCAAATCAAGAATATATTTTCTTCTCCTCCCATCTTAAGATTACCTACTCTTGATAGGACTTTTGTTCTTCGGAGTGATGCTTCATCCACTGGGATTGGAGCAGCACTGATGCAAGAATATGCAAATACTCTGCATCCTGTTATGTACATTTCTAGAAAACTAAATGCGGCAGAGAGGAACTACTCGGTTTTAGACCGTGAGTTGTTAGCGATGGTTTGGTCAATTCTAAAGCTACAAAGATTCCTCCTGGGCGCACATTTCATTCTAGAGACTGATCAGAAAGCTCTTACAGCTATTCAGACTAAGAATTTGAAGAGTTCGAGATCCACTCGATATGCTATAGCTCTTCAACCTTTTCACTTCACGGTACGAGCTATCCGTGGTGCGGATAATGTGATGGCTGACATTTTGTCTAGATGCCCACATGACTCCAACTAATACTTCTGTCCTATATTTCCATATATTACAGAGTCATAACACACCTATATTTCTACAATAGATTAGCACATCTGTACTTACTTTATATGTACACACTATCGTGCTTTGTTGTCATCTTCTTCTGTTCGTTTTTTAAGATGATAGAGGAGGACTGAGTAGTTAATATAAGGGCCGTTAGTTTACTAAACAGCCACAATTATTAATAATGTATTGTACCTTATGAAGCATATTAGTTATTAATTAGCATTATATTGCTTGTACTTTCTCAGAATGTCATTGTTGAGCTGAGGACTTACCTTACTAGTATCAAGCATGACGAGTTCTAGATTGTGTACTTACCCTCGGAATACCAGAGCATATGTCCTGGATCGTCATGTAGTTTAACTTTACTATGTACTTATGTCATTACATGTCAAAGAATGTACTATTTAAATTTTCCTATCAGATTTGTACATCCATTTTTAAAGACAATATTAGAGTATGCTGTTTAATGATGATTATGGTAACTTGCATACGTATATTGTGTTTACATGCTAACGTGATGTGTGTTGGTGACACCTCCCCGATGTGAATATTTTTTGAGACATATTTATTTTTCTGTTGAGGTATATCCTCACCAGACACTCTATATTTAGCCTCATGTTAGGCAATTTAATTAATTATCAGCGCATAATTCGTGCGTTTTGAGCCGCTTATCGCATGCTCTTTGATATTTTAAAAAAAAAATATGTTCCACATTTTTTTTTTATCGGGAGGAGGTGGTGATATGTTGCGTGATAAATTCTCGCAACATCGTTTTATTACAATATCTATTTTATAACGCAAGGGCAACAACTGCTTGAAATTTATAGTCACTTTTCTCGGTAAGCATTTGTCTTCCCGCGTTGGTATTGAATGCAGTTAAGTTTTGAGCTGTGGTCTTTTTGCGCTGGACTGCGCATGACTGGTCTTGTTTTTTGGTCGATCGGTTTCCGCCCACCACTAGTGGAGTGAGCGATTTGAATGGCGAAAGAGATGCCTCGTTGAAGAGGGGATCTCCGCTATTTTTTGTTCTGTCAGGGATGTGTAGTCCTCTTAATGGATATTTCGTTTATTCGAGATAATACCTCTAGTGTTTCCCACATGTCGGGAGGCGTGATATTTCTGTGTATTTCCTGAAGGCAAGGTAAATTGACTTTTCATTAACTCTATCGATTTTGGGTCGTGAGCGATTTCGATTCATAGCCTGTCTTCGAAAGTCGTCGTCACGAGATGTTTTCCCAGCTCACATGTCGCTGTATTGTACTGCATCGGTTGATGCATGTCCCAAGGACCATTACTTGCTACTTTGTTAAATGAACTAGGTTTGGAAAACCTTTATTATCTAGAGGATATTTTTGAGGACATTATTTATACTTCGGCAGACGTGTCTGTCTTGCTGAAGTCAGACTAAGGAGAGTGAACTGATCTCATACATCTGGTTATCTCCTGGCTGTTATAGAAAAGGATGGAGTTTTTCACCTGACTACATTTACAGCACTATGAAATATAACATGCATCTGACTCATCATTGTAATGCTGTCTACCGTCTATTGCTGTATTGAATGTTGCTGTGATCATGACTGTTTGATGTGCCTACATATTCGCGTAACCATTTTGTCACTGTGGCGTCCACAATAAATAATGAAGAAAAACGTCAACGGCTGTTACAAGAATCATTGACTTTATACGTCGTGAGTTTACTGACGTTCTATGTGGATTGCCCTGTTATTTTTGTATGAACATTGTTTGACTGAACACATCTGCACACTACACAAAACCAGACATGCGGATACCATCCATCATCATATGGCATCACGCATCAGTGACCTCAACACACTCACAACACGAAAGGTGCAGAAATTACTGGAGGACAGGTTTGCTGTTTGTTTGTTTGCAAGACGAAAAGAAATTCGCAAGTTGGTGATAAATACGTTTGAACAAGACGATGAGAAAAACATAGTCACCAAAGCTCGTGCAGCACAAATTAAGAAAGCTACTCATCGCCCGATAGCACCACCAGTTTTATCTAATGGCAGACCCATACATAAAGCCACATTAAACCACTATCATTCCCCAGATACGACAAAAACCTCACGCAGAGAATCTGAGAACACAAATACATATTGCCGCAGAGAATCAGAGAGCAACAATAGAAATTGCGACGAACATACAGACAACGCTGTTTCACAAGCAGAACGGCACACCTCTGAACAAGATAATGATACTCGACACACAGCACCATCTAATGAAGAAAAAGCAGACAGCGCTACATGCACACTTGAGGAAGATTTTATTCTTCCACCACCTCCATTCAAACACTAATCTGACTTAGATACAGCAGATCCCGAGAGTGACCACGACAGTGTGATCAGTCCACGCAACACTGAATTTCACATAGCAACGAAGCGCCCATATTCTGGAACAACAGATAACTCACCACCGTTAACAAAATGTGTCCGGTTGCCTCAAGAGCAAGTACGTATGAAATTGCGTGGAAAAAGCAGACAGCCACACAACACGCAGCATGAGGTGCACCATTTCAACACTATTTCATCCTTACCCTCGACAACTGCAGCCACCACCCACTCGACAGTGCGAAATGCGCCATCCTCTTGTGATCAACGATTGGCGAGGAAAAAAGTTGTCTTGATTGAAATCGCCAACTTCCTCATGTCAAATTCGTAAACGTCCAGTTCAACGATTATTGGTTTATTGGAGAATCAATCTTCTCTAATAAGAAAAGGTACTCACCCAGCTAAAGTACCCAACGAGTACTAACTCTTCAAAGTACTACCCCTCGTTCCCCATCATCTAAAGTCACTAGTGTCCATTTTTTTTTTTTTGGTAGGAAATTTTATTTTTTCAGAAAGATGTCAGCCTCAGTCAAGACCCTGCTGATGATACTGATGATAGTAATATTTATGACATCTGCAACACCCACATATACTAACAAGTTATTATGGCGTCACACCATTGTGTTTTAATTTTATACAATTATTTCAGATTCTTCGTCGACATGGACTGTCATTAGGACTACATTTTTTTACACCGCTATGTCAAGAAATTGAAGAACTTTTGCAAACATTCTATAATAATAATAATAAATTCTTTAAGCACCAAACACGGCGCATAAGGCAGAAACCAGTGCTCTCCAGGTTGTTCGTTGTGACGCCACTCCTCTTAGCTCTTGCACATTATTTAGGCCCAACGTTCTTCCTTCTCTTATTATTGTTCTTCTGAGTGTTTCTTTTGGTCTTCCTTTTTTCCTCTTACCCTCAGGAACCCAAGTGAGCGCCTGTAGTGGTATTCTGTTGTTTTGCATTCGTAGGACATGACCGATATATGACCATCGTCTTTTCCTTATATAGTCGGAGACATATTTCTGCCTAGAGTCTTCTCTTATTTGTCGATTAGTCTTGAATTCTTTCCAACTGATGTTCATGAGTTTTCTAAGACATTTGTTCTCGAATGTATTCAGCTTGTTCTCCAATGATTTTGTTATTTTCCAACTCTCACAGCCGTATGTTAACACTGAGATAACATTTGAATTAAACAGACGAAGCTTGGTATGTATATTCAATGATCGTAATTTCCAAATGTTAGATAATCTATTGAAGGCGCTAGCTGCCAAAGCAATTCTAGTATGGATTTCTCTTGTTGTGTCACCATCCTGAGTCATTTTACTTCCTAAATAATTGAAACTTTCAACTTTCTGTAGTTTTTCCCCGTTCAAGATGATATCAAAGGTCTCGTTAGAAACATTCTATAACACTATGTTATCCAGGTTAAACAGAACTTTAAATTATCTAAGTTCTCTAGTTATACAAAAAAAAAAAAAAATTTTTTCCAACTGTTAGGTACGAAATCTTTATGATTAGAAGAGTACCCACTGTACAAATTACACCACTTTTGCCTTTGAAAATCTTTATAACAGGACTTATGCTTTACAACAGTTTTTATTTTTTTGTTTTTTCCCCCTTCTTGATGAGTTTAGTGACAAAAGCAAACATACTATACGCACACACATATTTTTCCTTTGTGACACATGAGAATTTCTTTTTTTGAATGTGTTAATCACCGCTTTCCTTTTGTGTTATGGAAAGACCGTTTTATAATGTTCAATCGCATCAAGAATGTATTTTGGCGATTTTTCTTAATGATGCTGTTACGACAAATACCATGTGTACAAGAAGATGAGATGTCCACAGCGGACATCGGTAAAAGATAATGAGGACATTGTTACCCCCACTGACACAGCTAACGCCCCTAAGATCACCGAGTACATTCCCATGACTGACATTCTTTCCCCTCCCACGGTGATAAACCATACTCCGTCATTTATCCCAATATACACACCACTCCACTAAATAACTGAGACATATATATTTTCACCTAAAATTTGACTTGGTGATATACAAGTTTTTTGCAAGTCGGGTAAAACTTATATGCTAATCAACACAGTTCGCGGATTGGCGAAATACTACATTGTTACATGCACACCATGACGATTCCATGAGAAATCGCTAACATGGTAACGGATATGTTCACATGTTGATAAACCTTGAATTGAGAAATAAACATCACATGTTGATGTACCTGTATTTTCCTGACCATTTGTCACGTTGTAAGCGGAACGCTACAGTATATTTTCTTGACAAATTGTTGTCCATTATTATGAACTTGCATTTGTATGCAGATTTTATATTTGTTGACGGACCTATAAACCGTTTGGTACTTGGTTCAGGGTAACTGAGATAGTTCATACTCCAACACCCGATAGTTATTTGGATCGGTATAGTTGTCCTCCCTCATAGTAACGACCATTACATAAGTTGGAGATTAGAGACACTTTTTAATAAATGCTTTGTAACTCCATGTAACCAGATTAATAATGCTATATTTATATTGTGCGACGAACACATAGACAGTTCACCAAACTTGTCCTGATTTTTGGTGTTTAAGACCCATATACATCCTGGTAAATCACTGACCGCAGTGGCAGGATTGGGGTCGCCTGTATCGTATGATTGTATTATATTTACCACGTTCTATATTGACAGTTACGAGAGCGTACAGCTCCAGTTCATATTTTTTAAATAATAAATTTATAGATTAACATTGCCATGTATTATATTCTTATGTCATAATATATATACGAGCTCGTATAATACATTTTTTTGTTGTTGCGTACCACGGTCTGATGTTTGACCATTAGTTCTATGCTGTTAGGCTGATGTTCGTCGCAGCTACTACATTTAAGATTGTTAAATACTTAATGAATATTAGTCAATTCTGTTAAATATTGCCAAAGTATTTTTTTTGTTTTGTTTTTATTTGTGTTGTTTGCACAACCCATGAAAATCGTATGCGATTATTTTTTTAATTTTATTTTATTTTTATTTTTTTATTTTAATGTTATCATTAAGTATGTTATCATTTTGGTGATGACTAACGCACAGCGTTGTTCATATTGATATTGTTAAAAAGTAGTGTACATCAATACTGTTCAATGGCGAAGTGTATTAACAAATTTTATGTATCCCCCGTTTTACGCATTATAAATATACTGGGATCCCTCGTTTTACGAACAATTATTTTTTTTCACTCATTTTCTTTTTTTTTCTCTCTAAGAGACTCTAAGAATAGGTTATTCGTTTATAACAGTCACTAGCATGAAGTACTTAGTTGATAGTACGCAAATGTCTCCCTCTGGGATACATTTGTGTGACCAGGGACGTATGTGACCGCTTGGCCTTTCACGCTAGCTTTGTCTCTCCTACTTTAACGCTAAGCGTTTATATGTGCTAGAAGATGATACATGTAAGAATGACAGACCTTAAATGGAAATAAGACGTTTTTACACAAAACGCAGCATTCATTCAAAGTTCAGTTGCCGTTACTGCTCTGACAGGGTAAACGTAGGTCAGTCCCAGATAATAATGAATGGGTTTTATAAGCGCGAAAGTGGGAAATGAATGTTTGTGTGATCTGGCTTTTTTTATCCTATTGTTAAGTTGGAAAAGATCACACACGTGAAAATAAAGTCGAAATAACAGAATGTCGTGTGCAAAAAGGTCGAAAAGCCGAGGAAAGGAGTGCAAATGTTAATTATTGTGTCGTGTGAAAAAAGACGGGTCGTGTAGAAAAAGGCGGGAAAAAAGAAGCAATAGTATAAATAGAAGAGTTGTGGGCGATAGGCAGAGAGATTTTAGGATTTATGATTCCAAGGATACCATGATTTTAGACTAGAGGATTTTTACAAATAGCGTTAGGAGAACTTCGTCTTTGAGGATACCAAGACAAGTTTTTTTCTTTAGTAGACAAGTGAGTGTATTATTCTGTTGGATTATAGATTGTTCATTTTAGATAAACAACCATCATTTTGTGAAATTTACAGTGTTTGTCTAATGTCGTCAATAAACTCTAATATAATTTTCTACATTTGCTGTTTGTGGAAATTTACAGTAATTTCTTTCGGATATAAGTTGTTGTGCTGAAACTGTTTTGCTTATCACCAAACTCAAAGGGAAGAACATTCCTGGGTTGAAAAAAATAACAAAAGGTCAAGTATTACGATCTCTGGCGGAACGCCAGTTAGCAATTGAACCACCACAACATATGACGGATTAACACTGACTAAATAACAATCAATATAACTACATGTGCCGTACAAACATACACGGCTACAATTAAACTGCCCTTAAACTTAATCAGCGTGTTGGTCAGCTCGTTCTAGAATATCTATATAATCATTTGTTATAGTGTTCCCACGTCTGTACATCTAACTGTCGTCTTGTATGTGGGTGCACGTGAGTGGATAGAAATATATATATATATATATGCAATATATATATGTTTGTTTAGACTGTCTGACTCCTCTAAATCTGTCGTAGAAGATAGGTGAATGAGAGAAGATTTCTCGATTTCAGAGACAGCCTCTATCACAGTCTACTATCTCACTCGTGGAACTCTATTGCTATTACTATCTCTCACTGTGACTATCACTTATTCAAATCTATTCAGAAGGGACCAACCCAAGTGTTAATTCCCTTATCGAAAATCTACGACAATGCACCCTTCCAGGCCTCTTTAGTCTTACGTAAGGACATACCTTCAGAGAATGCATCGATAGCCTTCAATCAATCTTCCTCGATGGTCTAGAAGCCTCTTCTTGCCTTCATCCATCCAGAGACCACGTTTGTCCTTCCTCCAGCACTACAACCATTAGACACCATTGATATGCCTTCCTTGATTAATGAACTAGATACCATTCACATACCAGCCACCAAGATAAGACGAACGAGATTTTCTGGTTTGGCAATATTTATTAGCATTGTTATTATCACTATACTGATTTGTCTGCTATATAAGTACAAAGTTTATAGACGAATACTTTGTAGGAAACAGAGTATTATTAACACTACTCCTAATTTGGAAAACCAGATGAGTCCTCCTGATATCACCCAGAAAATTGTTACTGAGAACATCCCTGTGACTACATTTACTCCCCATCCCCATCACATCACCTACCTTCTTGTACTCCCCGCTAACGCCACCTTGACATGCCTGTAGTAGAACATACTCATCGCAGTAACACTGCATTGAACAGTAGCAATGCCCATATAGAGCCCATGATGTTGGGACAGACAAGAATATTTCGCAGAGTGCGATACAAAATTGTTATGATGTCATACTCCCATGAATAACATTGTTGTGTTAAAATTGACATGCATTTGTACTGACAGCACTTATATTATTAGAAATTCCTTCCAATGATTAATCGCTACAGTTTTGCCTGTTATTGTTTATCCATTAACCATGCAACTGTTTTGTAAAGTTGAGAACAAAACCTTGTACATATTTTTGCTTCACAATTGCAAATTTTCTAGTGAAGAAAAGGTTGTTCAGACATACACTTTTTGACAAAAGAAATGACAGTGCATCCAAGACTATAATCAGTCGCGTACAATTCACTGACGACATTCTTCTCCACATACATTCCCACTCACTTGTTTTGGTGTAACAGTGTTACATTATTGACTGATAGCTACATATTTTGTGAAAATCAAATTTATGTTAGAACAAGTTATTACAAAAGATTAAATTACACTGTACGTCTTTATGCCTGACTGTGACAGAGTTATGTAAATATAGATTACATATATCACACGTTTTGCTCCCTACCTTGCTTCCTTATTAGTTATGCACGTCTTGTTAATGCAGAACCTTTGTACTTTATATCTGTCAACTCATAATGGTAGACACGCCTGCACTTTTTTCTTTTCTCTGTTGTTTTACAGGCATTAGGAATGTTTAAATCAAACCGTTTCACGTGTAGAGAGAGGGCACGGGTCGTGTATTTGCAGAATCAAGAGCGATAATTCACAAGTTGTACCTTTTGAAAGATGCACTTAGAAAGAGAAAGGGGGAGATAAGCAATAAAGAAAATCAAAGGCGATAATCAGAGGTCGTACTTTTTGTTAGTTACAATTGGCCAGGGTGAGATAATTACAGGTTAAACCCCCCTCCCCCCCCCCCCACCCACACCCGTTCGTTCTCGAATGTAATTAAGCTTCAGACGAGTCGAGGTCAAAGGACTGTTCGCTCGTTGCAAACGTCTAGTGGTCGGCAAGAGTGTCAAATTTTACTTTCATTTAGAATTTGAACACAGATTTTCCCAAAGGTGTAATGTATCGCAAGAGCGAGCGAATTTCTGCAAATTTAATATATATACCGCATCCTTCAAACTCAGTTTATCTAATACCCACAGATTTTTTAAGACATCTAGCTTCGATTTCTAGATCCCATTATACCAGTGGAATTTCTTAGTTTTTCGATTGGAGATTGTCATATTTCTGTGATTGCGGTAATTATTATAGTAGAATTTTGAGTGATTTAATTGTTAAGTCCGGCTTTATATTTTATGAAGATTTTCCGTGTTGAGTGATTTAATGGTTAAAAGTTCGGCATTTATATTTCTCTAGGATATTTGTGTTAATTGGTTAGCAGAGTTAAAATAATTTATAACTAAACTATTCCGGCTGTAGCGCTGATTTAATTAATTGCTATTAACAAGTAAGAAATATTTTGATCGACTAGTAAATGCACTATTCATTATGAGTACTGACGAAATATATATTTATTTCTAATTCACTTTGAGTAATTGTATAAATGACTAACGATTATTTCACGGGAGATTTTTTTTAAACGATAAGATAAGCTATATACGTGTAGACTCTATTCAGAGTTAAATAACCGAGTGTATAATAAATTATAATTCTGCGCGGGTTCATTTTAGGATAGAACATTGGTGTAGTGGTTAAATGTCTGTACTTTTTTCTTCCTATACACAGTACGGGTCGCAAACCCAAAATCTACCAGCGGTCTAATCTGAGAAAACGGGCCTAAGTCCAACGGTACAATAAAAAAAAACATTCTTAAGTAAGATCGGGTCTTCAAGGTTGACCGGTTCGGCTCTCTGCTCTCACCCAGAGAGAGAGAGATTGCAATATATGACACTAAGGATAATTGTAACTGGACCACAAGCTATCCAGATTTCCTTTTTCCATTTGTTTACATTCAGCCCGCCGTGGATAAAATATCAAAAATTAACATATTTCCCAATACCTATCAGTGTGGTGTGACGAGGATTATTATCCCGAGAGATTTACATACCCTGACATTTCTCTTCAAGTATCAAAATTTACTAGCTGTTGACACTGTGAACATTAAAGCTCTTAAGTAATTTCCTACCTGGATTAACTGATGTGACCTAAACAGAATCCTATTAACAGTAACAAAGCAAGCGTTTCCCAAAAAGCAGATTAATCAGTCTTGGAGAAACTGGGGCTTGTTTTGCCAAAACCTCACCTTGGATGTGTGTGATTTGTATCAGGGAGATACGGTCCAGATGTTGTGAAAGCACTTACTAGGTAAGAGCGAATGACTGTGGCCACAGATTACGTCAGAAGCGAGAGAAAGAAGAAAATGAACAGTTCTTTTATACTCACTTGGGGTTTTTCCTTCCTCTGTTTGCTAATACTGTTATTTCAATAATATATTCATTAAGAACTCTATTCTTTACAGTATATTCAAATTCTATACCTTAGTGCCAATCTTTTGACCTTTTCGGGGGTTAATACCTTCTTCTAACGGGATTTTGTCTCAACAGAAGGAATATCACTTAAGGGTCTACTTCTTGATCATTTTTCTGTAACCATATGATTGTTTTTTTAAATATATTTTGCTATCTTGATAATAACTGTTGTGAAGTTTCTTTATGGTAAATAAAAGTAACATAAAACTTAATTACCTGTGTCGGTCAGCTCGTCCCAATATCCCTATTCCATAAATATAGTTTCACGTTTGTGCGTCTAATTGTCGTCACTTATCTGTGTATGTGTATGTGAGTTGTTGATATATATATATATTAATATACATATAGAGAGATATACTGTCTGATCAACAAATTTCTGTTGTAGAGATAGGCTGGACTAGAGTATCTTCTCAATTCAGGGACAGACTCTACCTTTCACCATTTCACTCGTGAAATCTATTTCGTTACCTTACCTCTCACTGAGTTACCACCCTTTTCAGTTCTATTCAGATGGGACCAAAATATATCTTAATACCTATTTAAAATCTACGACACTGACAATGAGCTGTTATTGGCACTAGAAGTTTTAAGACATCAAATGTCTTCTGACAAACCACTGACCTCAGTGACAGAAGAGATGTCGCATTGTACTTATGTATAATAACTTGTCATAATGTTTGAGGTTCATTGCACCCTATTGAATTTTGAGTTCAGTTAAATGTATTGGCACTGAGATGCCAGAGATAGGTTCAAGTTAAAACGAGTCAAATTGTAATGACATGTGAAGATTTTTATTTGTATGGACATTGTCATGAAATATACTACTCGTCAAAAGTCAAGGGCCACTTAGAAAAACCTTGGTTGAAACCATAAAACAAATCTGATATAAACGTAATTGGTATCAGTCAAAACGGCATTTATTGAATACCAAATTGACATGTCATGTAAAGAAATGGAAACACACATTCAAACGCAATGAAGCTGTGAAGTGTGTCACCCACCTTTTCGAAAGTCACACAATAGATATTGGACAAATAGACATTTCAAAATCGGGTATGACCACCGTTTGCAGCAAGGCATTCAAGACAGCGTAGACGCATCGAGTCCACAAGGGTCCGAAGAGTATCCTGAGGAACAGCTTGCCATTCCTGAAGCAGAAATGCAGTCAGCTGTGCAACATCCATTGGCTGGAGGTGATTTGTTGACAATCTTCGACCAAGGACATCCCAGAGGTGCTCAATCGGAGAAAGGTTAGGTGAACGAGCTGGCCACGCCATCCTGATGATCCCATGTTGCTAAATAAACTCATTCGCTACACGAGCTCGATGGAGTCGAGCGTTATAATCTTGGAGGATGGCATTACCACCTATGGTCTCCAGAGCAGGCTGAAAAATCGGTCTCAAGATTTCGTTCTGGTATCTTGGGCTGGTCAAGTTGCCTTGGATGATGTAGAGTGGGGTCCTGCCGTGTCTGTAGAAGCCTCCCCAGGCCATGACAGAATCCCTACCATAACGATCTACCTCTCGAATTGTGTCATCAGTAAATCGCTCTCCTGGTCGTCTCCAAACTTGAATCCTGCCATCATTGAATGCCACAGTGAAGCGAGATTCATCAGTGAAAAGAACTTGACTCGATTGTTGCCTTGTCTATCGGATGTTTTCGCGACACCAAGCAACACGGGCTCTGCGATGAGCAGGAGTAAGAGGGATTCTGACTGCAGGACGTCGAGCAGCCAGTCCAAATTCATGTAAACGTCTGCGAATGGTGCTTTGACTGACATTAACGTTTACAGTTTGTCTCAGCTGACATCTTAGAGTGGAACAAATCACTGTTCACTGGCGCAGGGCTGACAACAAGAGGTACCGGTCATCATGTCTATTGGTGCATCTAGGGCGACCTGGCCAGTGGCGATCCTCCACACTTCCTGTGGCCTGAAATCTCTCCAAAATTCTTTGGATAGTAGAATGTGACACTGCAAGCCGTCTAGCAACCTCACGGACAGATACACCACTTTCAACCCACGCTGTAGCCCTCATTCTTTGTAAGGTGTCAAGACTTCTTCTCGGTGGCATGGTTTTTGCAAGTGATGAAACTACCCTAAGTCTGCTGATTGTAAAACAAATTAAGAGTTAAATCTGTTCACGAAAAGTCGTCATTGCACGTGGAATGTCAATCAGCACGATTACTTCACCTGTTTGGTGGTACGGAAGTTTGAAAAAAACAGATTAAAAATGTGAATTTATGGCCAGCAAACCAAATTGCACGTGATCACCATGGTTGTCTGTGAGTTGTTTTTATGCTTAACGTGCATAGAGGACTGTCAGAGGAAGATATTGCACACATTTTTACTGAAAACTTCCTTCATTTAATCCTTCTATGCATTTATATAAAAGTGTTTTGAAAATAATAGGGTGGCCCTTGACTTTTGACAAGTAGTATATTTGGTAACATTGTTGTTAACACCCCACATTTGTGAATTTTTTTGATGTTATAGACATTGTCATGAAACATTTTATAGGAGCCTCTACCAGCTGGTTATAACACATAAATTTATTTTTGGGGATGATAGCATGTACTTAGACAAGTATAGCTACAAGAGCAACCGATTTACGAATTTTTTCGAATAGTGAATTTTCGGGATTTGGATATATATTTTTGATAGAACGCAAATGTCTCCTTACAGGATACATTTGTGTAGCCCCGGGATCTATGTCACCGGATGGCCTTTTACAGACAACATAGCATCATTCATGCTAATAGTTATCAGTTAGATTAGGAAGAATAGTTACGAGGTTTTATTGAAATAGACTCGAGATATGCAGTTATCAGATTGAAACTGAAACTAGGTTAAATAGCGACTATACGCTAATTTTTGGCGGGAGTTGCTCAGCAACCGATGACGTAAATCGGAATAGCCGAGACACTCCATCTGTAGGCATATAAGATCCAATAAAATAAATAAAGAATTATTAGACTGACCAACCAGAAAGGTTGTAAAAGCGCGCACCACTAGGCGAAGACAAATTTCGATATCCAAAATCAGTTGATCCACAGTAGACGGTTTATACGGACGTAGAACTGCTGGTCTTGAAGTTATCAAGATATCAACTCTGTAAAGCAGATGGTTTGTTTTTAATGTTGGAAATTCCTAATTATCAGTAAGTACAGCATCGAGTGACTTGTTTCATTTTTCAGAAATAAAACCTAGTTAGGCCAGAAATGCCTAAATGTACAGATAACGAGCTGAACTTATAAGGGATGAAACGGAGCTCTTTAAAGTCAAATTATCGCAAATCATTTTAAAAAAAGGTAGAGGCGCAACAATCATTTACTCCTGAGTCGTATAAATCTAAGAAGCAAACGAACAGGAACAAGTCAAAATACTAACCCCAACTTGTTTATGCTACAGGGAGAAAATAGCCTATAAATAACCACAAAGACACATTTTTATAAGGATTTGTAAATGAATGCATGCAAATGACTTTGTTTTGTGGATTGTATATACAAGATAATAAACTTGTTTTATTGGATCCTGAGGACTTTTCTTGACTACCTCATGTTGAAGGTTTTACAGTAAATAGTGAACATAGAGTATGCTAATAAAAGTCACACAATATTAAACACCACAGAGGAATTCTGGAACGAATCTGGGTACTATTATCATCAAGAAATACCACTCCTGGCAGTATACCAGTATTCCTGACTTGAGTGATACAATAAGCATATACACACCCGACGGTCACAATTCCGGGTTATAATACTCTTTCAATTAGACCAATGGGCAGCTGGCTTTTATTTAACAATCGTCCTTGGATTTGTTTACTAACGAAACTACGGTCTACGTACAGTCCAAATGATTTGGTTAGCCACTCACTTCCAACAGAATACGATCCAAGATTAACTGTTTCTTAGCACATCAGACAAGGATCAACTACTGGAATGCATTGTTGTGAAAATATATATTGATCTGTACCTTGCCTCACTTTAGTCTGTGGCCAGTAACATCTGTTTTCATAAGAGCTCAGTACCCGGCCTTGTGTCTTTGGCAAGAAGGCGGTCTTTAAGTTTCAATCGTCAAGGTCCTGATTCACGAATGTGGTGAATTACGAAGTGTTAGTCACGAAAGGCTATCGCTATGAAATTAAATAAGGGTTCTGACCATCGACCATCACAAACGATACATAGCTGTGCTACTCCAAAAATACATCTTTAATATATGTGTATAATTCCCAGTCAAGAGCATCTAGTTAAAACTAATTTACACCCTGCTTTTCTAATATTTTAAACAAACCTAGGTAATTGCCTTTATTGTCTTGTTGGGAGCTGCTCTGGGGTACAGGCAGATTACATTTAGTAATTGAGGTTGTAGTTCTGTACCAAAGAGCACTTCTTAGAAATGTGGTATGAATCTTGGGGTGCGTTGGGAATTGTGACGGGGTAAAGGTTGTCAGTAGTTCTTTGGTGTCAGACTTTGTGGCAGATGAATGTGTGTTTCTGACCAGTGTAATTTCTTGTGTCAGCTTTCGAGCTGGAAGTATTTTTGTGGCCAGCATGAATATGGGCCTTTGATCAGTATTTGTGGACGAAATACAACTCATGTCTGAGAATGGTCGATAGATGATCCTTGAGCAGTTGTTACGATATTTGTGGAGGTCCTTTTACATTTTTTTTCTTTCTCTCCTGCATTATCCAAATTATTTCTTCATTTTTCGCAAATGAATTCGTGCAACTGACACTCCCTAAATTTCCATACCTTCATGCATACTGTTATAGTGTTATTTCATGGGTAATTGACTATCTTGAAAATTAACTGTAATCGCTTAAATGGTCGCGTCAGCTTGAAGGATGCAGACGGTAAACGTGAAAGTAATGGTTGACTTGGACTACCTCAATGCTGACCCAGACAGAGCATGCAGGTGACCACCTGTGTGTCGAGGTTGGTTACTGCTCCTCCCGACACCTCGGCGGGATGGGACACAGGAAGCCCTATCTTCTATCCGAGGGAGCCGGCTGTGGTCCGCGCACATCAGGGATTATTATCTGTCTGGTAGAAGATTTGAGTACGCGTGATAATTACTTTATCATTTTTGTCCAGAAATTATTGGCTTCTTTATTACCGATACAACATGTCTGAAGAGACATTATGAGCAATGTAATTAGGGATGAGACCACAGATGTGTTGGCAAGTCTGATTAATAGCAACGGAAGTAATCATGCCATCTTTGAAAGATAAGTCATGCGTTTAAATTTTAACGTGATAACATTAAACACGCGGAACACGTGGGGAAGAATTAAAATTAACAACCTGACCCCCTGGTTCTAAGAGCAGGATTGGTTCAATCGAGAGCAGGAAAATAAATAATAATTCTGATTGGTAAGTTTGTCGGAAACCGCAGGTGGAAGCTTGGAGTAAGAAATAAGAATATAACTTTGCAAATTCGGATACGAAGACAGATTGCATTACAACGTCAAAAGAGCAACTCCAGGAGCCAGAGAAGAATCGGGCAGAATTCCAAATTAAATAGGACAGGACCGACGTATTTGGGCATCTTAAAAGAAAACCCACATTTTTAAATACCAAGACTGTATACCTGGGAATCAAAGGACCCGTCATAAGAGGGATTCTAAATTTACCCCAGACCAAGTGTTGGAAGCATCTAATATAAAATGATGTGTCCATTCATCTGTGCCAGGAGATTGCAGATCCCAAGTTGGGTTCGTGGTACGAGGCCAGTTGGTAGTAAGAGTTTCTCGTACCACTGTGAAAGCATATATGCGATATGCCTCCACAGTCCTCCGCCAAGTTGTTTTTGGTCGGCCTCTCTTTCGTTTTCCTTCAGGGGTCCAATCATTTGAAGAGCTAAGTGCTTATTAAAAGACGAAGCAACAGACTTTAAAATTCGCCTATCAAATCTCTTTGAAGACAATTTTTATCTAAATTTCACCCAGCATTCATATTTATTTAAACTGTTAAAGAATAATTGATTATTAAATTTGTTACATGATATTTTACAAATTCGTAGTTGTTTCAATTTTTATAGTTATGAAAGCGTCCGTATATATCAGACTCTTGAATATATTTACACCTATAGAGCCAATACATAATAATAAGGGATTTCGCTAAATTAACTCTGCTGGGGGCTTCAACGAGCTAATGATTGCATAACCCATGAAATCATCATTCTATATGCTGAGGTTGCCAGTGTGACAGCTCGTGGTTGTATTATGAATCGTATATGACAATGTCTGTCCAGGTTCGCTTACCTCTGTGGTTAGCTATAATATGCTGTATACCACACAGTCACACACACACAGCACGTGATGCGATAACGCCATGGTAATTTGAAAAGTGTTAATTTACATATGAAAGGATCATTGCTGTCTGCTCTGACCTCCACATTTGGTCCATCATAGAATATATAATGTAAGTTCTTTCTTTCCTCACTCTCTCTCGCTCAGTATCGAATCTACACCTTCTGACCTTTTAACCATTAGTGATCATGCAGGTGCTATAGTCTCTAGTTCTGTTCTTTCTTCCTTATAATTTCTTATGTCTATTGTTATCTATCATCTCAGTGTTCAGGTTATCTATTGGTAGACCGGGCCTCTCCGGGGATGTTGTTTTCTCTTTCAACACTGAAGAACATGACTACTGTCTATATGAAATAAAGTTCACCCTACGTACCTTCTCCTTTCTGAATAAAACTAACTCACACCGTTTCTCCTTCTAGACAAGAATTTCTCCTATTCATTAATTCGGGTTAATCATTACCCAAAATACTTCTTGTCCATGAAATAATTATCATCTAAACTATCTGAATATGCCATTAACATGGCCCCTAGCGTACGTGCCATCCGCACACTAACTCACGCCTTCTGGACTGCCCGCTGAGAAAGACGTGATTCACTAAAATACCGTTCACCTCTGTCCTGCGCAACATTGTTCGCGCATCCCCTTTTTGTACTCTATCTGAACCGTCCCATTTCTAACTCTCCTTATTCCTTTCCTTTGGTGGTAAATCGTTCTCTAACTGCCACATTATCTCCCTTTCTCCCTTAAAAATAAATTATTTATCCGTAGGAGAAAAAATTTATTTTCATAACTGTACCAACACTATTATTGTACTTGTCCTATATAAAAAAAAAAATCTTTAGCAATGTGCTGTTACAACCCTAGCTCAGCACATTACCAATTCTTATCTGTGCCAAAGGACAATTTCCCTTCACACAACACAATTAAATTGTAATGAGAGCGTACACTCATCACATCTCGTTCCCATTTATGACCACTCATCTTTGCTTTGTCCTATCTGCTCACGTTACATGATTTCAAAAAACATACTTTTTGGACATGTTATACATTCCACTTCCTTAGTGGTCTTAATTTTTTTTTTCATAACATGTCATTATTTTCTTATGTTACAACATATTATCATAACAAAACTGAGGAATAACTCTTTTCCCGTCACTTTTCTTAAGTGACTTTTCCTCTTCACATTTATGACTGTTCTTAACCCTTGTCTTTCTCACTCACATTCTGCCAACTGTGTACTTCACCATACAAAGTTTATTTCCTTTTACACATCCAGTCACTCCTATTGTCATACATGTAAATTCCTCATATCGTGTTATCTTCTGTCACCACACACCTGGTGTGAACTGTCTGGCCTTCATGTTCTCTCGTATAAAGCCAAACATGTCTTCTGTCATGTCTCCCTATATACATAGTTCATAATGGCGTGAGCCATTTACTATCATGGCAACACTGAATTGCCATACTTCCGTCCACCCTTTTCTAACTAGACCTTTGTCCATAATCTCTTACGCGGAAATATTTGAAACTTCTTAGGTCTACCTATCTTAAACCGCGTTGTCGTTTTGACCTACTTGCGTATTTTTCTGCTGCTGACCTGACACTTGACTTCTTTTTTTCACAACACTGTCTCCCAGTGTCTGAATTTCTGTTGTATATGTTCGGTGAGGGTTATCCTCAATAGACTCACATTTGTAGTCTGATAAACACCGCACTTAACGTTTTTATATGTTTTTCGTTCCCTCCCTGGAACTTCTCTTTATGCTATCTCCTTTTCCCTTCTCCACAACACTGTCTCCCCATGTCTAAATTTCTATTGTATATGTTCGGTGAGGGTTACCCTCCATAGACTCACATTTGTAGTCTGGCAAACGCCGCACTTAACGTTTTTTTAAATGTTTTTCGTTCCCTCCCTGGAACGTTCTCAACACATTTGTTTTCTCTTCATGTATTACGGAGAAAAAAAATGATTTCTCCCCAAAATCTTCATAAGACTCGGCCACTGCCGCAAAAATCTCTCTTTGCCATTTGCTCCATGGCTTCTCACTTCTACATAGGTTCCTTCTAGAACTATCTCTTCTATATGCCCGTGCCATCCTTCCTGTGGCTTCTCAATATTCCCGTCCCTTCTCCGTGACTCTCAATTTTCCCATACTTATTTATCCAAGCGATTCTCTTGTTTTCGCCATCTCCCATGGCCCTTAATACTCCCCGTCCAATATCTCAATTACTCACTCTTAATTTCGCCATCTCTTATGGCTCTTCTTCTCACCTAATATCCTCGTCATTTTTCATGACCTTTTATCCCTCATCTCCCCCTCTACTTCACTTAATATCTATATTTTCTTTTTCCTTTATTTCTATTCTGACTCCGATGACGATTTGCCTGCTCTGCCTTTTCTATCCACCTTTTCCTGTTTGCATCATCTATCATTTTCGTCAGAACCTTATCAATTTCAATTCTTGTTTGTGGAAAGTTTGTATGATATTTTCCCTCTAGCACTCTCCACACCATGCTTCTTGAGAAGTTAAAATCAGGCCGCTTTATGGTGGCTTCTATTACATTTTTCAACTCGTCTATGCTTGGTTCAACTATTTTGGTAATTCCCTTCGTATTTATCTGATTTATACGTTCAAGATCACTAATCTCATTTATCGGCCAATAAATTCTACGGCCTTCGTCGTCCGTTATATGCTCGAGCTCGTCCGACCTGTATCCAATTTCTTCGGGGTGCATAACTCTATCCTCCTCCCGACTTGACGAATCGAATTCTGATTCTATGTCAAGCTTGTACTTTTCGTGTACTGTACTTACACCCTCCTGTTTCGTCTTTCTTTTCTCCGAGTCTTCAATTTGTCGATTATACGCCTCCCTCCATTCAGTCTGCGTGATTGTCGCCGCATGTCGCATCCACATTTCTGCATTGTCTGCTATTATTTTCTCCAGATTGTATACTGACAAGTCCCGTTCTCTACTACTATCTCCACATTTGCTCCCTTCTTCCTTACTTCTTCTACTATTCTCTCCTCTTCTATAAGTACTTTTGTGTCTGTGACTACCGTCACTCTCGTCAGATACTACACTATCTGAGTCAGTCGACACCGATTCTGACGACCATCTCCGTCTACTGCTATATTCTGCTTCATTATCTGTCTGTCGACTTTTTTCACTGGTCGACTGCATCGGTTTATCCTTCTTATTGTTTACCTCGATGCTATCGCTATGCTGTGGTACCACTACTTCTTTAGCCGTTTGTTGGTTCATCCTTTTTACACTGAGTGGAATCTTAGACTTTCTCGTATTGTCTAACCCATGTGACCATGTTTCATTTTCTCTCATGACGTCTTTCTCATTGTGTGCTGGCCCCACGTGTGACGCTACAGTATCAATCTCAGTTTGTGTTTCGGCATTTATCATCTTTCTTTCATGTTTTTCTGGTTCTTGTGTACCAACGCTGACCCTGTCTCTCTTTATGTTTTCCTGTTTCTCGACTGTTGTCTTAACCTGACTTGTCCATGGTCTATTCCTATTACCTTCTTCCTTTATTGTGACATTTTGCTGACCAGATCCTATTATGTTTCTCCACACTCCTAGCGGTTCTACCTTCATTTCCCAACCGTTATGTGTTCTTATCTGGCACTTCTGTTGGTTTGCTCTGTTGGTGTTATTTATTTCTATGGACTTCCCTTTTCTAACTTCTGCCATAAAATTTCTGACCGCCATTCTTATTCTTCTCTTATTAAGTGTGTTCCAGTGTGCTCGTGCAGCTGTTTCTGGGATTTTATTTGTGTCCTTATTTTCTCTATCACAAGTGTAACAATGCCCTTTCCCCTTCGTATCGTATGATTTTGACTCTGCTTGAAGATCTCTTTCATTAAGTAATATGTCTAATCGCCTTCTGATAAAGTCTGTGATCAGATCAACAGATGAAAAAATCGCAATTTTAACTTTCTCCAATTCATCTGCTATTATTGACATTGCATATTTGTCAATGTCTGTAAGCCCCTTACGGCATGCATGTGGGTCACCTGAAAATAAGTCTACATTACCTTTTATATTTTCGTACTTAGCACTGTTGTATACCTTTGCTAATGTGTCGGTAATCGTCTTTATGAGGGCCAAAGTCTGACTGTCTTGCATGTTATACTGTGTCTGTTCACAATCTGAAAAATAGTTACTTATTTCTACCGTTAACTTAAACTAACTTGCACCTGAAAATGAACAGAAATTTTTTCTATTAGTCTTGGATTTCCTGAAAAAAAATAATGTTACAGTTACAAAAAAAAATGTATGCATACACTGTTATAAATCAATATTAGTGAGACTACAATACTAATAATAGTAATTAAACAACAGCAATAATATTAATAACAATAATATTACTATAATGTCTAATTAATAAGGCAAGAATAATAATACAACAATGTCTAATTAAACTAATTAATTAAGACGTCTTCGTTGGAGTACTCGTTTGTCGCGATATTGCCCGCGAGTGACCGACTTTTCTTTTTTTTCACAAACACTATTGTTATATTTTTATACCATCCGGACTACACACTGTTTTGCTGCACACAAACCTGTCTTGAATCGGTTACTGTACTGCACTCTATGACCTGTCTTGAGACTACTTGCGCGAAACACGTCGACCTGTCGTCTGCTGTGATGAGTGTCCCCGTGCTAAAAGATTTGAATGAAAACAATTTTTTTTTCTGACTTGACGTTACATGACTTGTGAATATTGTACCCGCTTTGTCTTTGCGACCCCTGTCGTGCAGGAGGCGTGAAGAAAAAAAAATCTTGACCTGATTTCTGAGCTGGCGTCTTCGGTTGACCAGTTCGCAACCTGTCAGCTTCTGTTTACACTTTGACTGTCCTGTTTTTCTTCGTATGTTGTGAAACTGCAATTCTGCGTTGTTCTGCCGTCTGTGGTTCTTGAAGTCTGTCATCAACCAGTTTGTGTGTTGTACTTTGTCTTGTTGTGACGACTTATTCTCGTGCAGGTCGATCTGAAAGTAGAAAATTCCGAATTGGTTTTCGGACCGACGTTTCTGCTTGGCTGGTTCCGATACTGTTCACTTTGTTCTGTTTACAACTTACACTGTTGTCACTCTGTTTTTTTCATGTTATCGAAACTTAAATATGAAATTTTTTCTTCGTTGTACACTGCCGTCTGTAGTTGGTGAGGTCTGCCACAGATACGAAAATGTCTTATGGTGTCTTCTGTCTGTGTTATTCTGTAGGTATTATCATGGCTATCTGTCGTTCGTGGTTGTTGAAATCTGTTACAGCGTCAAACGTATCTATGTCTTCTGCCTGAAGCGAGGAGAGATGACAGCATAAAGCATAGTTTCTGAACTCCTGTTTATAAACAATGTGTGTGTGCTGCTAGATCCTGGTCACGGCACCAATTCTATACAGATGTGACAGCCCGTGGTTGTATTATGAATCATATATGACAATGTCTGTCCAGGTTCGCTTACCTCTGTGGTTAGCTATAATATGCTGTATACCACACAGTCACACACACACAGCACGTGATGCGATAACGCCATGGTAATTTGAATAGTGTTTATTTACATATGAAAGGATCATTGCTGTCTGCTCTGACCTCCACATTTGGTCCATCATAGAATATATAATGTAAGTTCTTTCTTTCCTCACTCTCTCTCGCTCAGTATCGAATCTACACCTTCTGACCTTTTAACCATTAGTGATCATGCAGGTGCTATAGTCTCTAGTTCTGTTCTTTCTTCCTTATAATTTCTTATGTCTATTGTTATCTATCATCTCAGTGTTCAGGTTATCTATTGGTAGACCGGGCCTCTTCGGGGATGTTGTTTTCTCTTTCAACACTGAAGAACATGACTACTGTCTATATGAAATAAAGTTCACCCTACGTACCTTCTCCTTTCTGAATAAAACTAACTCACACCGTTTCTCCTTCTAGACAAGAATTTCTCCTATTCAATAATTCGGGTTAATCATTACCCAAAATACTTCTTATCCATGAAATATTTATCATCTAAACTATCTGAATATGCCATTAACATGGCTTCTAGCGTACGTGCCATCCGCACACTAACTCACGCCTTCTGGACTGCCCGCTGAGAAAAGCGTGATTCACTAAAATACCGTTCACCTCTGTCCTGCGCAACATTGTTCGCGCATCCCATTTTTGTACTCTATCTGAACCGTCCCATTTCTAACTCTCCTTATTCCTTCCCTTTGACTGTAAATCGTTCTCTAACTGCCACACCAGTCTCAAATGACTTGGACATTCCTAGCACATTTCATACATGAAAATTCACATGGTAATATACACAAATCTGTTAGTTCACATGTTAGTAATGAAATATAGAATGTAAAATCACAACTTTCGCCAATCTCGGCTCACAGACGTTTTTTCTAAGATTAATACGTTTGTGACGTATAATGAAAATATATCCTATAGTAATCTGACAGCCTTGTAATTCCGTTATCGTTCTATGATTTGCTAGCAAAACCACGCATTTTTCTGCCTGCCTTACTCACACAAGCTTAATCTTCATTCACGCCTCTTTTCCTTGAACATAAACAACCGAAGTTGTTTACCAACTTTCGTGACCTGCCAGTCATAACAGTGAGCGAATCAGGTTTGTTTATCAAGTTTCTCACGCGAGCTGATCTGTCAATCATCGGATACCTGACAGACCGCACTTGAAAAACACTGAACCTTTTTGAAGCAGACGCACGGGCAAAAATATTTCCCCGAGTACTCTTTGATGTTCGTACACAGAGGGAAAACCCAGAGCTTTGATCTTCAGATACGGGCAAAATGTACGAGAACCCGTTACACGGATTTAAGTCTTTGATGGCGGTCTAACGCTGAGAAAGATAAATCCTTTTATCGGGAGAACTCGTGTTTCTGATTTCTCAATACACATGGTAACGTGAAATGTAGCATCATCTATAGATCATCATGATGATATATAAACTGTGTCTTCCTAAACCAGCTTTCTGTCGTCACTCAGAATTTTTGGAATAGTCTAAGCACGCAGTAGCTAAAACCATTTCGCTAAATGTGTTAATATCATTCGTGGGGATCTTTTCATGAGGATTTTCTGGTAATAGAAATTAGTGCTTAAGTGTTAAAGCTTTTACCATTATAATTCACTTAGAGTTCTAGCTGTTAAGAGGAGTAAAATAGTAATAACGCGTAGCTATTTTATACCAGAGGTTCAGTTTTAATGTTAATTTTTACCACCCTTTTTCTCACACAAGAAGAGACGTTTTAGTTGACTGAATATATGCTAAGTGCGACTGATAGTGACAGAATAGAATTCACGTTATATTTCATTTTGTGTATTTATAGTAAGTGACTATTATTTAATACCATACGATGACCAACAGACGCCGACAATGTAATAGCTATTAACGGCAGGCGATATTTATGTAAGTGCGCGTATGGACAATTGAATAATAATTGATACTGTACGCTGATCGTTGAGCGGGAGCAGGATGTGTAGAGCTGCATAACTCAGCCAAACCTGCACTCGCTAAGCGACGCGCAATAGGATAGGCTAATGTCACCGTGTGCCTTTTAACTTTGATCAGGACTGACTTAGTGGAAAAGAGATCGTCTTCTCCCAGTCCGTATACATATATATATATATATATATATATATATATATATATATATATATATATATATATATATATATATATATATATATCTTCTTCTTCTTTTTTGATCCACTGTCACTGAGCGTCAGCTCTTGTTGACCTTGGTGCCATTATATGGTACTGCGCAGTTCGTATAAGCTGTTCTGAGCTGCCATACAGTGTATTGTCTATGGATGGGTTGTGTGGTAGCAGTTGTTGTCTCAGTCCCTGAAGTGCAGGGCATTGTAGTAGGTGGTGTTCTACTGTCTCCAACGGGTTAGGGCAGTGTCTACATTTTGCTATACTTTGTGAACTTAGTCTGTTTCTGTGGCCATTTAGTGTAGAGTGGCCTGTTCTCAATCTGAAGATTTTGGTTTGGTACCTTCGTTCGATATCGTTCATAGCATCTTTCTTATTTGGGGCTGTTTGGTGAATGAATAGTCTTCTTCCTGTTTTAGCCTGTGCCCATGTGTTCAGCCAAACTTCTTTACAGTTGTTTTTGACTATTTGTTTAACTGTTAACATACTCAGTGGGTGATCAATCTGTGGCATTTTTGCTCGCTTCTTTGCCAGTCTATCAGCAACTTCATTTAATGTGATGTTTATGTGGCCAGGTATCCATTGCATGTATATTTATGTTCCGTACAAGTTCATAATTTTGTGGCATGTTTCTTGAACCTTCTGGATAGTACTGATCGAGTTGGTTTTCCAGTTTCCTATTGCCAAGAGGGCAGCCTGCGAGTCTGAGAACACCACAACATCATTTGGTTCCATTTCGTCTGATTCAAAGAGTTCAAAAATTTTAGTTAGGGTTTTCTGGATGGCGACTACTTCGGCTTCGTAGTTTGTGCACCAAATACCACAGGGACCTGCAATTTTGACGGGTTCTTCAGTACTGGGTGGGATGATTATGGCCCCGTATCCAGCATTTATTACTGCTTTGAAAGCTGACCCGTCTGTATAGGCATGGATAATGTCTTCATCGTAATGACAGATGGTTTCCATAGCAAGTGTTTTCAGCAGCGTAGGTATGAGGCTTTTATTTGCGGGCTGTAGAAGGTTTGTACGTATTATTGGTCTTTTTAGTTCTACGTGAGGTGGTAGGTCAGGCACAACTTGAGTAGGTAGTCTAGTCTCTGGTATGTAGTGCTTCCCTGAAAGCTCTTGGTACTTTCTAGTGAAAGATGTCTTTTTAATTCGGTACCTGGAGTTGAGGTCACCGATAACATTTTTGCAGGGGTCATCTTTGTCAGCTCGCAAGAATCTTTCTACCGTGATAATGACTGATTTCTCTCTCCTTAGTTCTAGGGGTTCCACATTGGCAGAAATCTCACATGCGCTGGTCGGAGTAGTTCGCAAGCCTCCACAGATGAATCCGAGTGCCTGGTTTTGTATGCGATCTAGTTTCAGTCTGAGTGTTGGGCAAGCAGTGGCTTGCAGGGGTAGAGAGTAATCCATAACTGAGCGCACGTATCCCAAGTTCAGTTGTCGTAGGGTGCTCTGATTGGATCCCCAATCAGTGCTTGCCAAACGCTTTATGAGGTTTAGCCTTCTAGAGGCCTTAGCAGTTAGGGACTCAACATGTGTTTTGTATGTGAGTCTGGTATCTAGCTGTATCCCTAGATAAGTCGGATTGTTCTCTTTAGCTAGCTTTGCATCATCAAGTTTTAAATCCAGTTCTTTCTTTACTGTTTTGTTGCTGAGTGTGAATATAGTGTAGACTGTCTTACTCGTGTTGATCACCATTTTCCAGAAGCTGCAGTAGGTTGTTAGAGCAGCCAGTGCACGGTTTAGTTTCTTTTGCAGTTGCAAGTGGGACTTCCCTTCTGCCCAAAAGACCAGGTCATCAGCAAACAAGGCGCTGGGTAATTCAAGGTAGTCTGCCAGATCGTTTATGTATATGAGGAAGAGGGTGCAGCTTAGGGCTGAGCCTTGTGGGAGGCCTTCTTGGATGGTTCTTTTCCCTGATGTTGCTCCGTTGACCGTTGTGGAGATGGTTCTATTTGTGAGGAAATCTTTTATCCAACGAAACATTCTTCCTTCTATGCCCATCTTCTGCATCTTGAAAAATAGACCGTCTCTCCATACTCTGTCATATGCCTGCTTGAGGTCTACGAAAACTGCGGCCACATGATTTTTATCCTGGAAAGCATCGGCAATATGTTGTACCAATCGGATTACCTGGTCAACAGTCTGTCTTCCTCTTCTAAATCCTGCTTGGTTAGGATGGAGGGCTTTTCCTTTCTCTAACCACCAATAGAGGCGTGCATTTATCATACGTTCTGCCATTTTCCCAACGCACGAAGTCAGGGAAATGGGCCGGTAGCTACTGACTTCGCTTGGTGGTTTATCTTTTTTGAGTATTGGGATAATGTTAGCCGTTTTCCATCCTGTAGGTACAGTACTGCTTCTCCACGTCTTGTTTATGAATTCCAGGATCGTCAGCAAGCCTTTTCCCCCAAGTTTGACTATCATGTCGTTGGTAACCTGGTCTGGCCCTGGTGCTTTTTTGGGTTTGGTCTTTAGGAGACTGGATTGCAATTCAGCTAGCGTAAATTCCTGATCAAAGATGCTGTCCACAGCCTTGTGTGCTTTTAGCATGCGTTTTGTAAGTGTCTTGATGGCTTTATCTAGATTGGCTCTTTTGTATGTTTTATTGACTTCAGCAAAGAATCGATTTAGGACTCGTGCTTTCCCTCTGTTGGAGGTAGCTGTGTTACTGTTTGGAAGTTTTATAGGGATTGGGTTTCTCTTCTGGGATGTCCCTGCCATGCTGTCAATGAGTTTCCATGCTTTCTTCCCTTCTTTATTTAGGTCTAGGTTTTCGCATTTTTCTTTCCAGGTTTCCATTTTGGCTTTTCTGCTCGCTAGCTTAACCTGTGCAGTGAGTCTGTTGTATGTGGTTTTGTTTCCACGGCTAGGATTTTTCTGAGCGATTTTCCGTGCCTTGCGTCTTAGTTGTACTAGGTGTTCTAATTCCTCATTCCAGAAGATGCTGTATTTGACACGACTGCCTTTGGGGATTGCCTGTTTGGCTGCCTGCAGTATGGCTGTAGAGATCTGATCGTTCAAGGTATTAATGTCTTGGTTCATGTCTATTTCAGTGAGGAGCTGGTCTGATATGAGTTTGTAGTGTTCCCAGTTTGCTCGAGCATAGTTCCATTTCGGCTGTCTTTTGGTTTCCGTTTTTGTTTTACCCTGCGAGATGGTGGTGAGGATGGGTAGATGGTCGCTTCCTATGTCCTCCAATACCCTCCATTTATACCGGTTGGTGAGGTCTGCAGACACAAGTGTTAGGTCTAGTCGGCTACTGGTTTCGCTAGCTTTATGGTAGAGGGTTGGTGGGGATCTTTCGTTTTGGAGGACTATAAGGTTGGAAGTGTTACATAGCTCTTCTTCTGCCTGGCCTGAGGTGTTGGTGTCCTGGTATCCCCAGAGTGGGGAGTGAGCGTTGAAATCCCCTGCTATGATTGTTCTCTTGTATTCGATATCATCAAAGTAGATTCCATTAGTTTCTCTGGGGGGTCTGTAGACATTAAAGATTTGGAAATGTCCGTCACTTTCCCAGACTGTCACTCGTTGTATGTCAGTTTCATCATCGGTTCGAAGACCAAGGTTAAGATTCCTCGACAATTATTATGGCAACTACATTTGTACATTGTGTAGCCTGGGAAGTTGATGGATTTGTCCTTAAGAACGGTTTCTTGAATCAGTGCAATGTGAACTTTCTGGTCCTTCAGTAGTTTCTTTAATTCTAACGATTTAGTTCTTATTCCATCTACATTTAACTGTAGAATGTTAATATACTCCTCGGCAGCACACTTTCCGCCAGGAGCAGCCGAGGGGCGACCTGCTTGGCGCGGACCTTTTGCGAGGCGACGTCCGAGCTCGTATATCTTAGGTTGTATTAGTGTCATGGCATCATGAGTAGTGGGGGGTTGTGATGACTTTCTTTCGTCCCGGTAGTTATCCTCTTTTTCCATGCGGTGTGTGCAAGGCATGGTGGGCACTGTACCATCATCGGTGGGGAAGTATTATTTTCCCCTGCTGTCCTGTTCGCCTGATGTCTGTCCTACCCCCTGGGGGTAGACAGCCCCAACACCATGTTGCACCACCTCAGTGGGGTTCACCGTTGTGCAGTCCCCGCCACCAAATGACCGCTGTTTTCTGGAAACATCCATAATTTGTCAGCTATTTAGTCAGCACTAGCGCTTCTAGTTGGTCAAAAGGATCGTCACGTCGTGCACCCTGGTGCCTTCACTATGAGATGCTGTGGATGGTTTGTAGTTGTGCCATTCCAAGTTGGAGGACAGTCACAGGTAAAAGCAGGGCTTTGCAGGGGCGCTCAACATAGTTTGGTCAGACGGTCGAGACTGTTACCGGGGGATGGCCGCCACTGTCTTTGTGGCTTCTGGGAGTCATATGTCAAGCGTGGAAGGTCAAGGTGGACCGGTGAGTTTGAGCCACTGGTTCAGTTCTCCAGTACGATCGCTCTTGCCCAAAGGTGCTACCACTCTTGGCCTCCCCCAATCCCCCATATATATATATATATATATATATATATATATATATATATATATATATATATATATATATATATATATATATATATATAATAGTAGCATTTTTCCATAAAATGTTTGTTTATTCCACGCAAACCTGATCAAAGGGCGTCCAACGGTCTTTTTATTCATTTACTGAATGGTTAATGTTGTCTTTTTCTTGGCTTGAGTGTCCCCAAAGTTCATTTGTGAACAGGCCTGGCCAAAGATATACAAGAAACAGTTTAACTGGTAAGTGTTAACTGGACTTATAAAACCCAGAAATATTTTGTTCAATTTTATCAGCCCACTGGGGTGTGAAACCAATAACATCCCTCCCGACTTTTGACAGTCGTATTTAAGTGTATCATCCAAAATTTACGCTGTTTCGAAATCGTCACTCACCATAGAGAGCGCCGATAGGATTATCATCATTTATCTTAAGTAACATTTTTAGTAACCAGATGTTTCCCAATACTGGAAGTATTTTTCTCTGTTTACTGTGAACCCCAAAATCTCGGTTTTCTACACTAACTATTCGAGATGACATTTGTTCATCCAGGAATAAACCACAAAATTAGGCGTCCACCTCCTTAATCTTATTCGCTAAGGGATGGACTGTGGCCAATTTGGAAGATAAAAACACTAGCAATTTTATATTCAGTGTGGTAAAGTGGGATGATATAAATATTTATAGGGACTTAGTGTACTGACTGAGATCAGCTGTGAAGGTATCTGTATCTAATATGTGTAGTGTTTTACAGATAACCTTACTTACTGCCACATATTTATATCTCAGTCAGAATTATTCTGGAATATTGTGTTGGCAACGTTATATGTCTAGGGTTATGCAAATGATGAAGTGTAAGTCACCACAACAACAAACAGATAAACAATTTAATTATTCCACCACACTTGACAACACTGTAACACTCACAAACAGTCAACACTCTAGAAGACTATCTTAAAAGATTCAATGATAAATTTCAGATATATACAGATGTATTGATTTTTTCTACAATAGTGATCCTGATTCAACTACACAGTGAACCAGGCAATATTATAACATGTAATTACAAATATTATGTACACAGATATAAATGTGGTCTTTGCATTGACATACAATATTAGTAATCTATGTGTGTGAGTTGGTGGTAATATGAGGTAATACTGGTTTTGTTCTTCAAGATAGATTCTTATTAGACATCATGACTGCATGTGTTTGTTTCTGTTGGAACTAGTATTGGAGATGTTCTCAGTTCCTGTCATTAAAACAATTAATTACCCCTCTTTAATTAATACAATTCATTTTAAGAGGAGGTGGTACAAATTGTTGAGCTCTGTTGGCCACGAAGGGCTTAACTTTCGTGATGGCGGCAGGCAAAGACTCCTCTGCTAGACTTCTTCACTGGTTCTGAAGACACCTCACTGGTTCTGAAGACACCTCACTGGTTACTACAGGGACCAAAGAGTATGTTGTAACCTCTGGATTCAGCAAATGCTCAGACCAGGTGCGGCTTCAATAACTAGGACCACAGTCCCACAATTCAAGGAAATAAACACAGATACGTTGACTAGCAATGAATGTAGGCACAAATACTGGCACAAATTCCCATCTGCTTATGTTCCAGGCTTTTATTTAGCAAAAATATGAGCTGGCTTCAACGCACTGTTGCTTTATCAAGCTTATTTGAACTAGTGGTCTCTAACTAACGCTATCAATTAACTACATTAACAGACCTAACCAATCAGGCCATTTCTACCCCATCGTTTGAAAAAAAGTACTCTTACTTCCGTCTCCCTTGACAACAAAAGATAGCATTTATAGTCCGACTAATCGTGTTTAGCCTTACATATCATTCCCTCCAATCAATTCAAATGTAACTTGTGGCCTATTTCCGTACAATGGTGGTCTAAAATTCTGCCACTGAGCGACTCCGAGTTTTTAGGTTGTCTGACACCCTCATTATTTTCTTTTGCCTATAATTTATTAATTCCTGGACTATTTGCGTAACACTTAACATATTCTGTGTCAGCAAGCCCTAAGGAATCCAAATATCTCAATCTAAGGGAGCTAGGTGGCTGCGTTCAAAAGGTGCATTTTCTACCACCTCCTGTTCACTTCAATCCCCATGTGGTGTCTGGGTACTGTCATGTTTTCAAACGTAAATCCATCTAATGTCATCTTTCCTAATAAGCGTTTTTCAGGTTTTTTAAAACCTAACTCTGGGAAGGGTAGTGTTTTTATCACTGTCCGTCTGAAATAAAGTTAGTGCATGTGGCCTTACACGCGTGTTAGGGGTGGCATTAATATAGCGAGACGCGTGTTTAGTGTTGCTTGCGTTGCTGCCTTCAGCCCTCCCTTCTTTCCATCTTAGTCCATCTGTTCGTTCGTTTTGGTAACGTAGTATAATTAATGTTAGGATTAATTTAGGTCATTAATCACTTGTGTATCTCAAGGTTTTTCTTAGAACTGCAGTACACGTTTTATTGGGTTGTGGAAACGCATGTATTTATGCAGTGGCTTATATTTAACGTGGAAACGTTACAATTTGCAGACGAAGCATAAAACAAAGGGGATTTCGAGTACTGTCATTGTGACAGCACTGTTCTTTACCATTCTTCTTCCTTTTATAGAATTTATTTGTTAGGCTTTACATTTACTTTTTAATTTATATATGTGGATTAGAATTTCTCACGACAAATCCTCCCCTCTTAAAACAGACGTTATATGTCAGTCTATAATTCTATATACACATAGAGAAATTTATTATTATTTCTGGGGCTTACGGTGATTCTCATCACACGGATGGCGGCTTAAAAAATCCGCTCCCAGATTTGTTTTTCCACTTATATACTCTATGCTAAACTCAAATGGCTGTAGCAATAATGACCAACGGAGTAATCTAGTGTTCTCATGCCTAGCTTGTGCTAGAAACGACAAGGGTTTGTGATCCGTTTGCAACTTAAATGCCTTCCCATACAGATAAATATTGAATTTCTTTATCGCCCATATTACTGCAAGACATTCTTTTTCGCTAGTTGAGTAGTTGGTTTCAGCTTTATTCAACTTTCTGCTAGCATATGCCACTGGGCTTAATTCCCCATCCAATGCATCTGATTTCTGTAGCCGAGTTGCACCTAACCAAATATTACTGGCATCAGTCCTTACTACAAATTCCTGACTTAAGTCAGGTAGTTTCAAAATAGGTTTACTTGTGAGCTTTTCCTTCAATTCGTGGTAAGCCATTTCACATTGTGGTGTCCATGTAATTCGATCTGGGTGTCCTTTACGTGTCAAATCCGTTAACGGTGCACATATGGAATTAAAGTTTTTGATATACTTTTGGTAGAAACCACATAATGAGACAAAGGATCTCACGTCTTTCTTGGTTTTTGGTCTCGGGGCTTTCTTTAGTTTTTCTAAATTTTTTGGGTCAAGGGTCATGTTTCCCTGATAAACTGTGTGTCCCAAAAATTCCAATTCTTTACATCCAACGCAACATTTGGTTGGTCGGGCTGTTAAATTCGCTTCCCTAAGTCGATTAAACAGCATGTTCAGAGAGTCAATGTGTTCCTCAAAGGTTTCTGTTGCTATAAGGATATCATCCATGAAATTTGTAATGCATGGGTTATTCAGAGGGTCCAATAATTTTCTCATCATTCTAGAGAAGACACTAGGTGCATTCTTCAATCCAAATGGCAATCTGTTAAACTCATAGTGTCCTTCTGATGTACTAAAAGCTAGATATGGTCTAACCTCAGGCTTTACTGGAATTTGATAGTATCCTTTACTCAAATCCACTCTTGAGAAATACTTAGCTTTATTTAGTCTGGCAAACAACTGATTTGTATCCGGCAATGGATCCACTTGTCCTTCTGTAATAGCATTCAGTCTTCTGTAATCTATACAGATGTGGCCGGGTAGGGTAGTGGGGGTTGCTGTTTGAATCGAGAGTATTAGATTTTGATTACTAGCTAGCCTGCTAGAGGTGATGATTTCTCTCTACAGACTTACAGGAATTTACCAGGTTCGGGGACTATCCTCTAAGGTGTTGTAGTTTGTGAGCAGTTAGTAAGAATTTATAGGTTTCTCAACAGACATTACCTCTTTCCATTCATGGTTAAGGCTTAGCAATCAAATTTACGACCTCTTTTTGATGTCAACGTTTTATTTAATAATCATAATATATACATGATGGCGTGAAGTTACAAACATGCATTTTTCATTCATAATATAAAATGCAAGTCGCTCTCAATGATCTAGCATGGGGAACTGACACTTGTATGAATCAGGCCTATCCAACTCCTGTCTACTTTTTCTGTTTAAATACCAGTTTGCGTTGATCCAATTTCATATAGGCTGTTCCACTTCAGACCGATTAATTCATTATTCTCAAGGGGTTTCGTTATATGCTCATATTTTGCAATTTGATCAATTTATGCTTGTACAGAGCAAATTCCATCATCTCTGCATTCAACTCATAGGCGCAACCTGCGGCCATGAATCCTTTTTCTAAATCTGCAACAATGGGTCAGTAATTGATTAGTAATTAGCTCCTACTTACAGACTTCGAATATAGAAGTTAAATACACAAAAAATGCACATTGAAGAGAACATGCCATCATTCCTGGAATTTCTAATTCTTCACTTGAATAACTTTCATGCAGTAAAACCACTGCGTTATCAGCACACATTTGCTTGTCTCCTTAGCTAGACGCGTCCTTTTCCACTAACTAGGTTGTTGGGGAAATTCGTGTCCCTTCTAAATTTTTCTGAGCTCACGATTGGATAAAAATCACGTGACTAATTTTGACATGTAACGCGACTCTATCCCAATTAACATTTTATCTGTTTCTCGGAAGGTAGAAATTTATATGCTAATCTGGTTTTTTTATAGCCTGTTTCCAAAGGAACAACTATGTACACGGCTACATATAGATCCCGGGGCTCCGCAAATGTATCCCGTAGGGAGACATTTGAGTACTATCAATAACAAAAATTCATCCCCAAAAATTTCCAAGTTAAAAAAAAAATTCTGAAAAAATTCAAAGTTCAAAATTTTTTCTAAGTCCAAAAATATTTCAGAAAATTTAACGAAATTCCTACATCTGGGCTCCTATGTCTATATGGGACTGTCGTCTATGAAGGGGCCTTATAGATGGACATCATCTCCAAAAATTTGCAAACTATCTTTCACATCAATACATATTTGAACCAAATTTACCAATTGGCAACACTGCCCAACAAAATCTTAAAAACAATCATAAGGTCATCACCAAAAAATGTGACGAGTGGCAACACTGGGAAATGAACAATAAAATATCTTATTTGCAGAACTTGGCTGCATTATCATAATCTATTACATTTCATTCACAATATAGTTGATTACATTCTCTTGGAGATGGTGGGGGGTGTTATCTCTTTTCTGTTCCTGTTATTTGCTCCATATATAAGTCTGCAAGACTTAAAAAATCTTTTTTTTTTCTGGCGTACTTATTTATTTTATTTTCCAAGTACTCTGCAATATCCTTAGTAATGTCCAGGATCTCCAATTCCTATGGTAATGGCAATCCACTTTCATAAAATAGCCAATGTTCTCATGGGTACTCATCATGTTCTCTTTTTTTTTTTTTTTTTTTTTTTGTGAATGAGCCACTTGCTCATTATTACATGTAGAAAACATCTCTAGACATAATCTGCATATTTATCAGACGATAATATAACTAGCATCATTTTTCACAATAAAAGCATTAAAACCTCATGGCTTATCCTTATTTATTTATTTGTATGTTTCCTTGTTATTGACATTTTCCAAATGGTAAGTGTATAAATTCATTCTAAGTCCGTCACTGTAGCAAAAAATGTTCTATATTATATTCCCTTTTTTTTTTTTTTCAAAATATGTGATGTTTGTCTCCAATATCCGTGCGTCTGGTGGTGATCCTGTCCATTAGTCAGTTATTTCTAATCATTCCTTCTTTTCTGTCAATACAGTATTTTTTTTTTCAACTCTTCCCTAGAAATATTATTTTATATATATATATATATATATATATATATATATATATATATATATATATATATATATATATATATATATATATATATATATATATATATATATATATATATATATATATATATATATATATATATATATATATATATATATATATATATATATATATATTTTTTATTTTTTTTTTAAAGGTCTTCTTTGACTTGCCATACATCAATTTTCAAACATCTAATTATTCAGCAACCAACAGACGAATATGTTGCTATCATATTATGAAATATAAGGGAAAAGGAAAATGTAGTTTCAAATCATCATGAATTTTCTACATTGGGTTCCGTATTACTTTATTTTCTCTGTTAAGACAACTGCTTATACTCTTGACAATACGTATCCATGTTGTCACTCTCAAGGCATCCTTGTCTACAGTTTATATTTGTCTCCATTTTTTTGTTTTTGTTTTTTTTTGTTGTTGTTGTATAACACCAATGTATCATTTATGGTGTTCCAATATCATTGTATCCATTCTAGTCCTCCTGTTATCTTGAGAATTCATCCTTAGTAACTCCCTATGTACCTTATCTAGCAATACCTTTATGCAAAACACATCAAACAATTATTTATGGAACTATCAACTGAGATGTAAGAACTGTTTGACAATATGAGATGAAAAAAAATTTTGGGGTCATCACTCAAAAAATGTGACATAGAAAGGAAGAAAATAATCAATTGATCGTGAGGAACCTACAATATTCTTATAAGACAAAGTTCCTGGCACTCTGACTACTATTTATCCATATTATTTCTGGTTATCCTTGCATACAGTGTACCATTTCCATTTTCTTTATAAGTCCAATTCCTCGCTCATGGTGCTCCAATATTTAAAATGTGGATCCTTCCTATTCCTCTTATTCTGTACTGGAAATACATCCTTATTAATTGTCCATGTACTATATCTGCGAATATTTATCATCAATATATCAACTAATCATTTATAGAACCATTAACATAAATGTCTAGACTTTACCAAAACATGAACAAAAACATGTCTTTTTACATATGTGCAAAATTTCGACACCAACTCTGCCTTCGCTGGTCGAGGGTTAGTCAGAGTTATGTGGTGCCTGTAACATCCGCTGACTACAGCCAGATGGGTGACTTATGGTACTTATAATTCAAAAATCCCATCCGTCAGTTATCTTAAGTGTGTGGCGGGGTCTATTTCATGGTGTCCTTGACCAAGTTTGCTGCATTTCCAATCTAGGTATTCTTTTTTTTTTTTTTTTTTTTCATAATATCTCCATGATATATCTGTGACATGTCTGTCCTTGGGATAACATTATTTTTTATCCAATATCCTCGGGGTGAGCAAATCTCAGTGTGTCCACTTTCATCAATCATGTATTTATTTTCTCTCCTGTAATTCTGGGTATGTTATGAGTATTTTAAATTGTCAATTTATTCCAACTATCTTACAACATTCTGTAATTCGTGATAAGGAATAGTCATTTGTTATACAACAATGTTCATATTACAAAGGCAATGTGCAAAAATCAAAGAGATATCTTCTCCAAAAATGCGGATGTATCTCTATTTCCTTTACGTCTGGGCGTAGCAATTATTCAGTCATTATTTTTTTTTTCCATTATTTAATCTCCATTTTGTGTCCTTAGTACCTGTGGTTCCATGGGATTATCATAATTCATTTGTGTCTCTTGTCTACTGACAATCCTTCAATAATGACTTCAATTTTGGTCCTCATATGTGCAACAATCATCTGCTCTGATTTGTTCCATGTCCATGGTATTCATAAAATATTCCATTATCTCCTTGTCTTTGCTCGTATCCACGAAAGACTAAGATTATTATTCCTCCAATGTTAATGTGGGGGATTTTGTGCATAAACATTTCAACAAAATCTCAGCTGTGACAACATAAAGTTTCACCTTAATAGCAAATTGCATCTTCATCATACCTAAACAGTTGCTTCTTCATCTCATGTGTCATTAGTGGTTATCATGTGGTAATGGGGTATTCAATGTGGGTTCAGCATATACAAATGCTGTAGAGGGGTATTTCATTTGCTAGGTCAGCATGTGCAAATGCTATTTCTTTAACATGGGCAAAGGCATCATCAACAAATAGGTGTAATGTGTTCAATCTGGGGTTAGCATATACTAATGCTCTCAAGGGATTCTTCATTTGCAGAAAATCAGCATGCGCAAATGTCATTGGGGTATTTGTGATAGGCAGTAAAATTTTTGACAGTACTAATATACATCTGGGTCTAAAATAATAATGTACACTTGAAAATAAATAATCCTGTGGAGAAAAAATAGCATAACATACAATACTGGTTTTGGGTATGAATTATATGCTGTTAAGAGATGTCATAGTGGGAACAGTATGATTGATCAAGGTGATAGATATAAAGGAGTTTAGCATAAATGAGATCACAGAAATATTAGTATGGGGTAAGAAAAAGTACTGGTGTAAAGTGTCTGCAAACAAGGAACATTGTGTCATCTGTGTCATCTTTATTTCAAAACACTATAATATGTCCAATGAAAATCCTCCGTGGGCTGGTCTTGATGCATCAGTATTCTAAGGCTGGAAAAAAGTTTCTCAGTGGGGCTTTTGACATCTTAGTCTGGAAGCAAGTCATTTGAACTGTCGGAAACTGAAAATAAAGTACATAGGAAGGTTAGTACATTGTTAAAAAGGTTTTTTTCACATATGCGTTGGCCGTACATGGAATGGCATGTACATTGAAGACTCGAGGGGAGTGTTTTCAGAATAGCTTTGCGAGGTCTTTGACATTTTCCATCGCCTCGAGCATTGCAATTTCCCGACTGCTTAGGCGAGCATCATACTGAGTAGCAGTGGTGACGGGTGTGATAGGCGACGACACTGCATTTGCTGATTGTTGGGGCACTGAGGACATTGACGAATGCGGTGATGGCTTAACATCATTTGATTGTGGTGATGGTTTCACTGTGGTTAGGGTTTGTATGGCTGGAACATCTGTTAGTTTTGAGGCAGGTATATGTTTCGCCTTGATTTTTCTTCTGACTGGGGCCTGTGGTACGTTAACGTCTTTGACAGTGGGCGCAGTAATTTGCACACTGTTGTTTTTGACTAGTAGAGCTGAGGCTAACACTTCTCGGCTGGGCTTTGGAACACGATAGCGTTTCTTCAATATTTTTCGTCTGATTTCATTTTGTGGCAATTTCATGCATTTAACGACAGGAGGTGAGTCATCAGCTTCTGTTTTATAGGCGCGTTTGACCCTGGAGCTGACTGGTACAAATAATGTACTATCCGCATCACTGGTTTCAATGGAACTAGCTGTATCAATGTCTGTTTCTTGTTGGTATAATTCTACCATTTTTCTGTCATTCTGTTCGTTGGGGTCTGACAAAGCTGTGCTGGGGTTGACACTGTAATTTCGCATTTCTTGTTGCGTTTCATCTTCATACAGATTGCTGGTATATGGTTCAACAATCTGCTTGGGTATAGTTTCTTCAGGATCTGATTGTTTTGAACGAGCAATCTTGTTCTTGTGGTATAGCAGTGTTTGGTTTTCACTAGTGTTAAAACTAGAACTGCCTGAACTGGGGGTGTGATAGGTATCAGCTGACGATTTTTCACTGCGGGAGTAAGTTTGAGTGTGGATATAAGGTGTTTGGTTGTTGTCATCGTGTGACGTCTGAGGCATTATTTCTTCATTTCTAATGCGCAGGTCTCTGTCTTGGAGTCGATTACGCAATTCAAGTGGTGGGATATCTTCTTCGCTTTCGGACGAGTCTCGTTGTTGTCTTGCTCGATGTATTTCATCTGTGGGTGGTCTGGGTATGTGGTCGTCTTGGTAAAATTCAGAGTCTGTCGTCTCTGACTCTGATATGTCAGACGAATCTGTGCTGGATGGATTATAATTTAGGGTGGCCTTTCTGACTGGTCTTGTATTTGTCGTCAGAGGCGGAATGGGCCGGTGATTATCAATTTTGATTTGTTTTACGTGAGCTTTTGTTTGGTGTTGTTTCTCTTCATTCCAAATAATGAAGTTTACAGGCGTAGTTTGTTTCATGATTTTGTAGCCATCTAACCATCGGTCATCGAATTTTGAACTGCGTACATGTTTCTTGTAGTATACTCTGTCTCCTATTTTGTACGTTGGTAGCTTGGCTGATTTATCATGTTGTTTCTGTTTCTTGTGAAATGCCTTCTGCGTATTTCGTTGTGCAATCTGGTGAGCTTTATACTTTTCTTGAAGGATTATTTCGATGGGGTCTTCTCCCATGTATTTTCTTTGTGGGCGAAGTAGGTTGTCTAACGGAAAGTTTGGTTCTCTTCCGTATAGCATGAGAAAGGGTGACATTCCTGTGGTATCGTTCACGTTTACTCGGATGGCTTCAAGAGCTTGGTTAATGTATAGGTCCCAGTATTGGTGGTTCCCCTTGATATATTTGCTAATAATATCATGTAGGGTGGCGTGCATGCGTTCATTTCTGCCATTTGCATTTGGGCAATAATAAGTGGTTGTAGTATGCTCAATATTCAGCTGGTGTAAGGTGGCTTTAAATGGGTTACCTATAAACTGTTTACCGTTGTCTGAAATGATTCGTTTTGGACAGCCATGCCTGGGAATGAATTCTTGTAAAAAAATTTGCGTGATGGACTGCGATGTGGCATCACTGAGTGGGTAACTTTCTGGCCAAACAGAGTATTGGTCAACTATGTGCAGGAGGTATTTGTTGCCTGATTGGGTGAGTGGGTAAGGACCTGATAAGTCAATGCTCACTGTTTGCATGGGGTAATGGGAAGGTTGCATTTCTTGAAGGGGAATTAAATGTGGCTTCATGTTTCTCAATTTACATGTTCTACAGGTGGCTACATATTCTGTAATGTCTTTGTAGAAAGTTTGCCAATAATACCTTTTCTTTATGACATCAATTGTTTTGTCTCTTCCCATGTGCCCGTTGTTATCATGAAACTGTAGCAATACTTCTGGGACTAGATGTGCTGGAATGACTTTTCTTAGTGTCCCTTCTTGTTTCTGATCAATATAGTATAGAGCTCCATCCGTTGGGTGTACTGTAAAATCTTTACTTTTTGTTGGGTTTTCTTCACGTATGTGAGCAGCTTGACAATTTCTGCATCTTTCGCTTGTTCTACTCTCATGTCAAACATATCTTGACTTTCTTCTTCTACTTGAGTGGCGGAATCTGAGGTACTTCTTCGACTTGATGAAGTAATTTCATTAATTTCTTTAGCATTATCGTCAATCTCTGAGGATGTGCCATCATTTTTGACTCTATTTGTTTTCACTTCAGTTTCATCATCATATTTAATCCTGGATAAGAGGTCTGCACAGGTGTTCATTTCGCCTGGGATATGTTCGATAGTGGTGTCGTAGGACTGTAAATTCATTGCCCATGTCTGTAACTTCTTTGGCTGTTCTTGTGTTTTGGTGAGCCAGTTAACCAAAGGTTGATGATCAGTTCTTATAATGAGTTTAGTTCCTCTGACATAAAAGTCAAACTTTTGTACTGCATAGTGAATAGCATATGCTTCTTTCTCAGTGGTGGTCCACCGTTTTTGTGACTTTGACAATGCGTGGGATAGGAATGCAATGGGTTTCTCATTGGGAATGTTTGGTAGGATGGGTGTTTCATCTTCTAGTACTGGTTGTACCAAACAAGCACCAATTGCGTTATCTGAGGCATCGGCGTATAGTATCATGGGCTGAGAAATATCTGGATGTCCAAGCAGTGGGATGGTGGTTAGGGCATTTTTTAGATACTCAAAGGATCTCTGGCAGTCTTCTGTCCATTTGAAGCGTGCATACTTGCGGGTAAGGAGAAATTGATGATGTGGCGCCTATAGTACCCTATTGTACCAATAAATGAGCGTGTTTGTCTCACCGTCTTGGGGCTAGGCATTTCTCTTATGGCTTTGACTTTATCTTCATCAGGTCTGACGCCATGTCTATTGATGACAAAGCCTAAATATTTTGTTTCTGTCTTTAGAAACTCACACTTCGACAGTTTTAACTTTATTTGGTGATGCCTGAGTCTATCAAACACTGTTTCAACCTTGCGGAGGTGGTCTTCCATCGTGCCTGCGGTATGTATCAGGATATCGTCTATGTATGCCAGGGCAAATGGATGTAGACCCTTTAACACTTCATCCATGAGTGACATATATGTTGCTGGAGATCCTTTTAGACCAAATGGCATAACATTCCAAAAAAAGCTTCCCATATGTGAACAGAATGTGGATTTCTGTTTTGCCTCAGGTGTCATGGGGATGCACCAAAAGCCTGACCTTGCATCAAGTGTGGTAAAGTATGTAGACTTTCCTAACGTCGCAAGTAGATCGTCTATCCTGGGGAGGGGGTAGGAAATGACTTTTGTGATTTTGTTAAGGGCACGGTAGTCGCAGCAAAAGCGACTGGAGCCGTCTTTCTTTGTTACGATCACTATGGGTGAGGACCATTGGGAACGGGATCTTTCGATGATTCCTGCCTGTAGCATTTCATTTATAGACCTTTCCACGAGTTCTCTATTTTTCAAGGGCGTATGATAGGGTTTCATATGTATTGGCTCCTCTGTGGTTGTTTGAATGTCCATTGTGACAGTGTTAGTTCTGCCTAATTCCATGTCATTGAGTGCGAATACATCTTGGTGCTTTTCTACAAACGTTTTCAAACGTTGCTTATTATCTTCTGTGGCATTCAGGGTTGCAAGTAACTGAGCTATTCTCTCTCTGTATTTATGATCTGCTATGATATCTCTGGTCTGTCTTGATGCCTCCGTTTCATTCCCATAATTTTGGGACATTTTTCTTGCATCTTGTGAAAATCTCTGCTCCTGGTATGTGGCTTTCTTTTGCGTAGTTCTTTGCCGTTCATTGGGCTGTGCTTGGTACTGTTTCCTCTGCCATGTACTGTGTGCATTTCCATTTGTCACTGCATTTACTGTATATTCATTTCTTATTATATTTCTGGGGTAGTCGTTGTTGTGCCATTTTTTCTGATTATTTCTGCCGTAACTGCGCTTATCCGCGTACGTTACTGTATTTCTTCTGTTTGTGCTATAGGGCTGTCTTCTTTCCCTGGGCGAAAATTTTTCATTCTTTCTGTTTCCAACTTTGCTGCTATAGTATCCTCCTGTGGTATAGTCATATAAGAATTCTTCCTTTTCTTCGGAAATTTCAATTGGTTTTGGGACTTTATCATATCCACCTGTTTTTGAGTTATATTGATACTCCATGGGGCATGTATCACTGTCTTGTCGCTTTGGATATCCTCCTGGCAAGACAATTTCTGTTTCTCTGTTACTCTGTGATATACAGCACTTCATCTTTTCTCTTGGTGTGCTGGGGCGCAAGAATGAGTAATTATAGTCATTTTCATACTGTGGCCTTTCTCTTCTTATGTATGGACTGGTTCGTTTCTGCCATCTGGGTAGGGTATGCTGTGGTGTAACATAACTGTGACTGATGTTGCTGCCTTTTTCTGCATAAGCCTTATAACTGTTTACTTTCCATGTACTATGGTTATTTGTACTGCGATTTCGTGCATTATGTCCAGTGGGGGTGGTTGAGACAATTTGTGGATGGTCTCTATTGGTTTTAGTCTGTCTTATCGTTGACGTATCCACTTGTGCTACAATTGTGCCTCTATTTATAGTGGTAGTTTTTCCTGACATATTCAATATCATGATGGGGAAATCTCTAGCCTTCGAGACTTCAGCGATTCCCTCTGTAATTTGCAACAATGGGTCATCAATAATGCTTTCTTCTGCTAGGGGCTGTATTTGAATTGATTGCCCTGGTGTTATGTACTCAGAATTTTTTACTCTGCCTTTTGCTATGACCAGGGAGTTTGGAGCCACCGTTATGGGAGCTGTAATCCTTACCAAAGACGCTATGTGGATATCGTCCTGGAGATCTATGTATGTATTGTTGACTTTGATTTTCTGGAGGTCATAGTATATTCGAACTTTGTGTTTGTTAAAAAAATCTCTCCCTAGGATAAGATTTCTAGACATTCCTTTAGTAATGACAAATGGGTGTTCAAAATTTGTTTCGCCTAAGGAAAATTTTAGCCATGCTGTCCCAACTGAATTTAGTCTTTGTCCCGTGACTGAAGCTAGGTGTGTTTTGGACGGTTGAAATCGTACTAAGTGTTGGATCCTCTTGAACAGCTGGAACCTAATAAGGCTGATGGATGCTCCTGTATCTACCAGTGCCCTATATTGTTGGCCCTGTATAGACATGATGCAGGAACTGGGGTCCGGATGTATTTTAGTTCCATCATGCAGCATTTCTTCATATTGTATTTTACTGGATGGGCCCACTTGACAATTTCTGTTCTGTGTTGTTTCTTTTGTTTTGGACCATTTTCTGTGATTGTTGCCCTCACTAACGGTCCTGTTTAGTGAGTGGCGCGGCCGTTTCCCTGACGCATGAGGGGTTGAGGTGCGCCTCTGGTATACTGATTTCTGGTGTAATCACGTGGGGGTGGTGCGGGTTGTTGTGGTTGGTAACCTCCTCTTCTGGATGGTGCATTATTGTAATTTGCTCTACAGGACTTGTAACCATGTCCGAGCCTACCGCATGTGAAGCATCCGTTTGTATTGACATTATTGACGTCGTTTTGCCTCTGTGTGGGGGGTCTATAATTGCGGGGCCTATCATCTCGTTGTCGTGGGCGACTCCATTGCCTCCTGGCATGGTCAACTTCCATAGGCTCATGCTCATCATAGTCCCTATATTCCGGTCGGGGTTCCCTAACTGCTCTTTGTTGGAACCTTCGGTGAAGATTTTCCTCCTGTATTGCTGCTTGGATTGTTTCAGCAATGGTCTTGGTGTCTTTTCTAATGATATGCCTTCTGATATTTTCTGCCCTAAGGCCATCGGCAAATATCCCCACTAACTGTATTTCTACCTCAGGTGTGGTAGGGATTTCTCCACAAAACGCCTCTTCTGCCATATTGAGGAATCTATCTCCAAAGAGTTGTACTGATTCGTCCCTTTCCTGTTTCATGCTTCTAAGGACTGACCAAGCATGCATTTTGTCTATTATTTCCCCATATCTCTGGGTGATCTCTTTTTTTAGGGACTCGTAGGTCTCTGTGGGGTACTGCTGGGACCTCTTTCTTAAAAAATCATTTACAAACGAATCAGAGCTCAACAGGGCGATTTTCTTTTTCTCTTCATCATTTGTTGTTTCTGCTATTGCCGCAAATTTTTCCATGTCGGCCAACCATCTCCTGAATTTCTTCTTATCTCCCTCGAATGGTTGTACTATGGACCTAACTTGGGATAATTTTGCATAATTGCTATTCTTTTCTAAGTTCTCAGTAAGGCGCTGTAGCGCTATCAATGTGGGTTCCTCCATATTTGGATTGACTGGGGGCTGCAACGGTTGTGCATTTACAGGTTGGTTCTGTGGTTGTCGTTGTTGTTGGTCCACACCAAGCTGTTGAAAATTATGTAGTAAATTTTCCATGGTCTGTGATCTCTAGTTATTCGCTCTATCAAAGAGAAGTGGTCACAGGCACCACTTTGAGATGTGTTTTCCTGCTCAATACCTTTTTTTAATGAGGACTGATCACGGGCACCAAGTTGAGATGTGTGGCTGGGTAGGGTAGTGGGGGTTGCTGTTTGAATCGAGAGTATTAGATTTTGATTACTAGCTAGCCTGCTAGAGGTGATGATTTCTCTCTACAGACTTACAGGAATTTACCAGGTTCGGGGACTATCCTCTAAGGTGTTGTAGTTTGTGAGCAGTTAGTAAGAATTTATAGGTTTCTCAACAGACATTACCTCCTTCCATTCATGGTTAAGGCTTAGCAATCAAATTTACGACCTCTTTTTGATGTCAACGTTTTATTTAATAATCATAATATATACATGATGGCGTGAAGTTACAAACATGCATTTTTCATTCATAATATAAAATGCAAGTCGCTCTCAATGATCTAGCATGGGGAACTGACACTTGTATGAATCAGGCCTATCCAACTCCTGTCTACTTTTTCTGTTTAAATACCAGTTTGCGTTGATCCAATTTCATATAGGCTGTTCCACTTCAGACCGATTAATTCATTATTCTCAAGGGGTTTCGTTATATGCTCATATTTTGTAATTTGATCAATTTATGCTTGTACAGAGCAAATTCCATCATCTCTGCATTCAACTCATAGGCGCAACTTGCGGCCATGAATCTTTTTTCTAAATCTGCAACAATGGGTCAGTAATTGATTAGTAATTAGCTCCTACTTACAGACTTCGAATATAGAAGTTAAATACACAAAAAATGCACATTGAAGAGAACATGCCATCATTCCTGGAATTTCTAATTCTTCACTTGAATAACTTTCATGCAGTAAAACCACTGCGTTATCAGCACAAATTTGCTTGTCTCCTTACCTAGACGCGTCCTTTTCCACTAACTAGGTTGTTGGGGAAATTCGTGTCCCTTCTAAATTTTTCTGAGCTCACGATTGGATAAAAATCACGTGACTAATTTTGACATGTAACGCGACTCTATCCCAATTAACATTTTATCTGTTTCTCGGAAAGTAGAAATTTATATGCTAATCTGGTTTTTTTATAGCCTGTTTCCAAAGGAACAACTATGTACACGGCTACACAGAGTCTATGTTCTCCAGAGGGTTTCCTTAAAAATACAACACTGTAACTATACAAAGATTCACTGTGTGAAATAATTCCTTCCTTCAACAAATAGTCTAACTCTTCCTTCAAAGCTTTTTCCTTAGCAAAAGGAATCGAATAAGGCTTCATACAGACAGGTGTGGGGTCTATCAGTTTCATATCATATTCCAATAAGTTTGTATGCCTTGGTCGATCTGTTAACACCTCTGTATGATTATCTAGAACCTGTTGCACTCTCTCCTTCTGATTTTTCGTTAAATGCGTACTGATTTTCACCTGTGCCGCTGTCTCACAGGGGTGTAATGGATATTCAAATGATGAAAGTGGTTCCTTCTTCATCTCCATTGCAATGGACAAGGTTAGCAAGTGTGTCTCTTCCTGATGTTCTCTTTCCAAATATTTCTTCAGGAGATTCACATGATAGATTTTTTCTTTCCCCTTCTTATCTATCTTATAATTGGTTCTAGACACCTTCTCTAGAACTGTATATGGACCTTGCCATCCAATTTGTAACTTATTCTGATTTCCGGGCAAAAGAAGCAGTACCTTCTCTCCCACAGCCAAATCTCTGTTTTTTGCCTTCCTGTTATAATAAGCAGCATGTTTCTTCCTGGCTTGTTTCAAATTTTCATTGGCAAGTTTCCAGCCAGTTTTTAAACGAGTGGTCAGCTCATTTACATATTGGTATGAGGATGTAATATTTTCCTCTGCTTTTTCATCCGTCCACGTTCTTAACAGTGTTACATATGGACCTTTAATTTTGTGGACCTATTTGTCCATGCACCGGTATGGTCTCTTCCACTCGAAGCGCTATAGTGATGATTTTTCCTCCCAGAATTTTCATGCATAAAACGACCGCTACCAATTTTCCTTTTGGGGCTTTCTCCCCACTTAAAATTCTTGATGAGAGATTTCCTCTCTACATCCTCTTCCTCCAGTTTGTTTAAGTCAGATTGAGGGATTTTCGGCTTATCCTGGGGTAAGACATCTTTTTGCACTCTCCGCATAGTGGCCATTGTAAAACAGTTAAGTGAAGCTTGTCCGTGAAAAGGGGCTTCCCATTCCATTTGGTCCACTTTATCAAATTCATTTCTCTTCTTATTTTCAGGCCTACTTTTGCCCCTTGGCGTGTCCAGGTCCTGATCAATGTTCCCACTTGTGGGTGTTCCCTCATGTGCTATGCTACACCTTTCTACAAAATTCTCAATGTCCCATCTTGCCTTGGGCCAATAATAATTGTGAGCCACCTTTTGGATGATGGTACCTATTTTCTCATGGTCCCCATCTGGTTTCACATGTAGGCTCCTTGTTAATTCTGTCCTATATCTTTTAGGAAGTACCAGCTGTCCCTGACCTTTGGATCTAGCTCCAGTCTTCCTATACATCAACTTGTTTTTCATGTAAAAATCTCCCTTGCCTGGAGTTGTATGACAAGTTGACAATTTCCTGAAACAAGGCTTGAGAGTCTTATCCCCAGCCTGTGCCTTCCTCATCTCTTCTGGAGTGGTATCTAACATAATATCCTCCTCCTGTCTTGAGGTCGACCTGACCTGAAGGGTGGCCATATACACAGGTTTCCTTCTGCAACGGTCAGTGTCATGATTGTCCATCTGACAATTCTTACACCACCTTTTTCCTTGGTTGAAAGATTTCCTTTCATCATATTTCCTTTCATCGAATTGTGGGTTTTTATTTTTATTGTCATACCGTGGCCTATCAAATTGGTGCTTACCTTTGTTATGATCCCTAGGATCAAATTTATTAAAGTTCTGTGGTGCCCTAAAATTTTCCACCTGTTTCTTTTTATTACCTGATACTTCTGCTTGAGCCGCCTGATACCTTTCTGCAACAGTTAGCAACTCACCCAGTCTCTCTGCACCTTGTTCCATGAGAAACTTTCTCAGGTCTGGAGCCATGGACTCTCTTAATTGTTCTATAAGGACCATTTCCTTAAGATCTTGGGTTTTCCCCAGAGAAGTCCATTTCTCCAAGTATGTCTCTATCCGTGCAGAGAACTGGTGATAGGTTTCACCTGACAGTAGTTTAGCATTCCTAAATTTTTTTCTGTAAAATTCTGCGTTCTTTTCATATCTTAACAAAAGAGCCTGCTTTAGCATGTCATAATTTTCCTGATCATCTCTGTGCATTTTGGCAAAAACTTCATAAGCTGCCCCACGAAGTCCTTGAGATAACTTTAAGCTCCACCTTTCTCTCTCTAACCCATATGTGGTAGCTAATAATTCGTATCTATTTATATAGCTCTCAATATCATCGTCTTTCTCAACAAAATGATCTAAATGAAAGTTCATAGCTGAGGTTGAGGCTCCCTGAGTAGCAGTAGCATCAGAGGCAAAGGGACTGGCACCATTTTCAGGAGCATGGCCCTGAAACTCAAACTCCCTTAGTCGTAGCTCATGTTCCCTTTGTAATCTCTTCTCCTCCTTTTCTGCTTCCCTCTCTGCAGCTAATCTTCTTTCCTCGGCTTCCCTTTCTGCAGCTAATCTCTTCTCTTCCCTTTCTGCCTTTTGTTCTTCTAATTGGAGCCTCTTAATCTCCCTATCAGCCTCCAATGCTTTAGCCTCTTTGTCATTCTCAATCTGCAACCTCTTAATTTCTTTTTCAGCCTCTAACCTTCTTTCGGCCTCAAACCTTCTTTCTTCGCGTTCAATAAATTTGTCACATTCAGTAGTGACATAGGTAATCATAACTTGCCCATCTAATCCCAACTCTTTTGCAGTCTGTACAGCCGCAGATCGAAATTTGGCCAGGTCCGCCATTTTATATCAGGTAATTAAATAAAATATCTAACTAAACAATATAATCTGTAATTATATATCCAATAGACAAAACAGGCACCAAGAGCTCAACCTTATTTAATTCCACCCAAGGATACCTTTTAACTTTTTATATTCCCTGAAGTGAATTACCCCCAATATTTATACTAGTAAAGGATTCAATATCCCGGACCCCAATATATGTGGTAAAGTGGGATGATATAAATATTTATAGGGACTTAGTGTACTGACTGAGATCAGCTGTGAAGGTATCTGTATCTAATATGTGTAGTGTTTTACAGATAACCTTACTTACTGCCACATATTTATATCTCAGTCAGAATTATTCTGGAATATTGTGTTGGCAACGTTATATGTCTAGGGTTATGCAAATGATGAAGTGTAAGTCACCACAACAACAAACAGATAAACAATTTAATTATTCCACCACACTTGACAACACTGTGACACTCACAAACAGTCAACACTCTAGAAGACTATCTTAAAAGATTCAATGATAAATTTCAGATATATACAGATGTATTGATTTTTTCTACAATAGTGATCCTGATTCAACTACACAGTGAACCAGGCAATATTATAACATGTAATTACAAATATTATGTACACAGATATAAATGTGGTCTTTGCATTGACATACAATATTAGTAATCTATGTGTGTGAGTTGTGATGTGGTAATATGAGGTAATACTGGTTTTGTTCTTCAAGATAGATTCTTATTAGACATCATGACTGCATGTGTTTGTTTCTGTTGGAACTAGTATTGGAGATGTTCTCAGTTCCTGTCATTAAAACAATTAATTACCCCTCTTTAATTAATACAATTCATTTTAAGAGGAGGTGGTACAAATTGTTGAGCTCTGTTGGCCACGAAGGGCTTAACTTTCGTGATGGCGGCAGGCAAAGACTCCTCTGCTAGACTTCTTCACTGGTTCTGAAGACACCTCACTGGTTCTGAAGACACCTCACTGGTTACTACAGGGACCAAAGAGTATGTTGTAACCTCTGGATTCAGCAAATGCTCAGACCAGGTGCGGCTTCAATAACTAGGACCACAGTCCCACAATTCAAGGAAATAAACACAGATACGTTGACTAGCAATGAATGTAGGCACAAATACTGGCACAAATTCCCATCTGCTTATGTTCCAGGCTTTTATTTAGCAAAAATATGAGCTGGCTTCAACGCACTGTTGCTTTATCAAGCTTATTTGAACTAGTGGTCTCGAACTAACGCTATCAATTAACTATATTAACAGACCTAACCAATCAGGCCATTTCTACCCCATCGTTTGAAAAAAAGTACTCTTACTTCCGTCTCCCTTGACAACAAAAGATAGCATTTATAGTCCGACTAATCGTGTTTAGCCTTACATATCATTCCCTCCAATCAATTCAAATGTAACTTGTGGCCTATTTCCGTACAATGGTGGTCTAAAATTCTGCCACTGAGCGACTCCGAGTTTTTAGGTTGTCTGACACCCTCATTATTTTCTTTTGCCTATAATTTATTAATTCCTGGACTATTTGCGTAACACTTAACATATTCTGTGTCAGCAAGCCCTAAGGAATCCAAATATCTCAATCTAAGGGAGCTAGGTGGCTGCGTTCAAAAGGTGCATTTTCTACCACCTCCTGTTCACTTCAATCCCCATGTGGTGTCTGGGTACTGTCATGTTTTCAAACGTAAATCCATCTAATGTCATCTTTCCTAATAAGCGTTTTTCAGGTTTTTTAAAACCTAACTCTGGGAAGGGTAGTGTTTTTATCACTGTCCGTCTGAAATAAAGTTAGTGCATGTGGCCTTACACGCGTGTTAGGGGTGGCATTAATATAGCGAGACGCGTGTTTAGTGTTGCTTGCGTTGCTGCCTTCAGCCCTCCCTTCTTTCCATCTTAGTCCATCTGTTCGTTCGTTTTGGTAACGTAGTATAATTAATGTTAGGATTAATTTAGGTCATTAATCACTTGTGTATCTCAAGGTTTTTCTTAGAACTGCAGTACACGTTTTATTGGGTTGTGGAAACGCATGTATTTATGCAGTGGCTTATATTTAACGTGGAAACGTTACAATTTGCAGACGAAGCATAAAACAAAGGGGATTTCGAGTACTGTCATTGTGACAGATTGTTCTTTACCATTCTTCTTCCTTTTATAGAATTTATTTGTTAGGCTTTACATTTACTTTTTAATTTATATATGTGGATTAGAATTTCTCACGACATTCAGGATAATTGTATTTTCAAGGGATATCACCAAGAGTAGGTAAGGAGTGATTGAGTAGCCACGTATGACAGAGAGAGTTAATACTTTTCGTTGTTACGTGAAATGTTCAAACCTGGATTTTGCTTTTAAAAAATGTTTACTTTACTGGGAAGCATTTAGTAGGAACTTTATTTTCTTTACTGCCTATTCTGTAATATAGTGCTAACCTTTGACCTTTGGGGTTATGGGGTTATAAGCGTTTTGGGTTCTTTTCTCGAGAGGGGGAGGGCACATTTATTCTGCTATTTCATATGTATGCAAAATTGATTTTATTTGATATTTCTTTAGATATTTGGTGTTGTCAAGTTTAATGATAATAAACAACAAAAGAAACTTAACTTTGTGTGTTGGTCAAACCAATACCCAATTAACCATAGTTTTTCACGTTTGTGTATCTTGTCGTCACATACCTGTATATGTGTGTGTAATTACACTTATATTTACAAATATGTAACAGTCAGTTGTAACAGTCTAGTGTTGCGTTGTAGAAACAGATTAGTATAGCCCCATCAACTGGGCACCTGATGTAACGCTCTGATTTGCCGACTGTTTATTACCAGATGTTAAAGTCTGTTTGCTCGTGTGAATTCTGTTATTTGTACCGTGTTGAAGTGTCGCTGAGTGGGTGTGTCGTTTATCACCTGGACAGTGTAACATGGACGTGAATCTAGGTCACCAGCGTGACGCACTGCCAGGATGTAGTGCAGTCACACACACAAACAGCATACATGTTTTCTCAGGTGTGTAGAACAAAGGATAAGGTGTTGTAGTGAGTACTGTTGTGTGTATACAGCAGATCGAGAACACGAAGTCGTATAGGCTCTTATTTAGGAACACACAAACTCACTCCACCACACGTAGAAGTCATAGATGTGGTTAATGCAGATGACTTTCTCTTCGACTTTTATTACAGCAATAGTACGTTGACGGACAACACAGTCAGTAGAACAAGGAACATGGACATTTCATGTGTAGTAATGCATATAACCATCGAGCATAATCAATCCTGCATAGCTCGTATGTATGATGCTAGTAACATTGGCTTGATAATATATATATATATTCTCATGCTGTAGCTCAGAGCTTCTGACTAAACGCGTCAGGTAGTCTTGTGACAAATATAGTTGCTTAATATCGAAGTCTGTGAACTTGTTGATAAAGTCAAGACTTCATCAGGCTTCTCCCGCCAGACACTTCTTCTTCTGCTCAAAGATATAGGCCGTAATGGCGGGCCTCATAATGATTGATAAACAACTGTGTATTTTCATAGGCAGGCATTATCTTCCGTGCCGAAACATACCACCATAATGCGGGTTTCATATAAATATACGTTCATTGTGCTTCTGTAAAGTAATTCGACGAATAGACTTAGTTAGCTACGTCAAGCACACATAATGGACTCTGGATCCCAAGAACTGTGAGCGCTACTCACAGGTTCATACTAAATGTTCTGCAATCTTGGCATAATAATAAAGTTTATTTTACCTTGGACAGAATCCGAGAAATACACAAATAACCACTGTCGTCATTCTAGACGAACAGAATAACTCTGGGGAGAATCACTAAGATCACAGTTACACTGAAGACTATCTTTCCCCCAGATAATGCAGAGAAGAAACAACGGACATCTTGTCGGTCAGAAAAACAGCTCATCACTCCCAGACGGAAGTTTCTCGGTTCGCGCTAAAAACTAGCACATGCGTAGACAGAACAGATTTGAGAACAGTTAACCGGCCCTCTTAAGACAGATCAACCACAAAGAATAAACACAGGGAAGATAACCCCAAATCAACCTGTCCCAGAGAGTTAACATATAGTTCTCTACCTTCGATCGTCAAAAGTATTAAATAGATTTACGTCTTATGGAACCGTCAAAAAACGACAGCAACAATATATGAGGAGGGAAAGATTGTCTTGTACTAAATTATAGTCGTATAGATAGGATGGACTACAGAAACTTACTCATTCCAGAGACATTTCTTCTCCTTAAGCTATTCACCCGTGAAATCTATTTCTCACACCTTTATTTCTCACCATCTACTCTACTCAGACGGGACCATAAATAACTTTCAAACCTACCTGTACGACAAAGTTAAGGCACTGGGTTAGGCCTATTACAAGTGTACTTGGGGGTCGTTAATTTAGTACTAAGACTCTCTCTTTGACTTTGTGCGTTCAGTTTCATCAGAGTCCGGTTCCTTATAAAAATGGATTTCCTCGGCTGTATTAAGTCTTACAAGGTGTTCCAATAAAAGTCCCGTTTGATAAATGGAAATCCTGAATTTTCTTATGGCAAGTCTGGTTGTTCCTCGCAAGCAATTCCTCAGAGTAAACTTTCACAGTGAAATAACACTGAACAAACGCCAGGTTGTATTCACCGCCCTACCCCTCTCTGTTTCTTATGGAGCTCAAATGATGAGCCAATCTGATTTGAATATTTTGTATGACTAATCTAGTGCAACATTTCAAACATTACTTTTCTAAAAATAGGCTGTAAACATCCGATTGCCCTGTGTACAAACTCACAAACATGTCGTTAAACTCATACGACAACGTGTGTCAGATGTAACACTCATTGCTTTCTTACAAAGTTATGTCATGGACAGGGAATGATTATATCATACGTGTCAGTCCCAAATGTGTCGCACAGACGGGTAATCTTGTTATTTGTTGCCTGAGCAAACGAAAACGGACTACGGGCGAGTAATTTTATCACCCGGCCCAGCTTGAGCATTCAGAATCATGCGAAACTGAGCAAAGGCACATTGGTTTTTACCTGCTCTAATCTCAGCAAATTTGTGCTGCATCCAGCAAAATGTGATTATTATAACCTACAACGAGTGTCAACATGATTTGACAATATCAAATGTCTTCTACAGGGTCTTTAGAAAGTCGCTGTGCAGTGAAATATACGCCCGGGCGAGACTACGTCACAAAAACACCCTGTTTTCAATGGCTAACACCATTTCCTTTCAGCAATGAAACCGTGAATATAACAACGACTTGTTGTGTAATGCTGCACACGGGACGGGATTGTGGAACAAAGAATATCATGACGTAAATTTGCATCATACGTGACGTAATTGCAAAAATATTTTTCAAATTCACTGCACAGCGACTTTATAAACACCCTGTACTTAGCAGAAAAAGAAAGAAAGGAAGTGCGACAATTGAACGCATGCAATAAAATCCGTACCACAAAAGTACCGATTACTGCCGTAGTGAAACAGAGATTAGGAAGAAGAAGGGGTCGCCCCAATCCATTCTGTGACACTTGCTTGTTCCGCCATCTGGTGTTACTACTCATCCTAGTTACGTAAATGTGTCCGTCAGTTCCAGTTTCTGGTTCCTTAATGTTATGGGCTCAGGATTGCCCACATTGAGTCATGAACTCTGTCTTCTTTAGACTGATGTTCAGACCCACCTGCTGGCTATACTAATAATATTATACTCTTAAAAACAAAATATTTAATGGAACAATTTGACAAAAATTGTTTTTAAATTGTATATATCATGCGGTCCACCTAAGATGTCTCAGTGGCCAACCGATGGACTGCGATCGACGTCTTGTGCACCCTTGGTTTAAACAAGTGACTTTTTACTATGTGTGGTTAAATTGGTTTCAACTGCTTCTTACTTTCTTGTTTTGCTTCCTTGTATGCTGTCTCATTTCCTTCTAGTCCACAGGTGGAGTTTTCTGTGCTAAAAGTACTGTACAGCCTCTGTTAATTATATATATATTGAGTTATAATATTGCCTCTGATATGTGCGCTCAGCTGCACATATGTATGTTTCTTAGTTCTCAGATTGCTGACAGTGATTCAGTTAAAATGTATGGCTTTTTGGATGGGTTGTCTGCCACTGATTCTAGCACTTTTGCCATTATCACAATCTTAGCTGTACGTTTTCATTCCACATTCTAACTGCGAGATTTTGTTCCTAAACATTTCCACGATTTGGCCCAAATATAGAACGTTTGTGTTGCTTTTAGGTTTCACAAAACCGACAGTTTAAAAAAAAAAAAAAAAAAAAAAACCTCTAAATTTAGAATCTATAAAGTGAAGTGTTAAAAATGTACACGCTCAAAAAATGTATTGAGATGTACAGAATATTTAGATTAGCTACTTCAACGGCAGCCAATTATATTGAGTTTCTCCGTACATTGATAGTTATATTGAATTCGCTAACAGTCGTTTATACATGCGTCTGTGATGGAAATAATTTCGTGTTAGAACAAGTAACTTAAAAGTTGATGCGGTTTGTTTGTTTATTTTTATTTTTATTAATTTTAAAATTATATACACATCCACAAACGGATAAATGCGCATCTAAACCTGCAAAAATGGGTGACAGACTAATGTACAATGACAATTAGTTCTAGTACAAAAGGCGTGTACACCGTTAAGGAACAAAATGTAAAAAATATTTAAATTCACGCCCCAAAAAAAAAAATATATACATATATATATATATATATATATATATATATATATATATATATATATATATATACATATATATATATATATATATATATACATATATATATATATATATATATATATATATATATATATATATATATATATACATACATACAAACATATACATATACATATATATATATACAGAGTCTTCTACTTTCCCTAGATCCTGGATGTCAGGACATTCAAATACAAAATAAATTTGTCAAGAATCTTTATGACGTTATGTTATCGTTTTCTGCGAGATATAATCTACCCAATCACTGATATTGTCGCCACATTCATATATGTTATCGATACAGGACTTGTCCCGTATACTTGCCGGGGGACTTCTGAATGCCAGAGATAAAATTATGCAGTTCTTAATTCTCTCGTTATACCGCGGCACTACAACCAGCACCTGTTCTCATAGTTCTCGTTAGGTTATGAGACTCATAATTTATCCTTGACTAATATTCATTACATTCTTCTATGTCGCTAGTATCAAACTAATATGTTTTCTTCCTTTTATTTCTCAGCTGGAACGTTCTTATTATGTAGTTATGTATACGTTGTTGTTCTGACCGATCGATAAACAGCAACAATTTCTATCTCTATATACAAAATTACACATATACTTTGTTACTGCATTTACATATTTATTTAGTAATGAACGTGTCTAGAGTTTAGTAAGATGATCCCCACAACTGTCAAAATGTTTTACCTTAGCAATAAACATGTCTGTTATGTTATCATTTGAATTTACTGAACCCGTTAGTGGCACGGATATGAATATTTTATAACTTCTTTAAAGTAAACCTAGGATGTGATCTTTAACTCTCGGTCTATTCTTATGGTAATATTTTATTTAATTTACACAGAATCAAAGAGTTACCACTGCCAGTAATTGACCTAAGAACATTTCTGTTCACCCTGTCATTAAGGCCATCATTGATTTAATTCTAAAGGAGAAGTCGTAAAATAACAGCTGGTCTTGTCGCACGATCACACATACATTTTTGAAGTCTTTTTTGTGTGTGAGAATTTGAGAACATATGTCATAAAAAATAATGCATATTATTTCGTACTCAGATTACATAAATGCAGCAGAAGCCTTGCTATAGTTTGATACGATTGTAGGAATCAATTGTGTTTTATTGGTTACACATTCTATAATATTTGAAGTGGAACATTAACAATCATTTGTAATAATAGTCAAGTTTTAGAAGCAACGTTAAAGAGTTCACTGGGATAACTTCAGTAAATAATCTCTTCGCTACAACTAGTCTGCAAGGTATTCAAATCTTTGATGCTAGCATGGCCGTTTCCCTCTATTTAAGTCAATTATACGTTCATTCTATTTTTGTCGGGAGGCTAGCACAACGTTTACGGTAGCATATAATTTCACAGCTGTAGAGAATTAATTACTAACTGTGCTAATTACTACTCTTCAATGGAGACTAAAGATCAATAGAACCACTACTGCCTCAGACTTGCCTTAGGAGGTGATTAATGTAAAGTTATGCAATGCTGCTTGCAATATCACCGTGTAAAACAACTTACTACACAAAGCACCACTGTAAGAGACCGTAATGCATTCTGGCGCATGCGTTCTTCAAGAGAACTAACAACAGTGGCTGGTCGATAATCATTAGACGGTAAAAATAGACAAGAAAAACAGTGTATAAATGTCGTCAGTCTTTAACGAGTTAATACATTTATTCATGTCACGTCAGCTCTGGGTGGAGTACAGGTCTTTACGCCAAGCTTTTATGTCTTGTGCTATCCATTCACGTTCGTTGCATGTCCTCATTATAGTGTGTCGGTGTAGCTATGAGGTATGGCGTCTGCCTCTGAACTCTAAAGGTATCGCGTTCGCTCCCAGGACGGGGAATATATTTGATGGGATTTTTTTATTCGGAACCAGTGGTTTTTTAAACGATGTCATACTTCCTGTGATCTCCTGGGTAATGAGATCGGATGCTTAGCCTTCTCGTTATTGTTGATCAGAATCGATGTCATTGCACTCGGGTCAAACCTATAAGTGATCAGTCTCCTTCAGCAAATGTCGAACTGTATGAAAGCTAATTGTTCCTGCAGCGCGCTGGTTGTATATGCGCCGGATGCCTTCTCTCATACATCCATCTCTGCTGGTCTTACGTTTGATGCCAAATTCCAGCAATCTCAGCCTTGATAATTCATCGATTGCAGTGGCATTCTCTAATAGGCGATCAATAATTTCCCTCAGTATCTCTCCCTTATCCATACCCATTGCACCTTCTATGGGTGCTCTTGAAACTAGTCTGACAGTTCTTTCTATGCCATGTACCCCTGCATGATAAGGACAGTAGATGCACACCAGTTTCTGAAGATTCGAGGCTTCTATTGAGGTTTTCCATTCATGCCAGAGCTATCCACTTTGGACATTCCGAAGCATGGATTTTAAGTCTTATACATTAATTGCCCTTGTTAATAGAGTCTCAGACAGCTATTTTAAGGCTGCAGTAGCTGCCTATATCTTCATTCTCATACTGGAGGCTGTTATCATGTAAGCACCGCTATGTTCAGCGACGATTCTGCCCTTTACTCTAGCCGAGAAGCCCCACCCTGATTTCTCACCATGGATTACAGATCCATCAAAGTACAGTTAGATTTCTCGGATACGTGTAAAACAAAAATAGTCGCGCACGTTAAAAATCCCTTGGCAGTTGGAAATTGTAAAGAGTAGACCATACGGCCGTTGCCCGGCAAAATTTAAAAATTATGAAATCTGTCCACAACACAAATATTTATAGAATGTGTTATTCCTGTATACACACATTGAGATCCTTGCCAGTTCGACGGAGTTCGTGCACTGTGTGATCTAAGGAATGAGATCAGAGCACTGATGGAGTTGTCCGTGTGCAATGAAGCTGGTCTTGAAACCAAATCAAACAAACCTCATAATTTTTTTTTTTACTGCAGTGAATGTACATTTTGCTTTTCTATTCTTATGTAGATAACATGGCATATTGCTCCGACTTTGTCTACATTGTTGCCTAGATACATGACTCAGTTCACACGTAAGTTACGTTATGATTAAAACTTAAAAAACAATGTACAAAATTTATAGCCTCTCAACACACGCATGAAGGCACATCTGGAGTCATCCTGATATGACAACCAGCTATGCACAATGCTACAGTATATGTTAGTGGAAGTGAATCTCTGTCTGTGAGGCTAAATACATCCTCATTCACTGTTGAAATAATCCACACACTTCCAGGAATTCCCCCTGTGGTGAAACTTGTTGAGAACCCAGCATTCCACACACGCGTGGAGAAGTCACTTGAGCCCCAGGCGTAATTCTTTAGCTTTGACTTGGTTGACTGAACGCAGAATGATCTCACTGTGAACACAATGAGAGGCAGGGGAAGTTGAGACGTGGCAGGACGTGACAATTCCTTGGGAGAGCCGAGAACCCGAGTACGGTATTTTAGCTCTGCATAGTTGGAGAGCCCCCTTGGATGGCGGGGATTGCACAGTATGCCACGCAATTCTTACTCCTAGCTTGGGACCAGATGTGACGATCTTTTAAATCCAAGACAAGCTGGAGAAACTGGAGCACTTGACTGTAGGCATTCTATGTGTTCTGTGTGGATTATTATGGCATATGAAAGTTTTTTTTTTTTTTAAACGCTCGAGTTGTTGATAAATCCGTCGTTTCTTAATGGAGCTTCGAACCATCAATACAGCTGACCTCTTTACATTCAGCCTGCATCAAAGTATGTATGTGCCCTTCTAGAGGTTGTTTCTATAGCTATATGCTTTACATAATCACGTTGAAAGTCTTGGTCACCTTTTACGATATGCCAGAGACATCGGCTGCGCTAATCTTGATCTCCACACAAGCCGTCATGTACGTCACGTGGCAGATTATCTAAATCGACTTTAACACACACACAAATCATTTGAGGTGTATCTTAGTTTATATCAGTAATGACATGTTACAATCAGTACATAAATCTAGACTAACAAAAACTAGGCTTATGTTTAATGTTACACAGAATCATTTTAAGGATAAAGAAGAAACAACTATCAAACGTAGATTTGTTTAACCGGTCTACAGTAAGGTAATTTTGTTGACAGTACATTGCTGACAGTCGGGTACCACCTGTAGCACATAATGCCCCAGTCGGACGAAGGAGTTCGTCTGTAACTCTCTTTAACGTCGATGTACTTTACAAGGAAGTTATTTTGGTTCATGATTTTAAAATGGATAATACGATGGTAGTTTATCGTTGATTTCCGTCAGTTTGTGTACGGTTGTCTCCGATAATTTTGACTAAAATATCTAACTCCCAAAACAGTGCGAAAAGATGGAGTTAAAGCAACCTCAATCTCGCTGGTTGTTATGTCATAAATAATGACAATCACCTGTTTTTTGGTCTGGGGCTAATTATTCAGTATTCACATACCTGGAGGTCGCTAAGCCATCCCCCACCGTGTTAACGAGCTTAGTAAGAGGACAGGTGTTGCGTGATAAATTCTCGCAACATCGTTTTATTTCAATATCTGTTTTATAACGCAAGGGCAACAACTGCTTGAAATCTATAGTCACTTTTCTCGGTAAGCATTTGTCTTCTCGCGTTAGTATCGAATGCAGTTAACTTTTGAGCTGTGGTCATTTTTGCGCTGGACTGCGCATGACTTGTCTTTGTTTTTGTCGATCGGTTTCCGCCCACCACTAGTGGAGTGAGCGATTTGGAATGGCGAAAGAGATGCCTCGTTGAAGAGGGGATCTCCGCTATTTTTTGTTCTGTCAGGGATGTGTAGTCCTCTTAATGGATATTTCGTTTATTCGAGATAATACCTCTAGTGTTTCCACATGTCGGGAGGCGTGATATTTCTGTGTATTTCATGAAAGCAAGGTAAATTGATTTTTTCATTAACTCTATCGATTTTGGGTCGTGAGCGATTTCGATTCATAGCCTGTCTGCGAAAGTCATCGTCACGAGATGTTTTTCCCAGCTCACATGTCGCTGCATTGTACTGCATCGGTTGATGCAGGTACCAAGGACCATTACTTGCTACTTTGTTAAATGAACTAGGTTTAGAAAACCTTTATTATCTAGAGGATATTTTTGAGGACATTATTTATACTTCGGCAGACGTGTCTGTCTTGCTGAAGTCAAACTAAGGAGAGTGAACTGATCTCATACATCTGGTTATCTCCTGGCTGTTATAGAAAAGGATGGAGTTTTCCACCTGACTACATTTACAGCACTATGAAATATAACATGCATCTGACTCATCATTGTAATGCTGTCTACCGTCTATTGCTGTATTGAATGTTGCTGTGATAATGACTGTTTGATGTGCCTACACATTTGCGTAACCATTTTGTCACTGTGGCGTCCACAATAAATAATGAAGAAAAACGTCAACGGCTGTTTCAAGACTCATTGACTTTATACGTCGTGAGTTTACTGACGTCCTATGTGGATTGCCCTGTTATTGTTGTATGAACATTGTTTTGACTGAACACATCTACACACTACACAAAACCAGACATGCGGATACCATCCATCATCATATGGCATCACGCATCATTTGGTGGCCATAAGCTGGTTTGATTCTGGTACCAGCAAACACGGGGTCCCTTACCCACTTCATTTTCAACAAGAATTCATCAGCATCCTTCAAGAAATTAACATTCTTCAATACAGTCAACATCTTCAAAATTTTCAAAGTACTCGGCGTTGCCCGGTAAAAGTCAAAATTTCAACTTTTTGACGGAAACAAGAATTTGACAGTACCCGGCGTTGTTACATGTTGCCGGATAACTCGGACTGCTGTTATCTTTTACGCAAGTCAAGCAAGTTGCTGCTGTCAAGGTTCCAGTGCTGTCGTTTTTTGTGAAGGTCAAGTGCCGGTTGAAACGGGTTGTTTTCTGAAGAAGGCCAAGTACCGATTTCCATCAACTTACTTTTGGATTAGAAGGTCAAGTGCCGAAACAACTCAACACACAGTATTTCAGAAGCTCTTGTACCATCGTGTTAGCAGTGGAAGCAGTTCAGATGTGCCATCATCGTTGGAGCTTCGCTCTTTAGGACGTTGATTGACATCCGTTTTTCTGCTGTTCTACGATTGGAAGCCTATAAGTTAAGTGGCCTGTTTGTATGTAAACTGTGCCCTTATACTTCTGCTGAGTCTTCTGTGTATCATCTCATTCTATATGTTATATGTCTATATGTTATTTGTATATTTATATGTTTATATTTCAGCGGGTTCTCGGTTGGGTGGTGTCTCCGTTAGATTATGCCACGTCATAGAGGTCGTCTATTGTGAGCGTTTTCTGTAGGGTTTGCAAATTTCCGATACTGGAATTTGCTAAGCGACTTCTGTTGCTATTTATGTTAGCTGTGATGACATGTTTTAATATTGTTTTCGTTATTATTTCGCATTCTTTAGTTTTGTTTTGATTTGTTTGTATTTGTTAGCCTACTCTTGTCTATAATTTAGTTTCATACAACATTTTTGTTTATACACTGTGGTGTCATGTATTTTGTTTAATTCTATCGCAGATATCGTCACATTTTTTGTGATATTTCATTAATTTCTGCTTTATTTTTAGTTGATTTCTGCGAAAGTTTTTGTATTGTTGCTGATCTTTGTTATTGTTTACATTGTTATTGTTTACATTGTTTGTATTGTTTACATTTTCAATGTTTACATTCTGCATGTGTTTACATAGTCATTGTTTACAGTTATAGTAATTAGTTAATGGGCTATGCTAATGCACTGTTACTACTACACTGATGATAAATGAATGATGAATAGTGTCGTGCACTATTGAATGAGAAGTGCACTTATGATCAAGAATTGAGTGCTGATATTTCATATACAAGTTCTTTGATTGGAGACTTGTTTCCCACAGAGACTGGGATAATATAATGTGATGTGAATATACAAGTGCTTAATTAAGACTTGTTACACTTAGGTTTGAAATAAATTAGTTAATTATTTCAGGTTTTGGACTCATATGTTAGACAACATGTCTACATTTGAGCACTTTATTGAGCAGGGTAAATTGCTTGGGAAGACTGGTGATAAGTTAGAAGAATTTGCAACTGCTCGATATGATAAAGCAATGGAAGCTGAACAAAAGAAACTGCATATGGAAGCTGAACAAAAGAAACTGCAGATGCAGGTGGATGAAAAGAGATTCCAAATGGAAATGGAAAAACAAAAAAGGGAATCAGAAGCTGAGGAAAGAAAACTCCAGCTAGAGCTGAGAATAAAAGACTTGAAAAAGAGGCTGAGAATAAAAGACTTGAAAAAGAAGCTGAAAATAAAAGACTTGAAAAAGAAGCTGAAAATAAAAGACTTGAAAAAGAAGCTGAAAATGAAAGACTTCAAATGCAGGCTCAAGCTGAAGAAAGAAGTTACAGAGAGAGTCTGATGAGAGGAAAGCAAAAATGGAACATGAAGAAAAGGTCTTAGCTTTAGAGTTGGAAAAATTGAAATTGACGAGCATGAGTAATGGTAATGATTCAAACAAGGGTTCATCTTCTGGTAAGGCTAATAATGATACTTTTAAGATTAAGTTACCAACATTTAGTCCTTCCAGTGATGACATAATGTTCTATCTGGACAGATTTGAACAAGCATGTACAGCTCATAACATAGACAAAGCAAAATATGTTTATCAGTTATCAGGGATACTGACAGGTAAAGCTCTAAGTATATTAAATATGGTGGATGAACCTGACAAGAACAATTATGAGGTTGTCAGGGCCGCTTTGTTAAAGAAATATCAGCTTAACGAAGACGGCTATCGTCTACAATTTAAAAACATGTTACCTGAAAATGGAGTTGAATTCTCCGAGTTTATTGCAAGAATACGCATTACTTTCTCACGATGGGTTGAACTATCTAAGACGGAAAAAACTTATGAAGGACTTATGGACTTAATACTTAGAGACAAAGTCATGTCGTCTGTCAATGAGTCTTTCCTTGCTTTCCTTCATGAACGTAAACCTAAAACAATAAAAGAAATGGAAGATTTCTGTTGCCAATACGTAACTGCGCACCCACACATAACCATGGGTAACTCTAAGGTGAAAGAAGGTTTACCAGTTGCTTCGGCAGCTCCGTATGGTCAAAACTTTGCTCGTAGATCCCAACAAAATTTTGATAGAAAGAGTAGCGGTAATTTCTGTCAAAATCATGGAAATCAATTTCATGGTGATTCTTCTTCGAAGAATTGGAGACAACCTGATAGTACTCGTTACTATCACCCTAATAATTATAAGCATTTCAAAAGAGGATATGGTAATAGAGGTTATTCCTGCCGAAGACCTCAGAACCAAACAAATAGATGTTCGCATCAATGTGAACATGATAGTAATCGTGGAAACTGGAATTCGAACCAGGATAACAATTACAATAGAGACAATAATAACTGCAGAGATAATAATAACTCTGATAACTTCAGCGGTAATAATAGTCGGGGTAGATCTCAACACAAAAAAAAGAGATATCAGCAGGCTAATGCTGTACAACAGGAAACTGAGGGAGCCTGTAATCATGTTGTTGATAGTAAAAACTTTGACGCTGTCACTGGTTCTGCTTTTGACTTTGAGAGAGCAAACAAATGCCCCCAATGCAGTACTTTATTCGAACCGGGTACCATAACTACTTTGAGTTGTGGTCACCCACTTCCCGCTCTTCCTGCTGCTGTTGCGCATGACGGGAGGGGTTCTTTAATTCTACATAAGGGTCTTGTTAATGATACTCCGGTCTCACTACTTTTCGATTCCGGATGCACCACTATTGGTGTTAGACAATCGCTTGTAGATCCATCTTGTGCTACAGGAAGGGTTATTAAATGTGTCACATTTGGCGGCACTCTAGAAAAATATCCTACTGCTGTAATTCGCATTGCCACTCCTTTCTTTACTGGAGATGTGCATGCTTGTCTCTTACCTAATCCTATTGCGGACCTTATTATTGGTCGTATTCACGGAGTTAGGGAGTGTACCCCACAGCAGATTGCTGCTTGGGAAGATAATAACATGCAAGCTACAAATGCAGTAGTTACAAGAGCACAAGCTCTACAAACACCCGAAACTTCACTGAATAGTGATAATGAAGTTGATAGCCAAGATAGTCACTTAGTAATCACTCGTGACTCTTTCATAAAATTGCAAGAAGAAGATCCTTCTTTAAAAAAATTCTTCGTTCTTGCGAAGAAAGGTGATCCGAATCAGGATACAAATAGAAAATCTTGGATTGCAATGAGAAACGGCGTACTTGTACGTATGGTACAAGATTCGACTACGTCGGCACATTCGCAAATTCTTGTTCCCAAGAGCATGAGAGTCCAAATATTACAACATGCTCATGACTCGCAATGTGCTGGACATATGGGTTTTGCCCGTACGAAGTCGAGAGTCCTTGCGGCTTTCTTTTGGCCTTTTGTCAATAAGGACATTCGTATTTACTGCCGATCATGCAAGGTATGTCAGGAGGTCAAATCTAGAGGACCACGACATGCTGCGCCTATCCAGGCTGCTGACATTCCTATTCGGCCGTTTCAGAAAATGGCCATAGATATTATTGGCCCTTTTAAGGTCAAGTCGGCCAGAGGACATCAGTTTATCCTTACATGTGTCGATATGTGCACACGTTGGCCAGAGGCTATTCCTCTTAAGAGCATATCTACTACAGATATCGCAGATGCTCTTTGGTTGATATTTTCTCGCTTGGGGTTCCCCAGAGAAATATTGTCAGACCATGGCACTCAACTCATATCTGACACTATGTCACAGGTAATGTCTACCTTACATATTGAACGATCTCTCAGTAGTATCTACCATCCTATGTCTAATGGGTTAGTTGAGCGTCTGAATAGAACGCTCAAGACTTTGCTTGGTAAGATAACTGAAGATCATCCTCAAGATTGGGACAGGGTTTTACCCGCGGCTCTCTTTGCCTATAGAGAAGTCCCTAATGAACACACAGGATTTTCTCCCTTCGAACTTGTCTTTGGCGCGCGTCCACGCGGCCCTATGTCTTTATTACACGATCTCATCACTGCCGATGATATTAGCGATGAAACTCAATCCTCATATGAGTATGTCATTGCTCTTAGACAAAAGATCATTGAGGCATGTAAGCTAGCAACTGCTTCATCAGAAATTGCTAAAGAGAAGGCAAGGCAGTTTGCTAACAAGAATAGATGTCTACGACAACTTTGTCCAGGTGACAAAGCATTCGTCCTACTCCCCAGTAGGGAAAATAGACTTCTTATTGCATGGAAAGGTCCGTATGCAATAGTCTCTCGGATTTCCGATGTTGACTATGTGGTCGATATTGATGGAAAGCATAAAACTTTCCACATAAACATGCTTTCGGAATTTCACGAACGTCCGGACTATTTGCTGCCTATTTTCCAGGCAACGGATGATGCTCCTGCACCTCACGGTCATTATTCATCCCTGTCTGTCATTCAGGATGAGGAAGCTACCTTCTCTGATGTCAACCTTCCCCTTCCAGTGGTTCCATTACATTCCACGGAATCTTGGAAAAACGTTTCTGTTTCTCCTAATCTTTCTGGTGACGAACATCGACAAGTCTCGTCGATGTTACAAACATTTCAGGATGTTCTCACTGACATTCCTGGACACACAGATGTCATAGAACATGACATAATTCTTACCGACAATAATCCAATTAGGGTTAGGCCGTATCCTATTCCTATACACTTTCAGTCGCAAGTGGAAAAGGAATTGGATGAAATGATTCAATTAAATATAATTGAACCATCGACTTCACCATATTCTTCTTCCATGGTTATTGTCCGGAAGAAGGATAAGAACATACGAATTTGCGTTGATTATCGCAAATTGAATCAGGTCACAAAGTTCGACGCTGAACCGATGCCTTTGTTAGAAGATCTACTGATTAGACTTTCTAATTCTAGATTCTTCACTAAACTTGACTTGTCTAAAGGTTATTGGCAAGTGCCTTTAGCAGAGCATGCCAAACCTCTTACTGCTTTTTCTACACCTAGGGGTCTATTTCAATGGAATGTTATGCCTTTTGGTCTCATGAACGCCCCTGCCACTTTCGTTCGCATGATGCGTCGAATTCTGTCACATCGTTCGGATGTCATCGCATACTTAGATGACATCTGTCTCTTCAGTGATACCTGGGAAGATCACTATTTAGGGTTATATGACTTACTGTCCACTCTACGTGAGAATAATTTGACAGCAAAACCTTCTAAAGCTTTTGTTGGTTTTGGTGAAATCTCTTTCCTGGGTCATCGTGTTGGTCATGGTCTCTTGAAGACAGAAGACCACAATACTTCCAAAATACTGAACATCTCTGTTCCTAAAACGAAGAAACAAGTTAGGAGTCTCTTAGGTTTAATTCAATTTTATGGGAGATTTATTCCAAATTTATCTTCGATCATGGCACCTCTCTCAACATTGTTGAAGAAAGGTTCGCCTAATCTGGTCCGTTGGTCTGAAGAATGCCAATCTTCACTAGACCAAATCAAGAATATATTTTCTTCTCCTCCCATCTTAAGATTACCTACTCTTGATAGGACTTTTGTTCTTCGGAGTGATGCTTCATCCACTGGGATTGGAGCAGCACTGATGCAAGAATATGCAAATACTCTGCATCCTGTTATGTACATTTCTAGAAAACTAAATGCGGCAGAGAGGAACTACTCGGTTTTAGACCGTGAGTTGTTAGCGATGGTTTGGTCAATTCTAAAGCTACAAAGATTCCTCCTGGGCGCACATTTCATTCTAGAGACTGATCAGAAAGCTCTTACAGCTATTCAGACTAAGAATTTGAAGAGTTCGAGATCCACTCGATATGCTATAGCTCTTCAACCTTTTCACTTCACGGTACGAGCTATCCGTGGTGCGGATAATGTGATGGCTGACATTTTGTCTAGATGCCCACATGACTCCAACTAATACTTCTGTCCTATATTTCCATATATTACAGAGTCATAACACACCTATATTTCTACAATAGATTAGCACATCTGTACTTACTTTATATGTACACACTATCGTGCTTTGTTGACATCTTCTTCTGTTCGTTTTTTAAGATGATAGAGGAGGACTGAGTAGTTAATATAAGGGCCGTTAGTTTACTAAACAGCCACAATTATTAATAATGTATTGTACCTTATGAAGCATATTAGTTATTAATTAGCATTATATTGCTTGTACTTTCTCAGAATGTCATTGTTGAGCTGAGGACTTACCTTACGAGTTCTAGATTGTGTACTTACCCTCGGAATACCAGAGCATATGTCCTGGATCGTCATGTAGTTTAACTTTACTATGTACTTATGTCATTACATGTCAAAGAATGTACTATTTAAATTTTCCTATCAGATTTGTACATCCATTTTTAAAGACAATATTAGAGTATGCTGTTTAATGATGATTATAGTAACTTGCATACGTATATTGTGTTTACATGCTAACGTGATGTGTGTTGGTGACACCTCCCCGATGTGAATATTTTTTGAGACATATTTATTTTTCTGTTGAGGTATATCCTCACCAGACACTCTATAATTAGCCTATTGTTTGGCAATTTAATTAATTATCAGCGCATAATTCGTGCGTTTTGAGCCGCTTATCGCTTGCTCTTTGATATTGAAAAAAAAATATGTTCCACATTTTTTTTTTATCGGGAGGAGGTGGTGATATGTTGCGTGATAAATTCTCGCAACATCGTTTTATTTCAATATCTGTTTTATAACGCAAGGGCAACAACTGCTTGAAATTTATAGTCACTTTTCTCGGTAAGCATTTGTCTTCTCGCGTTGGTATCGAATGCAGTTAAGTTTTGAGCTGTGGTCATTTTTGCGCTGGACTGCGCATGACTTGTCTTGTTGTTTGGTCGATCGGTTTCCGCCCACCACTAGTGGGAGTGAGCGATTTGGAATGGCGAAAGAGATGCCTCGTTGAAGAGGGGATCTCCGCTATTTTTTGTTCTGTCAGGGATGTGTAGTCCTCTTATGGATATTTCGTTTATTCGAGATAATACCTCTAGTGTTTATCCACATGTCGGGAGGCGTGATATTTCTGTGTATTTCATGAAAGCAAGGTAAATTGACTTTTTCATTAACTCTATCGATTTTGGGTCGTGAGCGATTTCGATTCATAGCCTGTCTCCGAAAGTCGTCGTCACGAGATGTTTTTCCCAGCTCACATGTCGCTGCATTGTACTGCATCGGTTGATGCAGGTACCAAGGACCATTACTTGCTACTTTGTTAAATGAACTAGGTTTAGAAAACCTTTATTATCTAGAGGATATTTTTGAGGACATTATTTATACTTCGGCAGACGTGTCTGTCTTGCTGAAGTCAAACTAAGGAGAGTGAACTGATCTCATACATCTGGTTATCTCCTGGCTGTTATAGAAAAGGATGGAGTTTTTCACCTGACTACATTTACAGCACTATGAAATATAACATGCATCTGACTCATCATTGTAATGCTGTCTACCGTCTATTGCTGTATTGAATGTTGCTGTGATAATGACTGTTTGATGTGCCTACACATTTGCGTAACCATTTTGTCACTGTGGCGTCCACAATAAATAATGAAGAAAAACGTCAACGGCTGTTTCAAGACTCATTGACTTTATACGTCGTGAGTTTACTGACGTCCTATGTGGATTGCCCTGTTATTGTTGCATGAACATTGTTTTGACTGAACACATCTACACACTACACAAAACCAGACATGCGGATGCCATCCATCATCATATGGCATCACGCATCAACAGGTTTCACCCCCAGTTACAATGAAAATATAATGCGTTCCATTGAGGACATGGCAGGAATATCAGTTGGCGGACAAAATGTAAATAACTTGAGGTACGCTGATGATACAGTCTTAATAGCAAAAAGTGATAAAGGAGTTGCAGGAAATGGTTGATACAATACTGACAGAAAGTGAAAATAATGGCCTTAATCTTCTTCTTCTTCTTTCGTCCTGAAAAGGACGTTGGTTGCGTTGCGTTCGTTTACAGCGAAGCTGCGAAATTTGCGCCTTTCGGCCGACACATCCGACTTCCGCACGACATTTTTTGGGACCGGGTTAGCCTTTCCTCTTCGATCCCTACTCTCTCAGCCAGACTGCAGTGATGCAGCTGTTTCCAGGACCACCACTTGGAGGTGGAGTAGGGTCTTGGTCAGCTCTGGTTCGCTGACCCTGACGCAAGCAGTCAAGCTATGGGTCACTGACTGCATTCTCTATTGTTGCGTCTTTGGGTCCCTTGGCCTGAGTCCGAAAAGCAAAAAGACCATCTCGAAGAAAGTAACTTTTCCGGAATACACTATCAAAGTAAATGAAACAATTTTAAAATAATTCAATCAATTCAAATAAATATGCACGTTAATAACATCAGATGGAAGATGCATCTCAGAAGAGAATAGTAGAATAGCGCATGCAGCATTGTATAAGATGACAAGTATTTTGTGCAAAACGTCTATGTCAATGGAGGTAAGAAAGAGAGTTCTTCACTGTTATATAGAATCAATCTTGACATGCAGGAGTGACTCATGGACATTGAGTAAACAGGTAGGAAAAGCACTGGAGGCCACAGAGATGATGTTTTACAGAAGGACATTAAAAACATTAAGGACAGCTAAAAAAAGGGTAATGAGGATGTCCTGAAAGAGGCTAGTGCACAAAGGTAGATTATTCCTTATGTTAGAACTGTGACGTATAATGGAAATGAAGCCTCCTGTATCCGACAGCCTTTCGTGACCACAGCGTAGTTTTAAGATTTACTAACACAGTCACTGTAAAGTTCTCATTGTAAAGTACTGTAAACCTCTGTAAAGTGTGTGGTGTATGGTGTGTTCTCTTTTTTCTGTAAAGCTCCACTATCAATAACTGTAGCATGTTGTTTGTGGTGCCACTACTGTATATGTCCATTGTAGTGTACAGAGTTGTTGAGATCAGGCATGCTCCAGTCTACCCAGCTGTAAATGGGTAACTCACCCTAGTCCTGAGTTAGGGAAGGCAAAGGCAGCTGTAAACAGTAGTTTCCCTCTAAGGTTCCAGGGGAAGCAGGCCCTAAACTTGGTCAATTCAACCGACGCAGGATGGTGTATATATGGAGTAGAAGTGTAGAGTGTGATTAACGCGAATGGTGTACTGTTCGTGTTCTGACCAATCTAAGCACTCATTCACTTGTGTCTACAAGGCACCAATGCAGACTGCTGGAATCTTTGTTTACACAGTTTATTTAGACGCACACACTGGGACATAACGAGTAAATCATGGGTATATGTTGACACATCAATTTGCAGGCATACATAGTAGATCCCATGTCATGACACATTCATAAATAATGGGTAGTACATCAATAGCTTCCAATGTCATGATACATAATGGCCGCATCCCCTATCTGACTAAGCGCGTCAGTGAAGGCGGATCGGTAAGTAACTAAAGTTGCTTTATGTTCATAGTTTATATCATATTATGAAACCACGATAAGGGGTTTCTATCAAAATTGAGATCTCCTTGCCACTGTCCGAATAGTAAGATACATGCCCCGTTCTTTGGACAGTGATTCAAAAATATGATGACAGGAATGTAACATGGCCGCCTTCCTGAGTTGTCGCTCACTCACTCACAGGAGGGTATATATAAGCCAAAGTTAATTTGAAATGCATATGAATGATTTCTTAAAGTTCCTCCATACAGTTCTACAGTAATCCAGTTACTTCACGTAGACATAACTGCTGTATGGAAGCCCGTCATCTTCGTCGATACAAACATGACCCTAGCGTTGCGAAGCACAAAATTCCAGCTAGGTCTAACCGACATGAGATCATCAAAAATAGGGTCTGGAATTACCTGGAGTCCGAATCATACATGATACCGTACATTAGGAGAGTCTCTAACACAAACTCTAGTAGAGACACAATCTCCTACAGAAGAAAAACCACTTCATAAATCATTTTTACTTAAGAATGTACCAGCCCTAGAAAATGCGTAACCGCCATTGTAAACGGTACATCGGAACTCATCACGACTTGTCAAGACAACTCATACTTCCGCTAGAGCGGCATAACAAGAATATAGTCCTGCCTACCCATCCAAAATATACAATATAGGACTGATTCTACTTGTACTAATAATATGTAATACATATGAATTCAGGCCATAAACATAATAAGCAAATTAATCTATTTTCTGGCCCTAACAAATAAGTACGGACATGAGTGCCATATCCATGCGCCGAATCAATATCAAGAACGATTACTCCTATAATCAAAAGTGTGAATCAATCATGGATTATCTCGCTTTACCATAGACAGCATTTTCATACACAAATGAATGAATGTCTATATCTTTTCCATATTAAATAGCCATATCGATTTTTGTAATATGTGCGTCAAAATATGCACGCAACAGATTACCACACCCCTCGGGAAAAAAAAAATGGTACATTTTTTTTTGAAATACATCTAGGAGCAACATACAATAGGCTCACAACGCACCAATAACAATGCGCAGATGATAAGCATAAGTTTTATGACCTTAGAGAAAGTACTTCTCTAAGTATAAATATTTCCAGAGAGGTGTCACCAACGCATACTACAATATTAGCAATGACACAATTTCTACATTAGTTTATACATAAATTTCATCTAAGATATCTTAACATCATGATCATCAAAGACGAAAAACATTGAAAGATCAGCGGCGAATAAATATCAATGAACCGCTAAGTAGTGTTACAATCAATATATGATATATTACATATGTGTACACATTTCAACATAGAAACAACTGTATCAAAGTTGTATAACAGTTATGAATCATGTGGGCATCTAGACAAAATATCTGCCATCACATTTTCTGACCCACGGATAGCTCGCACCGAAAAATGAAATGGCTGTAGAGCAATCGCGTATCGCGTTGATCTCGCGCTCTTCAGATTTTTACTCTGAATAGCCGTAAGAGCTTTCTGGTCAGTTTCCACAATGAAATGCGCGCCAAGAAGAAATCTTTGCAGTTTAAGGATTGACCAAACCATAGCCAATAATTCACGGTCTAGGACCGAGTAATTCTTCTCTGCGGCATTTAATTTCCGAGAAATATACATCACAGGATGCAGAGTTCCAGAGTACTCTTGCATTAGTGCTGCTCCAATCCCGGTGGATGAAGCGTCACTACGAAGAATAAATGTCTTATCCTTAGAAGGCAATACTAGGATAGGTGAAGTAGAAAACATAGTTTTAACCTTATCCAAAGAGGATTGACATTCTTGAGTCCAATGGACTACATTAGGAGACCCTTTCTTTAGCAAGGAAGAAAGAGGTGACATAATGGAGGACAGATTCGGAATGAATCGTCCATAAAATTGTATTAGACCTAAGAGACTTCGCACTTGCTTTTTAGTCTTAGGAATAGAAATGTTAAGTATCTTACTTGTATTATGGTCTTCTGTTTTTAGGAACCCATGACCAACACGGTGTCCTAAGAAAGATATTTCGCTAAAACCAATACATGCTTTCGATGGTTTCGCTGTCAGGTTATGCTCGCGTAAGATAGACAATAGTTCATTTATCCCATTATAGTGATCGTTCCAAGTATCACTGAAAAGACAGATGTCATCAAGATACGCAATGACATCTGAGCGATGAGATAGGATTCGACGCATCATGCGTACGAATGTTGCAGGGGCGTTCATAAGACCGAAAGGCATGAAATTCCATTGGAATAGACCCCTAGGCGTCGAAAAAGCAGTAAACGGTTTGGCGTGTTCGGATAGTGGAACTTGCCAATATCCCTTAGACAAATCGAGTTTAGTAAAGAAATGAGAATTCGATAGTCTCGTAAGTAGCTCTTCTAGTAAAGGCATAGGTTCAGCATCAAATTTAGTCACTTGATTCAATTTGCGATAATCCACGCAAAGACGTATGTTATTGTCTTTTTTTCGTACAATAACCATCGGCGAAGAATATGCTGATGTGGATGGTTCAATAATTTTTAACTCTATCATCTCATCCAACTCTTTCTCTACCTGTGCTTGAAAATGTATCGGGATAGGATACGGTCTGACTCTTATAGGACTATGGTCAGTAAGAATAATGTCATGTTGAATGACATCAGTTTGACCAGGAATGTCAGTAAGGACATCCTGAAATTGTTCTAACATAGTAGAAACTTGTTTCTGCTCTCCTGGAGATAATTCGGGAGAAATTGCAACATCTTTCCATGATTCATTAGAGTGAAGAGGAATCATTGGAAAAGGTAAATTTACATCCGAGAAACTCGTTTCCTCATCCTGTATTACTGACAGAGATGAGTACTGTCCATGTTGGACTGGAAAATCGTCCGTTGCCTGGAAAACAGGTTGTAAATAATCAGGACGTTCATGGAATTCCGTGAGCATGTTGATGTGGAAGGTTTTACGCTTCCCGTCAATATCGACGATATAGTCAACATCGGAAACTTTTGATATTATATCGTACGGACCTTTCCAAGAAATAAGAAGTCTATTTTCCCTACAAGGTAGCAAGACAAATGCTTTGTCACCTGGACAAAGTTGTCGCAAGCATCTCTTTTTATTGGCAAATTCCCTTGCCTTCTGTTTCGCAAATTCAGAAGAAGCAGTTGCCAATTTGCATGCTTCAATAATCTTGTGTCTAAGTGCGATGACATATTCATAAGAGGATTTTGTGTCATCGACAATATTATCAGCAGTTATAAGATCATGAAGTAAGGACATAGGACCTCGCGGTTTCGCGCCAAAGACAAGTTCAAAGGGAGAAAATCCTGTATGTTCGTTGGCGACCTCTCTATATGCAAAGAGAGCCGCGGGTAAAACCCTATCCCAATCCTGAGGATGATCTTCTGTTATCTTACCTAGTAGGTTTTTCAGAGTTCTATTCAAACGTTCCACCATCCCATTGGACATAGGATGATAAATACTACTCAGCGATCTCTCTATCTTAAGAGTCGACATTACTTGAGACATGGTATCCGATATGAGTTGGGTACCATGGTCGGATAATATTTCTGCTGGAAATCCCAGACGAGAAAATATTAACCAAAGAGCATCTGCGACATCAGCAGTAGTTATGCTCTTTAGAGGAACAGCCTCCGGCCAACGTGTGCACATATCAACACACGTCAAAATAAATTGGTGTCCTCTAGCAGACTTTATCTTAAATGGACCAATGATGTCTATCGCCATTTTTTGAAATGGTCGAATGGGAATGTCTGCAGCCTGAATAGGTGCATCATGGCGTGGACCTCTGGATTTAATCTCTTGACATACTTTACAAGATCGACAATAGATTCGTATGTCCTTATTCACAGCAGGCCAAAAGAAAGATTCAAGAACTCTAGCTTTAGTACGGGAAAAACCCATATGTCCAGCACACTGCGAATCATGAGCGTGCTGTAAGATTTTAACTCTCATATTTTTAGGCACAAGGATTTGAGAATGAATGGACTTAGCGGAGTCTTGTACCATACGTACAAGTACGCCATTCTTCATCGTAATCCAAGATTTACGATTTGTATCCTTATTCGGATCACCTTTTGTTGCCAGAGTAAAGAATTTCTTTAGAGTAGGATCATCTTCCTGCTGTTTTATAAAGGAATCATGGGAAATCTCCAAGGGATCATCTTGGATCTGCGCATCATTATCTTCAGAATGTGAAGATTGTGGCATATTAAGAGCTTGAGCCCTAGTGATTACTGCATTAGCAGATTGCATATTAACATTTTCCCAATTAGAAATTTGCTGTGGAGTGCATTCTTTCACTCCATGAATGCGACCGATGATAAGATCAGCGATCGGATTCGGCAAGAGACATGCTTGCACCTCTCCTGTAAAGAAAGGCGTAGCAATATTGATAATGGCAGTGGAGTACTTCTCCAATGTGCCACCAAATGTTACACATTTGACTACATTGCCTGTAGCTCGAGAAGGATTTACGAGTGATTGCCTCACTCCGATGGTAGTGCACCCCGAATCGAAAAGAATTGATACCGGAGTACCATCTATTAGGCCCCTATTAAAGACAAGAGCACCCCTTCCATTATGCGCGATTGACGCAGGAGAGCGGGAAGCGGGTGACCGCAGCTTAAAGTAGAAACTGTGGTTGGATCGAATAATGTTTTGCATTGCGAACACTGAGATGCTCTAGCAAAATCGAAAGCGGAATTTGCTACACTATTGGAGTCTTTTTTATCATTATTCTGATTATCGGTGTCGTGGAACTCCTGTTGTGCAGAGTTAGCCTGGTAATAAGATTTACCATGTCTTTTGTGTTGTGATCTACCTCGGTTATAATTGTCTCTATAATTATTATTTCCTCTGTTATAACCCCTATTTGGGTTTGAATCATAATATTCATGATCATAATCATCACGCTCATTATACTGAGTATCCCTGTAATATTGGTTCTTTTGTCTCCATGAAGCACTTGGGTAGTTCCTATAGCTACTCCCTTTTCGAGAATTTCTAAAATTATGGGTACCCCTCGCGTGTCGAGGACTATCAGCCCGATTCCAGTTCTTCGAAGAAGAACCCTGATTTGAGTGGTTATCTTGGTTTTGATACTTATTCCAATTAACCTTTTTATCAAATTTATTTTTAGCTCCTTGGAATTTGTGTGAGTAATTCTGATTATATTCTGTTGCCGAAGCAACTGGCATACTCTCTTTAATGTTAGAGTTACTAAGAATCATGTCAGGGTGTGCCGTGGCATACTGGTCACAATATTCTTCCATTTGCTTTAATGTACTAGGTTTACGCTCATGTAAGAACTCTAGGAATGATTTATTTACCGAAGACATGACCTTGTCTCTTAGCAATAAATCCGTAAGACCATCAAATGTTTTCTCTGTTTTGGATAATTCAATCCATCGTGAAAGTGTAATTCGTGCTTTTGAGATGAAATCTGAGAATTCTACACCTACCTCAGGTCTCATTGTTTTAAACAAAAGACGGTAACCTTCCTCAGACAGCTGATATCTCTTTATCAAAGCTGCCCTAATAGCATCATAATTATCTTTGTCGGCCTCTTCAACAAAATATAACTTACTCAGAGACTCCCCTTTTAGATTTTCAGACAACTGATTCACATACTGTGATTTGTCAACATTATGAGCTCGACAAGCACGTTCAAATCTAGAAAACCAAAATGTTATGTCATCACTGGCAGGGTTGAACGCTGGTACCTTGACCTTGTACACAAAGGGTTTACCATTACCACTTGATGCCTGATTAACATTACCCATACTTGTCAATTTTAATTTCTCTAACTCAAATTCATGTTCTCTTATTGCTTTTCTCTCCTCAGCTTCTCTATCTAATCTTCTCTGTTCTGCAGCTGCTTCTAATTTTTTCTGTTCTGCAGCAGCTTCTAATTTTTTCTGTTCTGCAGCAACTTCTAATTTCATCTGTTCTGCAGCAACTTCTAATTTCTTCTGTTCTGCATCAAATCTCCTTTCCTCCACTTGCATCTGCAATTTCTTTAGTTCAGCAGCAATATCAGCTTCTTTTTCTAATCTTTTTTCTTCAGCCAGAGCTTTTCTCTCTTCAGCAGCAGCAGCAGCTTCTAATTTTTTTTCTTCTATTTGAAGTTTTCTCTCCTCAGCCGCAGCTTTTTTTTCCTCAGCTTGCATCTGCAATCTGAAATTCTCAGCATCTATCTTCTTTTGTTCAACTTCTGCTTTCAGTACTTCTGACTTTAATGCAATAGCAAATTGAGCAGTTGCCCATTCTTCTAACTCTTTTCCAGTCTTATCAAGAGATTTTCCTTGTGCAATAAAGTAATCTAATGTAGACATCTTGTCTTCTTAAATCAGAAACCTGAAAAAGTAAATAAATTACCTTATTTCACTTTAATGGGAGACAAGTCTATACCATAGACTTAGTCTTAGTGAAAAACTTGTATGGTTATTTTGTTTATCATATAACCAATGATAACTTGAGTACCTGTGGGAAACAATAACTGTATATCTCAAATACTGTGGGAGACAAGCCTTACAAAGGTCTTGTATACCTTAATGTAATCAATGATCACTTGAGTACCTGTGGAAAATAATATTTCCTATACCAATCACTTTGGGAGACAAGCCTTACAAAGGTCTTGTACACTTTGTTTTATAACAATAATAATCATAAAGTACTGATCTGTACTATAATATAAGTGTATCCAACTATACCTCCTATGTCATATGTCAACTAAAGACATTACAAAGGACAAACAAGAAAAGACAATCTGAAAACATTTGCAGAGATCAAATTAAATTAAATAGGAGAAATGAAAAAAATGATCACAGAAACCGTGATGATAACTGCAATAAGATAACAAGACAAATAACGCCACAGTGTATAAACATAAGGGTGTAAAGAACTGAAATGAAAGGAAAGATGAGACCTACAATTATACAAACAAATCAAACAAAAATAAAGAACAGAAAAATATTACAAATACAAATATGAAACAGTCGTCACAGCTAACCAAATATTTGCAAACTATGTTGCATGCAAATTTCAATTAAGAAATTGCTCCCTATAGAACGCCAGAACAAGACCAATATCACTTGGTATTTCCTGTTCTAGTCACCTCCCATCCAGGCCCGCAAACACATAACAATCACACATATAAACAAATAATATATAAACATAAATACATATAAATCATCAATGTGTGTATCATATAATGAAATGTGTTGTAGTTGCAATGTATTGTACTGTATGCTCAGTTTTAACAAATTAGACTACCACTTTATTGAGTAATAGATTTGCTTTTAACTGTTACACTGTTCAATTTTTTTGAGCACATTAGAAGATCCACCGATGAAATTTGCACTTTATGTTCAACATTGCTCTTCTATTACAGCAGGATAAACAATCACTAGTTTAGAACACTGACTGTACTGTGCCAAATGTCAACAAGTGCTGACCCAGATATTGCTACACTTGTCAGAACAGGTCAAGCTGACATTGATTGTATAGCTGTCCTACTGGTGTTGATGTGGTCAAACAAATGTTCTTGCAACTGTAAAATGTGATTCTCAAAACAACAAGACTGCGTAGGCTGGACCCAGGAATCTGGCTCACCACTGTAAAGTTCTCATTGTAAAGTACTGTAAACCTCTGTAAAGTGTGTGGTGTATGGTGTGTTCTCTTTCTTCTGTAAAGCTCCACTATCAATCACTGTAGCATGTTGTTTGTGGTGCCACTACTGTATATGTCCATTGTAGTGTACAGAGTTGTTGAGATCAGGCATGCTCCAGTCTACCCAGCTGTAAATGGGTAACTCACCCTAGTCCTGAGTTAGGGAAGGCAAAGGCAGCTGTAAACAGTAGTTTCCCTCTAAGGTTCCAGGGGAAGCAGGCCCTAAACTTGGTCAATTCAACCGACGCAGGATGGTGTATATATGGAGTAGAAGTGTAGAGTGTGATTAACGCGAATGGTGTACTGTTCGTGTTCTGACCAATCTAAGCACTCATTCACTTGTGTCTACAAGGCACCAATGCAGACTGCTGGAATCTTTGTTTACACAGTTTATTTAGACGCACACACTGGGACATAACGAGTAAATCATGGGTATATGTTGAGACATCAATTTGCAGGCATACATAGTAGATCCCATGTCATGACACATTCATAAATAATAGGTAGTACATCAATAGCTTCCAATGTCATGATACATAATGGCCGCATCCCCTATCTGACTAAGCGCGTCAGTGAAGGCGGATCGGTAAGTAACTAAAGTTGCTTTATGTTCATAGTTTATATCATATTATGAAACCACGATAAGGGGTTTCTATCAAAATTGAGATCTCCTTGCCACTGTCCGAATAGTAAGATACATGCCCCGTTCTTTGGACAGTGATTCAAAAATATGATGACAGGAATGTAACATGGCCGCCTTCCTGAGTTGTCGCTCACTCACTCACAGGAGGGTATATATAAGCCAAAGTTAATTTGAAATGCATATGAATGATTTCTTAAAGTTCCTCCATACAGTTCTACAGTAATCCAGTTACTTCACGTAGACATAACTGCTGTATGGAAGCCCGTCATCTTCGTTGATACAAACATGACCCTAGCGTTGCGAAGCATAACATTCCAGCTAGGTCTAACCGACCTGAGATCATCAAAAATAGGGTCTGGAATTACCTGGAGTCCGAATCATACATGATACCGTACATCAGGAGAGTCTCTAACACAAACACTAGTAGAGACACAATCTCCTACAGAAGAAAAACCACTTCATAAATCATTTTTACTTAAGAATGTACCAGCCCTAGAAAATGCGTAACCGCCATTGTAAACGGTACATCGGAACTCATCACGACTTGTCAAGACAACTCATACTTCCGCTAGAGCGGCATAACAAGAATATAGTCCTGCCTACCCATCCAAAATATACAATATAGGACTGATTCTACTTGTACTAATAATATGTAATACATATGAATTCAGGCCATAAACATAATAAGCAAATTAATCTATTTTCTGGCCCGAACAAATAAGTACGGACATGAGTGCCATATCCATGCGCCAAATTAATATCAAGAACGATTACTCCTATAATCAAAAGTGTAAATCAATCATGAATTATCTAGCTTTACCATAGACAGCATTTTCATACACAAATGAATGAATGTCTATATCTTTTCCATATTAAATAGCCATATCGATTTTTGTAATATGTGCGTCAAAATATGCACGCAACAGTCACACATTTCACTGCCTGTCTGACTTACCTTTTAATCCACGCCTCTTTTACTTGAGCATATCAAACAAACTTGTTTACCAACTTTCGCAACCTGTCATTCAAAGCAGGGGGCGAAACACGTTCGTTTATTCAAGTTTCTCATGCGAGCCAATCTGTCAATATTACAATGATGAGCAGATCGCACGTGGAAAACACGTGGAAAGGTAACGGCCTTAGAAGATTCTCTATAAGGGGAGCAAATCTTTTGATCTCGAGAAACAGGGAAAATCTCAGACGAGAGCCCGCTGCACGGGTTAAGCTTTTGTTGTCGATTAGCAACGGCCGGCACAAGCGACCGTTAAACCCTTGATCTGGGAAACGTAGTTTCAGATTTCTCTGCTGGGAAACGGATTGTGAGAATTCACATCTTCTAGAGATCATAACATGTTCGTATATAAACTGCGTCTTTCTGAAATCATTATCAGAGTCGCTCAGAGTTTTTTTGGAGAGTCTAAACACGTTATCTATAACCATAGGGAATAGATGTGTTAATAGATCGTGGTGTTTCTTTCTAGATTTCTAGTAATATATAAATTTGTGCTTAAGCGTATTAAAGTGTTACTAGTTTTAGCATCTTAAATTCACTGTAATTTTCTAGGTGTTAAGACTAGCGAATTAAATAACGCGTAGCTATTTTTATTCCAGATGTCTCAGTTGTAATGTAAATTTAATCACCCACTATCACACAGAAGGAGACGGTTTAGTTGACTAATAAATACAATAGGCGACTGATAATTGACGGAATACCATTCACTTTTATTTCATTGTGTGTAATTTAGTAAGTGACTGTGTTTGACTATCTCATGCGACTAAACAAACAGTCGCCGAAAATCTAATAGTTATTAATGACAGGCGATATTTGTTGAGTGCGCTTAAGGCTAATTTAATAAAAATTGAAATTATGCGCAGATCGTTGACCGGAGCAGGAGGCGGGGGGAAGGCTGCATGCCTCAACCAAACTTGCACCCGCCAAGCGGCGCGCGATAGGATCGCCTAGACATAATGTGCGCGTTTTAATTTTAATCAGGACTGACGGAGAGGATGAGAGATTGTCGCATCCCCTTCCGATATATATATATATACACAGCGACCAGCGGTTTATTTATGTAAATATATCTTGAACCTTGTCTCCATTTTTACTGATTGCATTAAAGTTGTCTTCTGTTGGCTGACGCGTCTCCATGTTTCAGTCGTGAACAAGACGGGCCACAAAGACTAACGAACATTGTAATAGTAAATTTTAACTGGACTTACAAAATATCCAGATATATTTTTCTTGCATTTTTATCAGCTCATTGTGGTGAAATAACAATAACTGTTCTCCCGACTTCTGATAATCGTTTTCCGAGAGGCTATTTATCCAGGAGAGTTACGCTATTGCAGAATCTGCACTCACCAGAGCCAGCCGATAGGATTTACCACACAATCACAAACCATCATCAGTAACAATTGTTAGCAACTAGCTGTGTCCAAATACCAGAAGTATTTGTTTTTCTATTACTTGCCGTGAACACTAGATCTCGATTTTTTCTACCATTAACTATTCGAGGTGACACTATCGATCCAGGATTACCTCACCAATCTTGGCGTCCACCTTATAAAGTTATTGTCAAAGCTGGACTGGGGCCAAATTAGGCACTGAACCCTGACGTTATCAAAAATCGATAAATAAATTCAGGATAACTGTACATTCCAGGAAATATCACCAAGATTAGGTAAGGAGAGAGAGAGAGCGTTGCCACGGATGTCAGAGAGAGAGAGAGAGAGAGAGAGAGAGAGAGAGAGAGAGAGAGATTGAATATTTTCTAGTTACGGTAGCTTGTACCAAATTAGTTTATTTTGCTTTAACAATTGTTTACTTTACGGAGTAGCACGTATTACGAACTTTGTTTCGTTACTGTCTATACTGTAACCTATTGCTAACCTTTTGACCTTTGGGGTTATAAGCTTGGTTTTGTTGTTATCTTCTCAACGAGGGGGAGGGCATAAGTATTCTGTTATTTTTTTCTGTGCATGTGATTCGGATGTATCTGATCTTTTTTTCTGATGGATATTCGATATTGTAAAGTTTAATGATAATAAACAACAATAGAACTAAACGTGTGTGGTGGTCAGACCCATACCCATTTAACCATAGTTTTTCACGTTGATTGTCTTGTTGTTATATCGCTGTGTATGTGTGTTTGTGTTGAGTAAACTTATATTTCTCAATATAAGGGTGTGCATGATTGTCTGATACTAAATTATAGTTATATAGATAGGCTGGACTAGAGAAACTACTCAATCCAGAGACAGATCTTCTCCTTAACTATTCACTCGTGAAAAATCTATTTCTTACACCTTTCTTCTCACGTACTATCACCATCTCCTATACTCAGGCGGAACCTTAAATAACTTTAAAACCTATCTAAGCACGGCAGAATGGTCGCTCGTCGCCGGGATTTTATATAAGTCTGGAACAGCAGAAACAGAATGGTTGGCTCGTTCCAAGATTTGATCTAAGTATGCATCTAGATAAATGACAAACGTCTGTATTGTATCTTAGTCTAACTCTAGGTAGAGTGTGGTGTCTTGTGGTGTGAGGTAAGAAAAAATAAAAATAACTATCCCCTAGATCAACGTTCTTATTTTCTGGGTTCTGACCACACAAATAAGAAATTGTTTCTTTCCACAGCATCTTAGAATTTACATACAGTTTGATTTTGATGGTGATCTTTGTTGGAGATATGATAATATAACAATTTTGTACACACAAAAAAATCGCTGGTACTCGTGACTGTTTATCAATCACAAAAATATTTTTGAAGCAGTGGAGTGTGAGCATAGCAAAGAAAGTGCCTTCTGGCAGTCGCCAAGTTAATAGCCTTCCCTAACTACAAAACTGACTTCACGTGTGGACGAGTGTGGTGGATTTTAATAAGGGAATTTTTTTTTCCATTAAAATTTTTGAAAAAATTTTTTTCTCCTCAGAAGTAATAGTAAGTTTTTTCAGTTTTAGCCTGATCTACCATTTTTATGGTTTAAGTCGTCTGCGTAAGGAGCCTTTTTGCCAGTTAACAGCAGCTATAGATTAGATAACGTATAACGGGAAGGAGGTAACACAGTAAAATCATGAATTTTTTTTTTTTTGTATTTCTCTTAATTTGTTAGGGAGCACTGTATCCTTTTCTTCTTTTTTTCTCGAGTAAGTCGCAGTCAGTTATTTGCCATGGCTGAGCGAGTAAAACTTAGAACAATGCTAAGAGAGGATGCAAAAGAAATAGGATTACAAGGTGAGGAGTTGCTAGTCTTTGTAAACGAAGAACTAGCAAAATATGAGGCGGAGAAGAAAGATACAGAAGAGCGTCAATTGTAAAGTAAGAGAATTGAGGCAGAAATGGAAACTCGCAGAGACATGGACCGAGAGAGGGAAAGACAACATGAGGAAATAGAGAGAGAAAGACAACATGAGGAAAGAGAGAATGAGCAACGACGTCAGCACGAATTGGCGCTTAAGACTCTAGAGGTCCAAAGTCGCGGTGCAGCGTCTAGCTCCAGAAACGGTGGGCCGTCCTTACCTCAGTCACTCTCAACTGATCATTCCAGTACTCAATCTCCCCAATAAGTATCAATGTCTTTTGCCCTAGAATCCTTCCCAAGCCCTAATGAGAAAATTGACACTTACTAGAAAAATTTGAGAAAGTTCGCGATGGTGTTTGAAGCTTCCTCAAGCTTTAAAAGGCAATGCATATGCGGCGTATGTGAAACTGCACAGCAGCAATCAAAACAGTTACGACATGTTGAAGAAAGGTTTAATTGTGCGCTTGGAAATGAACGCTCGCAAATTTTTGCAACTGTTCCGGAACAGCAGGAAGGAAGGAACCGAGACGTTTGACCAGTTCTCTTCTCGTCTGAAGGGATATTTGACGAAGTGTTTGGAGCTTTCGGAGCTCCCTTGCACTTATGAAGGGTTATAAGAGCTTATTCTAACCGAACAGATCAAAAGCACTTTGTCAAATGAGACCCGTAGATTTCTTGTTGAACCGGGAGCTGTAAAGCTGGAAGACATTTTAAGTAAGTCTGAGCGATTTACCAATGTGTTAGCCGAGCTTCCAAGCTGAAAACGCAAGCCTTCAGATGAGCCATCTCGCAAAAATAACATAGAACAGTCTTCCCAGTTATTTTCCAATCAACACGAAAGAGAAACTTTACCCCATACCACCCCACAAGGAAAAACGAAATTCTATAAAACTCGATACCTCACCAAACCCCATGATCAGCCCAAGCATCACTCATGGCAGGAAAGTCAGAAAGGACACGACAAGGGTAAAACCCATGCACAAGGGACATCTGATCAGGGCAAGCACACCCGGACAAATCGGATCGGTTCCTTACATACATACTCTCACAGGCGGAGGAATGTCAGTGATTCTCAAACCTGAGGGTGAGAGGCATTCAGCGCGAGGAACTGTTATATTGAACGGGACTTCAACTTATTGTCTGTTTGATACAGGTTTGAGTTTTGATTGTATTGCCGCGATGCATTTGGTCAAACCTGGTCAAGAGACAGAAGAAGGCGTCAAATTATGTGGAGTTTTGAAAAGAGTTGCACCCATATCGCTTCCCGTCGCACAGGTGGAGAAACACTCGGATTTCGTCCGAGGTGTTATTAAAGCGGATATAGTGTAATACGATCTACCCAGTCATACTTGTTTGTAGATATGTGTTTATAGGGAGACCGAAAGAGCCGATTGTGGCAGCAGTAACTACAAGAGGGCAAACGAAAAAAAAACGGGAGCCTGCACCTAATATGTTACCTATGCAACTAAAAGAAGCGCAACAAAAGGACCCTACTTTGGAGCCCTGCTTTAGAAAACTTCCCATGGCTAAGGACCCCAGACAAAACGGAGACATATTTTTTAAGGATGGAGTGCTGTATCGAAGAACGGGCGACCCTGAACAGGGACATAAACAGCTCCTAGTACCGATGCAGTACAGACACCAAATCTTAGAAATGGGGCACTCTCTTCCCTATAGCGGACATATGGGACAAAACGCCACTATACAGCGAATAACTACCCACTATTGGTGGCCAGGAATGAACACTGATATCATCAGGTATGTGAAATCATGCGCCAAGTGCCAACCTGTGGCACCCAAGTATTGGACACCGCCAGTTAGTATGGGAGAAATGCCAATAGTGGGGACACAATTTGAACGGGTTGCAGTCGACATTATATGGCCCCTAGAAAGGACTAAAAGAAGGAAAATGTTTATCCTGAAATTTGTCGATACATGCACTATGTGAGCTGAAGCTATACCGCTAACATGCAAGGATTCCAAGCATGTCGCAGAAGCCCTAGTGCAGATATTTACTCGGTTGGGATTCCCTCAACACGTTTTGACGGATAACGGATCCCAACACCGTAGCATGTTAATGGAGGAGATCTTTAAGTTCTTGAGGGACCAGCCCATCTATATAAGCCCCTATAATCCGGCCGGAAGTGGGTTAGTAGATCGTGTTAACGGAAGCCTCACCATGATGTTACGCAAGCTGGGACAAGAGAAACCTGAAGATTGGGGCCTTTTCATTCCCGCAGCCTTATTCGCCTACAGGGAAGTCCCACAGGCCTCTACAGGTTTACCACCAGCTACACTTCTATTCGGCAGACCTATTAAGGGCCCGCTAGAAGCTTTACTGCGGTCACTGACAGGCTAGAAGGCTGATGAGACAATCGTCTCAGCATTCAAGTATGTATCGGAGTTAAAGGAAAGGTTAAAACTAGGATGGGATCTAGCAACAACCAACCTTAAGCGAACCCGAATGAAGCATGCTAAACGATACAACAGAGCAGCGAAAGAGAGAGAATTGCAACCAGGAGAGAAAGTTCTGTTGTTACTTCCAACCGGAAACAACTTCTTCTTCTGCGTTCAGTTTGTAGTCATGCTAAATCTGCAGGCCTGTTGCCAGGACGAAGTCCACAGTCTTTACAAGGTCGGCGCGGCAGCCATATAGCTTCTGCTGGAGCTCAGCACCCCTTTGCCAGGTTGCACGTCGCGGTTCATCGTGGGTTGGACAGTTCTGGAGAATGTGTTCTGGGGTCTGGATTCCTGTTCCGCATGGGCATTCATTTGTATGGGATATCTTGAGGCGATAGAGATGTCCTAGTAATCTGCAGTGGCCGGTTCTCAGGCGGAACATTGTGGTCTGTTGGTATCTGTTTAGATGACCGGAAACAACAAACTACGTATCGGATGGCAAGGACCGTTTACCGTCCTTAAAAAGATCTCGAGGATTAACTACAAGATCTCTATTAAAGGAAAGGAAAAAGTCTACCATATAAATCTGTTAAAGAAATATTTGCAAAGACCGGTGCCGTCTCCCGAACATCTCCTGGCGGTCGCTATAGCAACCTAAGATGAGGAAGATGATGATAGTTGCATGGAATACCCAATGCAAAAAAACTGAATCTTAAAAGATGTTAAATTCGGCGACACTCTCTCAGAAGCACAACAGACAGAAACTAAAGCGTTACTGAAATAGTACTCGGTAGTCTTAACGGACATACCTGGTCGAACGCATCTCTCAGATTTCGATATGACGCTGACAAACGAGACACCAGTGCGAACCAGAGTTTACCCGATCCCGTATGCGAAAGCAGACACGTTAAATGGAGAGATAGACAAGCGACGTCAAGCTGGGATTATTAGCGAGTCTACATCGCCCTGTAGCTCGAGTGTCGTACTGTTGGAGAAACCTAATAAGGATGTTCGGATGTGTATTGACTACCGATTACTTAACACAGTAACGGAATTCCAGCTTGAACCACTGCAAAGCGCTTCTGAACTGTTCCCCAAACTTAGCAAGGCTAAAATTTTCTCCAAAATTGACCTGAGTAAAGGTATTACCAAATACCAGTCAAGGAGGAAATTAAACCGTTATTAGCCTTTAGCATCAGTGAAGGACATTATACTTTCAATGTTATGCATTTCGGTTTGCACAACGCACCAGGAGTCTTCACCAGGATGATGAAAAAGCTTTTAGAACCATTGCAAAGCCCAAACATACACAATTTCATGGACGACATCCTTATTGCAACGGATAACTACTAAAAACATGTTGCTACGGTCCCACTGCTCCTCAGGAGACTACAGGAAGCTGGCCTCACCGCCCGACCTAGCAAATGTTTAATCGGCTTTGAAAAACTTGACTTCCTAGAGCATACTATTTCTCAAGGTTGTATGTGGCCCGTTGCCAAAAACATTGAGAAAATACGTGCAGCAAAGAGGCCTAAAATAAAGAAAGACACGCGTTCGATCCTCTCACTGTGAGCATATTACCAAAAGTTCATAAAAAAATGCAATGGTCTTACGGCGCCACTCACTGACCTCACAAGAAAGGGAAAACCCGATAAGGTTGTGTGGACCGCAGAGTGTTAAAGCGCTTACGTCACTCTGAAGGAACAACTGTCCAAATACCCCATTTTAAGCCTACCTGACCTTAAGAAACCTTTTGTTTTGCGTGCAGATGCCAGCGGACAGGGAATCGGATCATCATTGCTTCAGACATATGACAAGAATCCAAACCTGTTATTTCCAGTTGCATTCGGCAGCCGTAAACTGAATACAGCGGAAAGGAATTATTCAACCGTGGAGAGAGAATGTTTGGCACTCGTGAATGGAATCAGGAGACATCATGAATATCTATATGGCGTTTCACGGTAAAAACTGATCATGCTCCATTGGCGTTCGTAGGAGACAATAAGGAATTTAACGGAAAGATTATGCGTTGGGCTCTACTTTTAAGCGTGTACTCGTTCAAAGTACAATATATACCGGGAAAGGAGAACGTTGGAGCGGATTTTATGAGTCGAAATTGTAGCACGGAGGAGGATGATGCAATGGAGGATAGCAATCATTCGGTAGCTAAGGATGACTGTAGCTTTATTTCCATAAATGAGATATGAAAGGGTTTCACATCTTAAAACCCCGGACGAACTATGACGTATAATGGAATGAAGCCTCCTGTATCCGACAGCCTTTCGTAACCTCAGCGTAGTTTTAAGATTTGCTAACCCAGTTACGCATTTCTCTGCCTGTCTTACCCACCTTTTAATCCACGCCTCTTTTACTTGAAGATATCAAACGAGCTTGTTTACCAACTTTCGCAACCTGTCATTCATAGTAGGGGTCGAACCACGTTCGTTTACGCAAGCTTCTCACGCGAGCGAATCTGTCAATATTACGATGACGAGCAGATCGCACATGGAAAAGTAACGGCCTTTGAAGATTTTCTATAAGGGGAGCAAATCCTTTGATCTCGAGAAACATGGAAAATCTCATACGGGAGCCCGTTGCACGGGTTAAGCATTTTTTTAAATTAGCAGCGGCCGGCATAAGCGACCGTTAAACCCTTGATCTGTTAAACGTAGTTTCAGATTTCTCTGCTGGGAAACGGATTGTGAGAATTCACATCTTCTAGAGATCATAACAACATGATCGTATATAAACTGCGTCTTTCTAAAATCATTATCAGAGTCGCTCAGAATTTTTTCGGATAGTCTAAACACGTTATCTAGAACCATAGGGAATAGATGTGTTAATAGATCGTGGTGATTCTTTCTGGATTTCTAGTAATATATAAATTTGTGCTTAAGCGTATTAAAGTGTTACTAGTTTTAGCATCTTAAATTCACTGTAATTTTCTAGGTGTTAAGACTAGCGAATTAAATAACGCGTAGCTATTTTTATTCCAGATGTTTCAGTTGTAATGTAAATTTAATCACCCGCTATCACACAGAAGGAGACGGTTTAGTTGACTAATAAATACAATAGGCGACTGATAATTGACGGAATACAATTCACTTTTATTTCATTGTGTGTAATTTAGTAAGTGACTGTGTTTGACTATCTCATGCGACTAAACAAACAGTCACGGAAAATTTAATAGTTATTAATGACAGGCGATATTTGTTGAGTGCGCTTAAGGATAATTTAATGAAAAATGACATTATGCGCTGATCGTTGACTGGAGCAGGAGAGGGAAAAGGCTGCATGCCTCAACCAAACTTGCACCCGACAAGTGACGCGCGATAGGATAGGCTAGACATAACGTGCGCCTTTTATCTTTTATCAGGACTGACGGAGAGGATGAGGATTGTCGCATCCTATTCCGTGTATATATATATATATATATATATATATATATATATATATATATATATATATATATATATATATATATATATATATATATATATATATATATATATATATAGGTATTATTAGAAGTAATTTTTTCGTAATGTTCTTATATCCTTAGGCAACCTGATCAACGGTGACCAGCGTTTTTTATGTGGCTATATCTTGGGCCCTGTCTCCATTTTTACTGATTGCATTAAAGTTGTCTTCTGTCAGCTGATGCGTCTCCATGTTTCAGTAGTGAACAGGACGGGCCACAGACACTAACGAGCATTTAAATAGTAAATTTTAGCTGGCCTATAAAATATTCAGATATATTTTTCTTGCATTTTTATCAGCCCATTGTGGTAAAATAACAATAACTGTTCTCTCGACTTCTGATAGTCGTTTTCCGAGAGGATATTTATCCCGGACAGTTACGCTATTTCAGAATCTGCACTCACCAGAGCCAGCCGATAGGATTTACCACTCAATCACAAACCATCATCAGTAACAATTGTTAGCAACTAGCTGTGTCCAAATACCAGAAGTATTTGTTTTTCCATTCCTTGCTGTGAACACTAGATCTCGATTTTTTTCTACCATTAACTATTCGAGGTGAGACTATTGATCCAGGATTACCTCACCAAACTTGGCGTCCACCTTATAAAGTTATTGTCAAGGCTGTACTGGGGCCAAATTAGGCACTGAACCCTGACGTTATCAAAAATCGATAAATATATTCAGGATAACTGTACATTCCAGGAAATATCACCAAGATTAGGTAAGGAGAGAGAGATAGCGTTGCCACGTATGTCAGAGAAAGAGAGAGAGAGATAGAGAGAGATATTGAATATTTTCTTGTTACCTTAGCTTGAACCAAACTAGTTTATTTTTTTCTTTAATGTCTGTAATGTAACCTATTGCTAACCTTTTGACCTTTGTGGTTATTAGCTTGGTTGGATTCTTATCTTCTCAACGAGGGGGATTGCATAGGTATTCTGTTATTTTTTCTATGCACGTAATTCGGATGTATCTGATCTTTCTTTCTTATGGATATTCGATGTTGTAAAGTTTAATGATAATAAACAGCAATAGAACTAAACTTATGTGTTGGTCAGACCCATACCCATTTAACCATAGTTTTTCACGTTGTGTGTCTTGTTGTCACATCGCTGTGCATGTTTGTATGTGTTTAGTAAACTTATATTTCTCAATATAAGGGTGTGCATGATTGTCTGATACTAATAATAGTCGTAAAAATAGGCTGGACTAGAGAAACTACTCAATCCAGAGACAGATCTTCTCCTTAGCTATTCACTCGGGAAAAATCTATTTCTTACACCTTACTTCTCACGTATTATCACCATCTCCTATACTCAGGCGGGACCTTAAATAACTTTAAAACCTATCTAAGCACGACAAGAACTAAGCAATTCACTTCCTTTGGGCATATTATGAGAAGAAGGAATCTGGAGTACATCGTCACAACAGGGATAGGACAAAGGGATAGAGGACGTCAAAAGAAGATTATGGACAGTTTTTCATCACGTTATGGAAACAAGCCAGCAACAGATTTGATCAACGGTACTGTAGACAGGAGAGACATGATCACCTGCACCACAAGGCATGGTACTTGATAATAATGACATTAAGGTAACAAGATAACACTGGCTAACAAAAAAAAATTTTTTTTTTCTTTCTCTAACATTTCTATGTTTTTCTGGTCAATTTTAATGCGCTGTTTTTAAATCTGCAAACCGTTTTTCTCTATCGGGTCGGGATCTCTAGAAATACGCAAATGAAGTTTTTAACAACGCATACAGTACCAACATCATTCGTACAAGAAGTTAACAGTTATGTAGGCTTGAATTTCTTTGCAGTCGACTTTCGTCGGTGAATGGCATGTGTTACATCGCGATGAAGCATCTAACAATAATCGGCAAGCATGGTCACACTCCACCGTCCTTGATAACGTGACTCCATTACGGCGATATCTTGATGGAATCGTTCTCCATGTTCATCGCTGACTTCGCCAAGGTTGTCAGGGAAAAAGTCAAGATGCGAATCGAGTAAATGGATTTTGAGGGACATGTTACAGCCCATAATTCTGTATGCATCTATGCACTGCTTAACAATATGCACATAGTCGACAGATTTGTGATTTCCCAGAAAGTTATCGACGATCGATTTGAATGCCATCCATGCGCGAAGTTCACTACCATGTAACAAGTTCTCGAATTGCTTGTCTGCAATAACTTTCCTAATCTGAGGTCCTACAAAGATACCTTCCTTTATCTTTGCATCGCTAACTTGCGGAAACTTTTCTCGAAGATAAGTGAAAGCTTTGCTCGTTTTATCTAACGCTTTTAAGAAATTTTTCTTGAGCTTAAATTTTTTTTTATATGTAACGGTGGTAAAATGATGCTGTCTTTGTTAACTAATGGCTCGTGTATTACATTTTTATGCCCGAGCTGCATATGATCCCTGATAGGCCACACCTTTTATTGCATAATGTTCCTGTCTGTTGCGGCTGTCCCATTCACATAGGAAGCAACAAAATTTAGTATACCCAGTCTGCATGCCCGTGAGAATTGCAATGACCTTTAGGTCTCCACAAATCCGCCATTGGTAGTCATTGTACTTTATTTTTGCCAAAAGTATAGCCATATTGTCATAAGTTTCTTTCATATGTACAGAGTAGGCGACTGGAATTGATGAAAATAAATTTCGTTATGCAATAACACGGCTTTTAGACTAGTCTTGGAAGAGTCGATGAAAAGTCGCCATTCGTTGACTATGTGCTCATGACCGAGATGCACCATTAGACCGTTTACATCTTTGCAATAGCAAATGTCATCATCCATCTCAAAGTATTGAACAAGTTCTCTGTGTCTATGACGAAATTTAGATATCGGAGTATTGGGCGCTAAAGATTCCATTCTTTGAGTCGCGAACCGAGTAATTCCGCTTGTCCTTTGGTAAGAGCGAGATCACGTATTAGATCTGAAAGTTCTGAATGGTTAATTAAGTGAACACCATCATTCACCTGCATATAATCCGAGTCAGAATTAGTTTCTAAAGCAGGTAAACTATCACTTTCTGATGGTTCATTCACGTCCAACGGATATTGTTCTGGTGGAACTGGGATCGGACACGTGATTGGATCATAGGGCGCTGGTTTCGAAACCGATTCAATATTTGGATAAACCACAGACTTTCTAGTTTTAAAAGTGAAACCATGGATATTTGTCAAGCAGAAGTAACAATCAGTAGAGTGATTTGTCGGTTCACGCCATATTACTGGCACTCCAAAAGGCATCCACTTATGCTTCGGCGATTTTCGTAACCAACCTGCCAATGTATTTGCACAAGTCGAACAAACTGCATTTGGCTTCCAAGATTTATTTGCATCATCAACTTTCGAATCGAAATAAAGTTCATATGTTTTCTTTAGTAATGGTGTAAAGTTTTTCTGGTGAACAGGATCGGTAAAATATCCGCACACGTAACAGAACAGATCAGCCGAATTTCTACAACTTCTAGAAGCCATATTTCGCTCAGAATTATTTCAAAATACATTAACTATTTGAAAAATAGCGTAACATATGTCATGCATCTTTTAGCAGTATAAAAAGTAGAATTATTTTGCATTTTATTAATTTTTAATAAGTAATATAGTAAAAATGAAACGGAGCAAATAACGGTTTCCCAAAAATATATTTATTCACAAATATCTTAAGAACCCGACGTGATAGAGATAAACGGATTTCAGATTTGAAATCAGCGCAAGAAACTGACCTAAGAAAACTTATTCTTATATAAGAAAGAAAAATGTTGTTTGTCAGTGTAATCAATCGGATCAATCTCTTCTCTGATATCTATGTTTTATTTTAATACCAACTATGGCTTGACTTATAATAATAATAGCCCCTTCAGTCATAACTGACTATGGGAATGCACCACTGAGGTGACAACCCTCAGCTGTTTATTTTCCTGATTTCCAACGTTGTCTCATCTTTTCTGCTTGTTGTGTGAGCTTCTTTTCGCCCAATCTGAGGTGGCGCCGTAAATAGCATCGCCACTTGGTGCGATCGGTAGCTTCATCCTCCTGCGTTGCTGGATTTATATGCAGTGCCCTCATATCTCTCTTGCACACATCTTTGAACCTCAGCTGTGGTCACCCAACTGTTCTTTAGCCATCTGCTAATTGTCCGTAGAAGATATCCTTCGGGATGCGACCATCTTCCATGCGGCGGACATCTCCAAGCCAGCGAAGTCTGCAATGTCTAAGCAGTGTATACATGCTTTGAAGACCAGCACGTGACAACACCTCGACATTTGTCACTTTATCTTTCCACGAGATGCCGAGGATGTGGCGTAGACACTGTAGATGGAAGGTATTGAGCCTTCTTTCTTGCATAGTCTAGGTTGTCCATGTCTCGCTACCATACAGAAGTGTACTGGTGACGCAGGCGTTATATCCCGCAGCTTTGGTTTTCGTTGTGAGATTGAAGTTTCCCCAAACATGCGATGTGAGGCGGGCAAAGGTAGCTGCAGCTTTGATAATGCAACTGTCAATGTATGTATTCAGTGAGAGATTGATGGTAGGCTCCAGGTATGTGAAGTGGCGCACCACGGCCAATTCATAGTTATCGATAGTGATAGCTGGTGCATCACCCACATCGTGACTCAGCACATTCGTTTTCTTTAGACTTATTGTGAGGCCAAAGTGGGATGTAGGATAAAGAGAGAGGGACAGTACCTCATGGTGAGAGACAGCCATGTCCTTTTTTAGGATAGTCAGGATCCTATTTGGTTCTCCTCTCTTTATCTAGCTCATGTATGGCTCCTCGAATACTGCTTGTGTACGGCGGTGGCCACATCCCGGGCAACAGTCTTGGCTGACTGGCTAAACTACATGGGTGGAGTAGGAGCAATCTTACTCAAGGGAATGTCCATCCCTAGTACACAAAGACTGAGACGGTGAGTGAGGCGGAGGAATCTGAGAAGATCAGCGGCTCGCAAAGCGAAACAGCAAAGTGTGTGGCGCACTAGAGGCATGTCGGACATAGAAAAAGACAATGGCTAGTCACCGTGGAAGAGATTGGGGCCTTACCACGTACTTCCTACAGAACGTAATGGGATCACAACAAGAAGATAAGAACCGATATGTAGAGAACTCTCTGTCCCCTGGGAAAGAATCTACTGTACAAATTAACAGGGAAAAGGCAGCTCCTCTAATGAGTAAGGAAGTACATAATGACGAATGTTCCTTAAATTCTGTTGAAAGGGAGCATTCTGAGAAAGACCACCTAAAAACTAGTAGGAGAAGCCTAAAAATAGGAACATGGAATGTTAGAACTCTAAACGAAGAAGGAAAGCTTGACAATCTTATATTAGAGGCAACAGACATGAAACTCGATATACTGGGAGTTGCAGAGGCAAGACTTTTGGATACAGGCTACATAACAAGAGACCAGTACACGCTTATACACTCAGGAGGAGAAAAACATGAAAGAGGGGTAGGAATGTTGATAAAGAAGGAGTTAGAAAAATACGTATGTAGATACTGGACACACAATGACAGAATGATGTTACTAAAGATGAGAGCAAAGCCATTTGACATATCAATCTTACAAACTTATGCACCAACTAAAGATCACAGTGAGGAAGAAATAGAAGAATACTATGAAGAGCTACAACACACACTTAAACCAGTCAAATCTACAGATGTGTTGATAGTAATGGGTGATATGAATGCAAAAGCAGGAAAAGGAAAATACAAGAAAATAGTAGGACAGTATGGATTAGGGACAAGAAATGATAGAGGAGACAGACTTATCCAGTTCTGTGAAGAAAACCAGCTGGTCATATGTAACACCTTTTTTGAACACCACCCAAGGAAATTATACACATGGAAAAGCCCAGGAGATGTAACACGAAATCAAATCGACTATATCATGATAAAACATAGATTTAAGAACAGTGTCACAAGTGCAAAGACACATCCTGGTGCCGACATAAATTCAGATCACAATCCAGTCGTCATCAAAGTTAATATAACGCTGAAAAGAGCAGGAAACAGAAGACAGGAGGAACCCCAGATAGAAATATCAGCACTGAAACAACCAGATATAAAACAGAAATATTTAATCGATGTCAAAAATAAATATCCACAGTTATTGACAGAAAGCATGGAGCAGTATAGAAGAGAAAACCCAGAAGAAAAAGCAACCGCAAAATGGGAATGCTTAAAAACAAGCATACAATCAGCAAATGCAAATTTACCTAAAAAGGAGTCTAAGAAAAATCAAATTTGGATGACAGATGACATCTTGAATAAAATGGCAGAAAGAAAGAAAGCAAAAAACACTCCAGAATATAAAACAATAGACAATGACATACGTACTATGTGTAGACAAGCAAAAGAACGGTGGATAGAAACAAAATACAAGGAAATAGAAGACTTGGAAGCAAAGCACATGACAAGAGATATGCATGATGAAAAAAAGAAATTATCAAATCGGTCGCGGTTTGCACAAGGAGGAAGCTGTATTAAAAACAAAAATGGTGCAATATTACTTGATGAGAAAGACATATCAAACAGATGGGCAGAATACGTAAAAGAACTATTCGAGGACAACAGAGGTAAAAAACCATCACCAGATTCTAATGAAGGCCCAAACATTCTCAGATCAGAAGTAGAGAATGCCATTCATATGATACAAAAAGGAAAATCAGCAGGCATGGATAACATAAAAATTGAAATGATAGAAGCTCTGGAGAGCTTTGGTATAGATACAATCACAGAAATATGCAACGATATATACAATACAGGATATATACCACACGACATGAAGACATCAGTTTTTATAACATTGCCCAAAAAACCAAATGCAACAGAATGTTCAGACTTCAGAACAATCAGCCTGATGAGTCATGCAATTAAGATACTGCTCAAAATCATACAGGAAAGAATAAAAAGTAAAGTAGACAGCGAAATCCAAGAAGAACAGTTTGGTTTTAGACGGAACAGTGGAACAAGAGAGGCAATATTTTGCCTAAGAATATTAGCAGAAAAATATACAGAGGTCCAAAAAAGTATGTATATGTGCTTCATTGACTATAAGAAGGCTTTTGACAGAGTCCATCATGAGAAAATAATTGAATGCCTCGAAGACATAGGTATTGATGGAAAAGATATAAGAATACTCAGTAACCTTTATTGGGAGCAAACTGCCACAGTAAGATCGGGAAGGAATTATTCACCATACATAAACATAAAAAGAGGTGTCAGACAAGGTTGTGTGCTGTCCCCCTGCCTATTTAATTTATACACCGAAAAAATTTTCAAACAGATACAGGAAATACCAGGACTGAACATCAGTGGAAGGTCAATAAACAATCTTAGATATGCAGATGATACCGTGTTGTTAGCTGAAAGCGAACAGGAGTTACAAGAACTAGTGAAGCAAGTGAACAGTATAAGTCATGAATATGGACTCGACATTAATATTGAGAAAACAAAAACTATGATAATTAGCAAAATAGACGATAAACCCACATTAAAGATAAGCGTAAATGGGAAAATCCTGGAACAAGTCAAGAGCTACGTATATCTTGGTCATATAATAACAGAAGATGGCAGATGTGAAACAGAAATCAAGAAGAGAATAGGAATGGCCAAAGCTACATTCAACAACATGAAAAATATACTGACATCCAAACAGTTATCTCACAAATTAAAACTGAGAATCATAAAGTGTTATATATATTCTGCATTTCTGTATGGTGCAGAAACATGGACGATGAATAAGCGTTTGGAAGAAAGAATTCTTCTTCTTCTTCTTCTCGTTCGCTGTTGTTTAGAAATGTCTACACAAGAAGTCCGGTTTTCTGGATGTATGTTGCTGTGGTTGAAAGTTCTTCAAGACTCCCAAACAGCTTTGTGTGGATGTGCGTCTCTGTGGGCCAATGTTCAGTTCGCAATTGACTAAGCATGTGGCAGTCTTGCAGGATGTGTTCGGCTGTCTGTGCTGCCTGTCCACACGTACATAGGGGTGATGGGACCAATCTCAGTCTGTATAAGTGACTGTTCAGTCTGTTGTGTCCTGTTCTCATACGGAACAGGATCACCTGTTTTGCTCGATCAAGATATTGATAGTTGTCTCTTTGTTGATCAATTTTCCTGATGGCCTTGATAAGGGTCTTCTTTTCCTGGAATGTGATTGTTTGTTCTTTTTGTTCCTGTGTTGCTCCCTCTTTTGCTAACATATCTGCTCTCTCATTTCCTGGTATGCCACAGTGTGATGGTATCCACTGTAGCACTACCCTTCTTTTGATATTTACTTCGCATAGGACTTTGTTTAATTCTGGCAGTTTATCACTGTTGAGGGCTTGCAGAACTGACATTGCATCGGTAAGGAATACAACCTGCTGACATTGGCTTATTGTGTTATTTATTATTCCTGCACATTTATAATAAAGAAAGAATTGAGGCTCTTGAAATGTGGATATATAGAAGAATGGGGCGTATCTCATGGAAAGAGAAGAAAACAAATAAGGAAGTCCTAGAAAATCTAGGTATGAAAAGAGAACTAATGAGGGAGGTCAAAGTTCAGCAGCTAAAATACTTTGGCCACATAAAAAGGCATAACACCTTGCAGAAGACCATAACAGAAGGGAGAGTTGAAGGCAAACGTACAAGGGGAAGACAGCGCTATAAGTGGGAAGATAACATCAAGAGATGGACAGGAAAGAGTCTATCAGAGTGCACCACCAAGACAAGAGACAGAAGACGTTGGAGATCCATTACAGCCAACCTTCGTTGTGGAGATGGCAACTGATGATGATGATGAGGCCAAAGTCCTTGCATGCTTGGGTGGAGCGATTCATCAAGCTCTGAAACTCCTGTTGGCTGTGAGTGACGACTGCAGCATCATCAGCGAACAACAAGTCTCGTATAGTGTCCCTTCTGATTAGTGCATTTGCCTTTAGCCTTGAATGATTAAGCAGACGGCCATCTGACCTAGTGTGAAGGCATATTCCTTCAGTTGCATCTCTGAATGCATGTTTCAAGAGTAAAGCAAAGAAGATCCCGAAGAGGGTCGAAGCCAGAACACAGCCTTGTTTAACGTCTAGACTTGAAATAAGTAAAGAGAGAGCTCAGCCAACAGCAATATTTGTCTTATTATCATCAGGTTTACTCTTCAGCTTCCTAAGGATCATAGGCCTTTAACCAATCTAATGCTACATCCTCCTGCCCTCTATCATCAGTTCAACATCTGTTCACGTCTTCCTCATCCCATTCAATGTATGTATCGAGTTCTCTTATCCATTTGTTTTTGGTCTTCCTCTAACCCACCTCTTGTCAATATGAACCAGAACAAGAACAGGAGAGTGTTTGCCTGTACCATCCAACGCCAGCGTCATTTTCATTTCTGTTCTATCTTCACGAATCTGGTTTTTGTCATCAGGTCCCCATTAGTGTTCTTGTCATCAGGTCCCCATTAGTAATCTTAATTTTGTCATCCTATTTTAAACATACTATTCTGCACACGAACACCGTTCATGACAGCATGTATCTTTCTGGATGTCAGTTATGTTGTTCTCGTTGTTTCATGACCATACAATAATACTGTCATGACTCATGAGTTGACAATTCTGATTTAAGTCTTAGACTTAGTTACATGTTATTTCCGTATAAAACATGAATTCGCTCTCAGACGGTAGTGTAAGGTGTTCTTCATGACCAATTCTAAGTGTCTCAACAATTAGTTCTAGTGAGCTATTTGGTGTTTACAAGGTATGTTTTTATTTCTTCAAAAAACCTGATTGTACTATCTTCACAAAACGATAGCTGCAAGATCGCTACCAACAAATCATGTAATTTGTACACATAATACTATAGCTCATTTTGTGAAGGATTTAAGCAATGGTTTTCAGTCCGTTCAAGCCCCCAGCTGAGTTAATTCAGCGAATTTCCTCTTATAATGGTATAACTCTGTTCAGAGATAAATATATGTCTAGATGTATATATGTATTAAATATTCTGGCTCATACATTTTCTTTCATACATGTAATAACTGAATCAACTATGTTTGTTTCAACTATGTTTGATTGACCAGCACTTAACACGTCACTCCCATGTGCTGTACTTAACGAAACATTTAGTTCAAAAGACGTGCCAACGAACCAAACAAAAAACACGTCTTTGACCCGGACAATAGACTACGAATATACACCGCACATATACAAACACACCTTGACTACTGTTTCACGTGTTTATATGGTTACACTGCTTCCACCATGAACAGACTGTGCTCCCTGCACAAATGGTACGTCTAATCGCCGATAGTTGACAATACCACACGCAGGTATAAGAAAATAACCCACAATGCAACCTGTTAACCATTTTAAGAAGACTGCAATATAAAAAAAAGCCACGTTGATTCATACTGTTCAAACAATCAAAACTCACTCATATTTACGACCACTGTTTCAAACGAGTAGAAGAGAAGGACTACAGAAGACCAGTTGCGTCTACCAAAACCTCCGATCAAACTAAACAAAAGAGCCTAGCCTACTCTGAAGCTTCAAAATCATTTTTTTTTATCTTTTAATCGAGCATGGACTCGCAACAGCAGCTGGCCTCCTGGCAGAAAGCCTGCATTAAACATGCACAAGATCTGGCATTGATAGTTCCTGCAGTAAGTTGTTCTACGTGACGATGGTGTCTGCGCCATGCACAACCTTATATTATTCAACACGCCTGATACACCCGAGGAAGCTTTAGTTACATTCCTTGCCCTGTGCTTTTCTCATCCAAATGGCAACCCTTTGTGTTTCATCCATTCCATCTTTTACGCATGAATAGTTTTACTATGCAAATAATGTTTTATATCTGTGGAGTATTATTACATGATAATACGTATATGAGATGTGTAACTAGATAAAACTGTAGCTTATAAATATTTTATGCTGTAATTTGTTTAAACTGTGAATATTTGCACCGGACTTAGCAGATATATTTGAAAGATATGTTTCTGCTAGAGGTTTTTAAGAAAGTAGCTATTGTGGTCAGAATGTTCCGATATACGCTGTAATTTATTTATATTTGTATTGATGAAGCACATGCAAAAGCATAGATGCATTGCTTACAGATTGAACGCATCAGTGAAAGCAAGGATCCTCTTCTTCAATCATTAGCCTCTGACTGACAAAGCAGTCAGTGGCCATCACGCCTAGTGGTATCTTGTAGGGCAGAAACAAACCGTCCCAATTTTTTTCCGGTTAGAGGTCGTCGTGCCCATCTGTGTCAAAAAGTCCACCCACACCGTATCCTTGGCCTCCCTTGCCAAGCTCATGAATCTATTAACGACTCTTTGCTTTTTCTCCTTCATCATTTCAACCTCTCCCTTATTCATCATTCTTCTGTTTCGTGCTTTACGCCATTCCTTTGTTGCTCTTTCCTTTTCTATCCATGCATCCTCCACTGTCTTATTCTACATGGGAGGTTGGGTGAAAGGTGTTTTCGCTGTCTTTTGTTTGACATTTTGACGCAATGCGTGACACAAATGGGCACGGAATAAACCCTACAGAAATTCTGGTACTTACATCGAAGAATGAATAGGACAAAAGCACGTCAACCCATCCTCAATATCAAAAGCTCTACAGGACTTAGCCTGAAGACGGATGAAGAGAAGGGAAGAGCATTATTCAATCGATATGTGGACAAATGGATAAAGGTGACAAAAGGGCCCGACTAAAAATAAAGGACAGTGTACTGGAAAATGCCCTAAGAGGCCAGATATACTTCGATCTCATTTCTGAAGAAAACATGATGTACACATTGAAAACCAGCAGAAACACTGCTACGGGTCCTGATGTGTACAATACCATCATATTAAACAGCTCGACGACACAGCCATTATAATGCTGAGGGACTGAAAGACTGGCTACACAGTTACCTTCGGCCACTTCCTAAACCTGGCAAAGACCCCACACTGCTCAACAGCTATCGAATTATGGCATTACAGAATATGGTAAATTACATGAAAAGAAAGCTGCAAGATAAGTAATGAGCCACATCCAAAATGCACACATCCTTCCTGATACGCTGGATAGCTACAGGCCTTTGAAAACAACATGGGTAACGCTGGAACGTTTGCTTACGATGTGTACGATGGATTCCAGGGTAAAAGAGAATCAGTGGCTGTCGCATTTGACCTAGAGAATGCTTATAACAGTGTAGACTTTGCAACTCTAATAGACAGTATAATGGCATGTGGTGTAAACCCTTGGATAACTAGGTGGATAGCAGTTGCCTTAATGGAGAGATCAGTGTATTTTGCATGAGAACTTGGACATCAGAACCAATGCACATTTGCCCGGAACTACCCTAGGGTTCTCCACTATCACTAGTGCTGTTTAACACAGCAAAAGTAGCAACCTTTCAACCAACAGGACTGGGACGAACATTAACTTTCGCAGATGACATACTCATGTACAGAACTGGCTCAGACAGACAGGAAATGGTCCAAGGCATACAAGAGACACTACATGCGGTTTCTAAATGGTGTGAGGAAAGTGGATCAAAGGTCAATCCCAACAAGGCCTGTGTGGTCTGGTGTTCTTTAAACAACTCCATAGTGAAAGCAGACCTCCCATACATCACTTTCAATGGGCAGAACATTGAAATGCAAGACAGGCTGAAGTATCTGGGAGTAACGTTTGATCGTGGGCTTTCATTTAAGAATCATGTCGAACTGATCATACAGAAGTGCAAGCGAGGACTGGCAGATTTAGAAACAATGGCTCCTGCGCGCTTGGATCAGAGACTATTGTTTCTCCTGTATCATCAGCTGCTGATTTCAGTTATCGAGTATGGGCTATGAATACTCACGCTGTCAGTGTCACAATGTGGACGACTGCAACGCATTCAAAATGAAGGGGTTCGACTAGTTTTTTGATGTATACGTGATATCCCCAATATGACAATGAGATACATTTTCGGATTGCTCTCAATTACATCCAGATATGCGATGGCTCAGGCAAAAGCATATATGCGGGTAACCACCGACAAAAGACATCTCCTACATGATAATGTAGCTGACATCAAAGGAGCAAGAATCAAGAGCGGGATGTCAAGGACGGCACAGGCTGAGGCTACGATTGGTCAGGTGACTAGGGTTGAAAATGTATCCAAAGGGGAAGAGTGGAGTAAGTTAGGGGATAAGTGGATAAACTACCAGTAGGTCATCTTTAGCCTTGGCAGAGAGTTCAGATCTTGGGGCAATGGAAAGGTAGCGCTGGAGATAAATCAGCTGATACGTGATCATGCTGGGGATGATGACGCCATTGTGTGCACTGATGGGTCTGTAGTGCGTGGTAAGAAATCATGATGGGGCTTCTCTGCGAGAATAAAGTGCATGGTCGTCGCTGAACAGCCTACATGACAACAACCTCCAGCATGAGAATGTAGGTAGAGACAGTTACTGCAGCGCTGAGATGGGTGTCTGAAACTCCATCAACCAGGGCAGTTATATTGTCAGACTCTCAAGCCATGCTTCGGAAAGTTCAGAACGGATGGCTGCGACAGGAATGGAAAACATCAATAGAATCCCCAAGTCGTGAAGAGTTTTTGTGTATCTACTGTCCTGGTCATGCAGGGGTACGTGGCAATGTAAGCTGACAGACTGGCTTCGGGAGCACCCATAGTGGGGACAATGGACATGGATAAGGGAGAGATACTAAGGGCTATTAATGCTCGCCTGCTGGATAATGACACTGCAATGGATGGATCAACAAGGCTGGGGCTGTTGGAGTTTAGCATCAAACGTGGAACTTGCAGAAATGGACGTGAGAGAGGATACATCCGTCGTTTGTACAACCAGCGTACTACAGGTACAATTAGCATTCATACTCTTCGACATTTACAGAGGGCTACTGAGCACTTATGAGTTTACCCGGAGTGCAATGAGGTCGATTCTGATTAACAATAACAATAGTGGTCATGGTTCGTGCCATGCCGTAACTCTGGTTCATGCTTTGTATCTCAGCCTTCACTGTTCTCCGCCAGGTTGTCTTTGGTCGGCCTCTCTTCCGCCGTCCTTCTTGGGGTCCATAGTATAGCAGTTCTGGTGATGGTGTCATGATCTCTTATAAGGACACGCCCCCCCCCCCCCCCCCCCCCCCACAGTTCCAACGTCTGCCTGCAGTGATGGTGTGCATGCCTTTTTGACTGCACCGTGTCAGCAGTTCCTGGTTGGAGATGGTATTTGGCCAAAACATTCGAAGAACTTTCCTTAGGTAGGTTGTGTGGAATGACGATAATTTGGATATTTGCTTTTCTGTTACTCTTCAACGCTCCGTGCCATACAAACTCTCCAGCGCTCTGTGCCATACAAACTCTCCAACGCTCCGTGCCATACAAACTCTCCAGCGCTCTGTGCCATACAAACTCTCCAACGCTCTGTGCCATACAAACTCTCCAACGCTCTGTGCCATACAAACTCCCCAACGCTCTGTGCCATACAAACTCCCCAACGCTCTGTGCCATACAAACCCTCCAACGCTCTGTGCCATACAAACGCTCTAACGCTCTGTGCCATACAAACTCTCCAACGCTCTGTGCCATACAAACTCTCCAACGCTCTGTGCCACACAAACTCTCCAACGCTCTGTGCCATACAAACTCTCCTAGCTCTGTGCCATACAAACGCTCCAACGCTCCGTGCCATACAAACTCTCCAACGCTCCGTGCTATACAAACTCTCCAACGCTCTGTGCCATACAAACTCTCCAACGCTCTGTGCCATACAAACTCTCCAGCGCTCTGTGCCATACAAACCCTCCAACGCTCTGTGCCATACAAACTCTCCATTGCTCTGTGCCATACAAAAGTACAGAACGTACGCAGCTGTCGTATAATCTTAATTTGGTGTTTGTGTTGTACTGAGAAGATTTCCAGATGTTGTTTATATTTGCAAAGGGTGTTCTGCCTTTATTCATTATGTTAATGATGTCTTTTCTTGTTCCGCCGTCTGGTGTTACTATGCTTCGTAGGTATGTAAATGTATTTCTTTGTTCCAGCTTTTGGTTCCTAATTTTTTTTTTTTTTTTTTTTTTTTGGGGGGGGGGGGGGGGGGGGGGGGGTTGCTGATGTAAATGTGGTGAGTGCAAAGATGCATGATTAAAGTTACGACTGTGACGAGATGGATTTGGGGCGACCATTTCTTGATCTCTCTTTCACTACGGCAGTAATCAGTTACATTGCTTGTACTGATTATTTGCATGTTTACCATGGTCAGCACTTTTTTTTCTTTCTCTGCTATGAAGCAGATATTTTGTATTTTCCTTCTTACACTCCTCTCAGGATAAGTCGTCATGTCTGTTTTTTTTTACCCATTTCTACATGCTTTGCAAAGAGCGACTGAGATAATTAATCGACAACCATGTTGGTTAATATCAGGTGCGGCCCTAGCGTGTTTGATTAATCGCTGATAAGGCCTGGGTGCGCCACAGATAAGAGATTACTAGTCTAGGTGACACAAGTTGGACAGACAAGGATGACCTAATCGTTTCCTGTCCGACTTGTAAAATAATAAGATGTTACATCTTACACACATTGCTGAGATTGTTTACCGATGTATTTGTGAGTTTGTACATACGGCATCGGATGTTTCATTGCCATATATGGGAGATGTGACCTTTGCATCACGCGCAAAATTATTCCATGTCTTAATATTTTGAAATTACCCCACCCCACAAGCATGCTTTAAATGATTGGAGCCATGAGTAGCTTCATAACAAACAAATGCGGGGGTAGGACAGGCAATATAACCGGACTGTAAGAAATAGCTAGCCAAGACGGCACAACCAGACTTGCCAGGAGTTAGAATTCAGAATTTCCATTTATCAGACTGAACTTTGTGGTACAATCTTGAAAGACTTACAGAGCCCAGGAAAACCATTTTAATAAGGAAGGCAGAGGAAACTGAAACACACGGAGTCAAAGAGGGAATTATCTTATAAAAGTAACGACCCCCACGTGTAAGAGGCCTAATCAAGTGCCTTAACTTTATTCATCTGGGCAAACAGCCCGTGAGCCAAGATTGGCTTGTTGGTGGTGGTACTAATTGATGTTACTATCTCTGGAACAAGAAGGGAACAGTGGCCTGAGCTTTAAGACGAGGGACCAACTTTGTAGACACTTCCTGACACTTCTGGAAACGTGTTACGCCCTACAGCCTTGACCAGCTACGAGCGGTATCAGTAATCAGTCTACCAAGAACCAACCCATCAGCGGGAGCAGAACCTACCAGTGGCAGATAAGTGAAACCTGTAAGATGCCACGTGAACTCCTTTTAAAACTGTTTTACAACAGTGATGATACTTTTTGAAGAAAAAAACCATTATTCATTCTTTTTAAACCCTTGTTAAAACTAAATGCTTATTAAATTTGTTATTTGTACCTATACAAATTTAACTTCGATTTAATCATTTTAAAGGAAGTGCATGTATGTCTTTGTCAATTTATTAAATACACTTTAAACAGAGCTATACCATAAAATAAGAATTCCACTGAGTAAATCATTGTGGGGGCTTGCCGAGCTAAAATAATAATTGCTTAATCCTTCCCAAAAGTTGTCGGCAGATCCTAGAGTTAACGTAGCAATGCAGCGATTGTTCTCGCTTTTCTGAATATCTTGTGAAACACCCTTGAGATAGAAGCAGCATTATCCTTCTATCTACAACTCTGCCAAGAGTAATCTTGTGCAAAGGTAGACACATTTGAAGGCCCATATTAGGTACTCTTGAGTTTTGGCCACTGTTGGACCACTACTGCAAAGCAAAGCAGGAGATGCAATCCGTGACAAAGACAAAGAGCTGGATGTCAGACGGACTTGGTTGTCCAGTTCTCCAAACTAGTTTAAGAGGAAACAAATTGTCAATCATCATTACTGTCTTTTTTCTTTTCACTATTTATGCAACATCGAGTTATTGCTTCAGCTAGCTACCTGCCAGGAATACTTGACGAAATCATTTGTGTGCACTTGTAACAATGATTTCTGTATCAGTTTATTCTAAATGATAAAGCTGCTAGCTCAATAAACAATCATATGTTAGTTGCACTTTACGACATGCATTACGGAGCAGCAGCTCTATTGTTTCTTTGTCTCCTCACAGACTTGCAGGTACTACATATAGCCAAACTCTTAAACGTTTCCTATTTTTTACTTGCAGGTCTTTAAGGTGAAACTGGGCCTGACATTCTAGTGTGGTAATTTCATTCACAAGGATTAAGTGTCAGTATTTACTACAATTAGAAACTCAACTCCAATACCAGATGTCTCATGTGTTCTCCAATTTGATCTTATCAGCGATCAAGTACTATATACTATATTGATTGTCAACGTCTGTACAATTATGGGATTAATTTGTGTCTTTGGTACCATCTGTAACATCATTAACATTATTATCTTCGTCAAGCAGGGCATTAGGGACACAACTAACATTTCTCTACTTGGTATTGCTGTAGCTGACACTGGGGCACTGGTCACTCTCTTATGGGGTAGCATCTGTGTGAACCCTTTGATGATCCAAAGATTTGAAGACGTCGAGATGTCAGAGATACAATATCTTACCTCGGCGTGGCCTCACGTTTACTTCGTACGAGTCACAGAATGGTTGACTGGTTTTGTAACCATTGAGCGCTATCTTTGTATCGCTTATCCTATGAAAGTTCGAAACCTTATCACTCCTCAAAGAACAATTGTAATCAATGTCCTTATTTTTGTCATTATAGTAGCAGATGTACTTCCTATCTTCATTTCAACGAATCTTGTCAGAAAATTTATCTGTAGTAAAAACCGAACTGTAATTGGACTCATGCACACTTCAAACTATGAAACCATTCAGGCTATATTTTCACACTACGGCAACATCTCAAAGTTGGCTTCGTTTATGACTGTAGTTGTCATGACCATCACCTTAGTTCACAAACTAAACTACAGTACAAAATGGCGGCAGTCAATTGCTATTACATCTAAAACCGGACATATGTCCGTACGTGATCAAAGAGTTGTGGTGATGGTCGTATTCATTTCCGTTATCTTTATTATCTTTTATTTCCCGATCGTAATTCTCTTTCTTGCTATGAGTATCGAGAAAGAGTTCTGTTTTTCATGCAAATATCATAACCTTTTCACAGCCATAAGTGTCTTTATGTTTCTCCTAGAATCCATACATTCGTCTGCAAATATTTTTGTCTATTTGAAAATGAGTACAAAGTACAGGGAGATGTTTGTATCCTTGTTTACTTGGACTTCAAGACAACGTTAGTTTTCTCCTACTTCCCTCGCACACTCTCTGACGTTGCTTGAATTGTCAGACGGACTTGGTTGTCCAGTTCCCCAAACTAGTTTAAGAGGAAACAAATTGTCAGTCATCATTACTGTCTTTTTCCTTTTCACTATTTATGCAGCATCGAGTTATTGCTTCAGCTAGCTACCTGCCAGGAATCCTTGACGAAGTTTTATATGTGCAATTTTATAGCGGCGACATTTCCTTATCCGATCAAGGAACCAGTATGTTGGCGAGAAACATCAAATTTCCAGAAAACACCCTCAGAGGCACAGCCAGCACATCAGCATCTAAGTATCCTTCAAAACGACACACGAATGTAACCAGCTACTCCTCTAATGCAATTTACGACCTTGAGTTTCCGCCAATACCCACAACTTCAAGCACCAGCCAGACAACAATGTCACACAATCAGGAGTATCAAGACAGACTGATACGGGTGGATTTAGGCTGACTTGAAGTACCACCCCTATCGACACCGGGTAGATTGTGGTTGTATTGTAGGGTGTCCTATCTGGTTTTTATTGTTGCCGTGTGTAAGTAGTTGGATAGTCCACAGGGTACAGCACAGGCAAAATGACATGCAAAGTCATAGAAATGGTAAACTGTCACGTGACATTTATATACCATTTATTGCACACCACAATGACAGTCACGTTACATACGTCATAAGACATCACAGTTCAACAATTGTAGCATTCAGAAATAATATTGGTGCCAACTGATATTCATGTAGGATCCAATCCTCATCAGTCATAGCGTAAACAACAGTTCAAGGTTCACAGTGTCATAAAGTTATTATTCATAACTCTGTCTAAATAATATGGCACAGAGCTGGATGCATTAATATTCATTACTATCATTAGTGCAACAGTGTCAGCTGCATTTCATCAGCACACATACATAATAATCTTTACTCCTCTCCTGATGCTGGCAGATCAGGTGTAATAAATAAGTCCGTTATCGTTTGCACGAGAAGTAGCATTGAGGAGTACCGGTCGAACTGACCTTTACAGGCATTTCCAAGTCTAACCTTGACGTAGGCATAATCGCTGACACACAGCGACGTTCATAGAACAAAGAACTGTCCTTCGGGCTGAGTATGACCCGTTTACATATATATCTCAGGTATGAAGATACCTGGGGCGTGACATCTATTAGAAGAACCCTCCTTTCTGTAATGCATACGTGAGCAGAGATCGACCATTGTCAAACATAAATAAAGTTACAGATTGGATGTAAATGAGGCATTACCTTCGTTCGAAAATCCACACGACAGAAAACATACGCCTCCAGGCGTTTTAGAATACTCAAGATAGGAAGTACATCTGCTACTATAATGACAAAAATAAGGACATTGATTACAATTGTTCTTTGAGGAGTGATAAGGTTTCGAACTTTCATAGGTGTAGAAAAAGCTGTAAAAGGTTTGGCACGTTCAGTTAAAGGAACTTGCCAATAACCTTTAGACAAGTCTAGTTTGGTAAAGAATCTAGAATTAGAAAGTTTATTTAGTAGCTCTTCCAATGAAGGCATAGGTTTAGCATCGAACTTCGTAACTTGGTTCAATTTGCGATAATCTACGCAAATGCGAATGTTATTATCCTTCTTCCGAACAATAACCATAGACGAAGAGTATGCTGAAGTGGATGGTTCAATGATTTCCAATCGAATCATTTCATCCAATTCTTTTTCGACTTGTGACTGAAAGTGGATAGGTATTGGATAGGGTCTGACTCTGATAGGATTATGATCAGTTAGCACAATGTCATGTTCGATGACATGTGTGTGTCCTGAAATGTTTGCAACATCGAAGAAACCTGTCGATGTTCCTCAGCGGACAGATTAGGAGAAACGGTAACGTTTTTCCAAGATTCCGTCGAATGAAGTGGGACCATAGGAAGTGGAAGATTGACATCAGAAAAAGTAGTTTCCTCATCCTGTATAACTGACAGGGATGAGTAATGACCATGAGGTACTTGAGAATTTTCCGTTGCTTGGAAAATAGGCTGCAAATAGTCTGGTCTTTCATGAAATTCCGTGAGCATATTTATGTGGAAAGTCTTATGCTTTCCATCAATATCGACTATATAGTCGACATCGGAAATCTTGGAGACTATTGAATATAGACCTTTCCATGCAATAAGAAGTCTGTTCTCCCTTGAAGGAAGAAGAACGAGAGCTTTGTCCCCTGGACAAAGTTGTCGTAGACATCTATTTTTATTTGCAAACTGCCTTGCCTTTTCTTTAGCAAATTCGGATGAAGAAGTTGCTAGTTTGCATGCCTCGATGATCTTTTGCCTAAGAGCAATGACATACTCATAAGAAGATTGAGTCTCATCGCTAATATTATCGGCAGTGATAAGATCGTGTAGTAAAGACATATGGCCGCGCGGTTGCGCGCCAAAGACAAGTTCAAAAGGAGAAAATCCTGTGTGTTCATTGGGAACCTCTCTATACGCAAAGAGAGCCGCGGGTAAAACCCTGTCCCAATCCTGAGGATGATCCTCAGTTATTTTCCCAAGTAAAGTTTTTAGAGTCCTATTCAAACGCTCAACTAACCCATTAGACATTGGGTGATAGATACTGCTGAGAGACCTTTTAATATGTAGCATAGACATTACTTGTGACATAGTGTCTGATATAAGTTGAGTGCCATGGTCTGATAATATTTCTCCGGGGAAACCCAAGCGAGAAAATATCAGCCAAAGAGCGTCTGCGACATCAGCAGTTGAGATGCTCTTGAGAGGTATAGCCTCTGGCCAACGTGTGCACATATCGACACATGTAAGGATAAATTGATGTCCTCTGGTCGACTTAATTCTAAAAGGACCGATAATATCTATTGCCATTTTTTGAAAAGGGCGAACAGGAATGTCAGCAGCCTGGATAGGCGCAGCATTTCGTGGTCCTTTCGATTTGACCTCCTGACACACTTTACAAGAACGACAGTAGATTCGTATGTCCTTGCTCACAAATGGCCAAAAGAAAGCCGCAAGAACCCTCGACTTTGTACGGGAAAAACCCATATGTCCAGCACATTGCGAAGCATGAGCATGTTGCAATATTTGCAATCTCATAATCATAGGCACAAGAATTTGTGAATGAGTGGACGTGGACGAGTCTTGTACCATACGCACAAGTACGCCGTTCTTCATAGAAATCCAAGACTTTCTATTAGTATTCTGATTTGGATCACAATTTTTTTGCTAGAATGAAGAATTTTTGTAAAGAAGGATCTTCTTCTTGCAATTTTATAAATGAGTCACGTGAAATAATCAAGTGGCTATCTTGGCTATCTACTTCATCATTATCAGTTAATGAAGTTTGAGGTGGATCCAGAGCATGTGCTCTTGTGACCACCGCATTGGTAGCTTCCATGTTTTGCTCTTCCCAAACAGCAATTTGCTGTGGGGTACAATCCCTAACTCCGTGAATACGACCAATAATAAGGTCCGCAATAGGGTTTGGAAGAAGACACGCGTGGACATCTCCCGTAAAGAAGGGAGTAGAAATATGTATTATGGCAGTAGGATACTTTTCCAAAGTGCCACAAAATGTTACACATTAGATGATCTTTCCTGTAGCACAGGATGGATTTACAAGAGATTGCCTAACACCAACAGTAGTACATCCAGAATCAAACAAAACTGAGACTGGATTACTATTCACAAGACCCTTATGTAGTATAAGAGAACCCTCCCGTCATGTGCTACATTAGCAGGAAGAGCGGGAAGAGGATGACCACAGCTTAAAGTTGTTACTGTAGTCGGGTCAAATAAAGTACTGCATTGGATACATTTATTTGCTCTACCAAAATCAAAAGATGAACATCCGATAGCATTATGGTCTTTATTATCATTAACCTGTTTATCTGCTCCCTGAGATTCTTGTTGTACAGAGTTTGTCTGTTGATATCTTTTCCTTTTATGTTGCGATCTACCGCGACCATTATTGCCTCTGCAATTATCATTAAACTATCTATTGTAGTTGTTATCCTGGTTTGAATTCCAGTTTCTATAACTGTAATTACCATTTCTATACTGTTGAGAACCTCTATTATATTGGTTTTGAGGTCTCCGAGAAAAAGATTTGCCTCTATACTGATTACCTTTGTGAAAATGTCTAAAATTATAGGGAGTAGTATACCGTGGAGTATCAGGTTGTCTCCAGTTCTGCGAAGAAGAATCACCCTGAAATTGATCACTATGATTCTGAGCATAATTACGGTTACTCTTCTTATTAAAATTTTGTTGGCTACCCTGAAATTTACGCATGAAATTTGGGCCATAAGGTGCTGCCGAAGCAACTGGCAGACCTTCTTTTACTTTAGAGTTGCTAATGGTTACATGATGATGCGTAGTAACATACTGGCAACAGTATTCTTCCATTTCTTTTACGTTTTTAGGCTTACGCACATGAAGAAAAGAAAGAAAAGATTCATTGACAGAAGACATTATTTTGTCTCTTAGCAGTAAGTCCATAAGTGCTTCATACGTATGTTCTGTCTTAGACAACTCAACCCAACGTGTAAAAGTAATACGTATCTTTGATATGAAATCAGAGAATTCTACTCCAGTTTCAGGCAACATATTTTTAAATTGAAGACGATAGCCGTCTTCGTTTAGTTGGTATTTTTTTAACAAGACAGCCCTGACAATCTCATAATTGTCCATGTCAGGTTCATCTACCATGCCTAACATAGTCAAAGCATCACCTTTAAGTATTTTGGACAAATGAAACACGTAAAGTGATTTATCCAAGTTATGTATTCTACATGAACGTTCAAATCTCTCTAGATAAAACGTTATATCGTCAATGGAAGCATTGAATGCTGGTAGATTAAGCTTGAAATCAACAGCATTAGACTTATTAGAAGATGATACCTTATTTGGATCATTAGCATTACCCAAGTTCATCAACTTTAACTTTTCTAACTCCAAAGCTAAGAGTTTTTCTTCATGCTCCATTTTAGCTTTTCTCTCATCAGCCTCTCTTTGTAACCGTCTTTCTTCAGCCTGTAACTTTCTTTCTTCAGCCTCTCTTTGCAACTGAAGTCTCTTATTTTCAGTCTCTAATTCTAGTCTTTTATTTTCAGCCTCTCAAGTTTTTTATTCTCAGCTTCTTTTTCAAGTCTTTTATCTTCAGCCTCTCTTTCAAGTTTTTTTGTTTTCAGCTTCAATCTGTAGTCTTTTCTCTTCAGCTTTTGCTTCTGCTTCCCTTTTTTGTTTTTCCATTTCCATTTGGAATCTTTTTTCCTCCACCTGCATCTGCAGTTTTATATTCTCAGCCTCTATTTTCTTTTGTTCAGTTTGTTCTTTCATTTTCTTTTCTTCCGACTTCAATGCCTTGGCATATTGAACAGTCGCAAATTCTTCTAACTTATCACCAGTCTTTCCAAGGGATTTACCCTGCTCAATAAAGTGCTCAAATGTAGACATGTTGTCTAAAATATGAGTCCAAAACCTGAAATAATTAATTATCTTATTTCAATCTTAATAGTAACAAGACTTAATAAAGTACTTGTATAACCCCAATGTTTAACCCAATCTCTTTGGGAAACAAGTCTTTGACACCAAACTTGTATTATCAAATGTATAATAATATCACAAGTCACTTCTTAATCATGAAGGCACTACACACATCAGTGCATAACCATCAGTTATTTATCATAACTGCACAATGTAATAGTGCATGAACAAATCCACTAGTTAGTTATGATAAGTGCACTATAAATCAATAGTGCATGAGCAAATATGTAACAATAGTGAAAGCTAATTACTCAAGAACTATGTAAACAATAACAAAGAACAAAGACAATGTAAACAATAACAAAGATCAAAGTCAATGTAAACAATAACAAAGATCAAAGTCAATGTAAACAACAACAAAGATCAAAGTCAATACAAAAATATTCGCATAAGTCAACTAAATAAACAGCAGAACTAAAAGGAAAATATCACAAAGAATGTGATGACAAAATGCAAAGAATGTACACAAACAAATGACGTCACAATGTATAAACAAAAATGGCGTATAGAACTGAATAATAGAAAAGGGGAGACCTACAAATACAAACAAATGAAATCGGAACTAAAAAACAGAAAAAAAAATATTACAAAAAAACAACGAAGATAAAGCACAACTCGTTACACCTAAACAAATATAGCAACGTTTGTCGCTAGCAAATTTCACAATAGGAAATTTGCACAGTCCCTAAAGAAAACGCTAACAGTAGAAACCTCTGTGACGTGGTATCTTCTACTGAAAGACACCACCCAACCGAAACCCGCTGAAATATAAACATATAAATATACAAATGACATATAACATATAAACATATAACATGCAGGAAATTGATAATGAGGATGTGAAAGTATAGAAGGCTCAGTTAGAACATAAGGGCAAAGTTCACAAACAAAACAGGCCACTTAACGTCTATGTGTCCAAATGTCAGCACGGTGCAGAACAGGATGTAATCAGCATTCTGAGGATAATGATCCAACGTTGATCAACATCTGCTCCTATAGACAGCCATGACGAAGGAAATGAGCTTCTAATATTGGAAACGTCGTTTCGGCACTTGACCTTCTGAATCTTATTAATCGACTTAATCGGCACTTGACCTTCTGAATCTGCGACAGTACTTCTGATACTGGAACAGTTGTTACGGCACTTGTCCTTCTCCCTTACAGATCAGGAAATCGATAACTTGCCGAGCAACACCGGGTACTTTGAAAATATTTCCGAATCAGCAACGCCGGGTACTTTCATTGAAGGTAGTGAGTTGAAGCTGCAATCTTGTATGTAGTATGATGATGATGTCTGGGTTTGTTGACCCCCTTGAGAGCTGGTACCAGAATAAACCAACTATTGGCCACCATGAAATGATAAGACCAGAGCTGGCCACCATGAAATGATAAGGGTGGATTTAGGCTGACTTGAAGTACCACCCCTATCGACACCGGGTAGATTGAGGTTGTATTGTAGGGTGTCCTATCTGGTTTTTATTGTTGCCGTGTGTAAGTAGTTGGATAGTCCACAGGGTACAGCACAGGCAAAATGACATGCAAAGTCATAGAAATGGTAAACTGCTCGTGACGTTTATATACCATTTATTGCACACCACAATGACAGTCACGTTACATACGTCATAAGACATCACAGTTCAACAATTGTAGCGTTCAGAAATAATATTGGTGCCAACTGATATTCATGTAGGATCCAATCCTCATCAGTCATAGCGTAAACAACAGTTCAAGGTTCACAGTGTCATAAAGTTATTATTCATAACTCTGTCTAAATAATATGGCACAGAGCTGGATGCATTAATATTCATTACTATCATTAGTGCAACAGTGTCAGCTGCATTTCATCAGCACACATACATAATAATCTTTACTCCTCTCCTGATGCTGGCAGATCAGGTGTAATAAATAAGTCCGTTATCGTTTGCACAAGAAGTAGCATTGAGGAGTACCGGTCGAACTGACCTTTACAGGCATTTCCAAGTCTAACCTTGACGTAGGCATAATCGCTGACACACAGCGACGTTCATAGAACAAAGAACTGTCCTTCGGGCTGAGTATGACCCGTTTACATATATATCTCAGGTATGAAGATACCTGGGGCGTGACATCTATTAGAAGAACCCTCCTTTCTGTAATGCATACGTGAGCAGAGATCGACCATTGTCAAACATAAATAAAGTTACAGATTGGATGTAAATGAGGCATTACCTTCGTTCGAAAATCCACACGACAGAAAACATACGCCTCCAGGCGTTTTAGAATACTCAAGGGAAGGACCTTGTAAGCTAACTATCTCACAATAAGGCTCCTAATCCCTAACAAAATCACAGAGACGCCGGAACGCGTCCTTTCTGCTACACAGCTTTACATCGTATCTCAGACAAAGAAGACTTCCCAGACGCCTGTCGTCCGGACATGCGCAGAACCTCTACACTTGAATAGTCAAACAACATGACGATCTAGGAACATTCGAGATACAGATTTATACTAGATCAAGCCTTATATGGACATGAACAGAGACCTCAACACAGGTTTCAGACATTCCAACAACAGTTGACCGATACTACCAAATAAGGAGAATGGTCACACTTCGTTAATAAAAATGTGAACCGACCGTGTCTCGACACAAGAGGAGGTAACATCATTTTAAATGATACTCTCAATATCCAGAGTTATGTAGCTTTGACTAAAAAAATTAAAGTGTACATTTCAGTCAATCTAATTACACAATGTCTTTAGCAAAAAAAATGATCATACAACGACTTTAGAAAAAATGATCATATAATGACTTTAGAAAAAATGATCTGTGCGTAACACAGACCCCTTATTAGAACTACAAATGTGCAATAAACAACCAATAATATCGGCCTTCAGCAACATTCTACGACCGACGACCCACCTCAACAACAACCTGAGACATTCCATCCTCAAAGATCTGTAAAAGATTCAATTTAACCAACTCAGGGTCCACCTACTGAAATCTCACCACGTCCGCTGTCGCACCAGACACCAATGAGAGATCACCCATCATCGTTGTCATCACAGGTTTTCCCATATCACCCCGCACACCCAACCTTTCATAACTTTCTACATCAGCAATGCCTCTTGAACTACGCACCTTACACTTGGAGGTCCTACTGGCCGGAATATCCCATTCATCACACAACAGTACCTCAACATCCCGCGAACACCTACTACCAAATGAATCATCTTTTACGGTTAAATCCATCTCGCTTTTATTGTCCACAACCCTCTCCTCAACATTATCAGTGACTGTTCCCTTCACAAGTCGACGTCTCTGTAACACCAGTAACTGTCGGATAATGCTTTATTTATTTATTCTCAGTATCTATTTGTTTGTCTGCCCGTCTATTCTCTTGGTGCAGCTTAACTTTGTTGTTAACCTTCACAGTGTGGATGGGTATGCTTGTTGTGTGACAGTTTTCTTACAATTTTTACCTAGTACAGTTATCTGAATTGTTTGTAATTTGTTGTATTAAGGTGTGCATTTATGTACTATTACTATGAATCTCACATATATAGCAACCTTGTGATGTTTATTTAGTAATTTATTTTCTATTTGAGCGTAAAACTTCTTTCACATAAAAATGTCAGGTAATTATGAACAATTACTAAATACAATTGGTTTACGGCTTGGCCACTTGAACGTAAACCATCTTTTAGGTAAAATTCCAGAACTCACACAAATTCTTAACCAAAATTTCCAGGTTTTTGGTTTTTCCGAAAGTCGTCTGAATGAGAAAATAACCGACGATGACATTGCGCTCAGAGGTTTTAAAACTATTCGGCGAGATTCTAGTAGACAATTAGAGACGGGTCTAGCAGTTTATATTTCTACTTCTCTCAGTTATCGCCGCAGAAACGATCTTGAGACTATAGATATAGAATGCATATGGTTAGAGATAAAGCCCCAAAAGCAAAGATCTATTTTAATCGGATATCTTTATCGTAATCCCAGTGTAGGAACAACATGGTTTGAAGATTTTACCAACATAATGGATAAAGTTATTACTACAGTTAACGAAATTATTCTTCTTGGTGATTTTAATATCGACATGCACAAGCCATACAATATATGGACCAACATCATAGCATCGTATAACATGAAACAAATAGTCAACAAACCTACCAAAGTAACAACTACGTCATCCACACTGATCGATCACATCTATGTAACCTGTCCAGAAAATATTATAGAATGCTCCATCCCTACTATTGCTATGAGTGACCATTATCCTATATGTTGCACTTGGGCAAAAAATGGGTACAAATCTCCAAAAAATAAACACATTAGTTTTCAATATAGAAGTCTTAAAAATTTCAACCGTGAATTATTTTTGAATGATTTGCGAACTGCGCCTCTCGCCAACGTTTTTCAAATTCCTGATCCTGATGACGCCATCGCATATTGGACAATGATATTTTATAGTATTCTTAATAAGCATGCGCCTACTAAAGAAATTCGCTTGAAAAGGCAAATTAAATCTCCACAAGAAGTTCTTGACGCTATGAGGCAAAGAGATAGAGCGCACAAAAATAAGGATATCACTACATATCGGACAATAAGAAATAAAGTACAATACTTAATTCGCAGAGAAAAGAAAAACTACTTTAGAAATTTAGTTCAGAGTAAAACAAACAGTAAAAAGATATGGAAGGCAATCAACACTTTAGTGAACAAACGAAATTTTCCAGACCCACATACTCCCAATACGCCTCTTACTTGTACTGACTTCAGCAATCATTTTCAGGCAGACATCAACAATATAAAATCCACCATTCCGTCTCCCCCTTGTGACTTAAGCAAATTATCAACGTTCTGCGAGAACAAATGTACTAACACAATTCCACCCGACATCCCTTTTATAACAGTTATTGAAGTTTATAACTATATTACTGGCCTTAAAGATAATAACTCATCGGGACTTGATGGAATCAGTAATCTAATACTGCGCTTTGCCGCACCTGCTATTAGTGATTCACTGACGTACATATATAATCAATGTATCGCAAGGAGTTACTTTCCATCCGCTTTTAAAAGCGCTAAAGTATACCCACTTCTCAAACCAGGTTCATCTGATAGTAACTGATAGTAGAATCTTAGTAACTATAGGCCCATTTCTCTTATATCGTCGCTGTCCAAACCACTGGAAAAACACATCCACAAAACAACACTACAACACCTAGTAGATAACGACCTGCTAACCGACAGTCAGTCGGGGTTTAGACCAAAGCATTCATGCCACACAGCCTTAACAAAGATGATAGACAATTGGCACCTAAACATCAATAACGATAATATATGTGGAGCAATATGTGTAGACTTCAAAAAAGCATTTGATATGATAGATCACTTTATTTTAATCAGAAAATTAGAAACAATGAAAGTAAATATTAAGCTGGTAAAGTTAATTAAATCGTTCCTGTCAGACAGACAACAAATAGTCTCTTACAATAATTCCTTGTCGAACCCAACCTTTGTCAATACAGGTGTTCCTCAGGGCTCTATTCTCGGCCCTCTTCTCTTTACCGTATACATTAATGATCTTCCTCTATACTTCAAACACTCATCATGTGACCTTTTTGCCGATGACTGTACTGTCTATACTAGTGATAAAAGTTGCACCACACTAGAACAATCTTTACAAAACGATACACATAATCGTATTACGTGGAGCAACGAGAATCGCATGCAAATAAATATTAGTAAAACAAAATGTATGTTAATATCAACCAGACAAAAACTACAAAACTTGCAGAAAAAAACACTTCAGCTCTTCATTGGAACATCACTAATTGAAAACGTAAATGAACACAGAACTCTAGGTATCACTGTTGACCAACACCTAAGTTAGAACTCACATGTACATGCACTCACAAAGCAAACAGCACAAAAAGTTTACCAATTAGCCAAAATTAAACATTTCCTGGGACCCCAAGATGCAGCAATAGTGAATGCAGTCAGCGACTCATAGCTTGACTGCCTGCGTCAGGACCAGCGAACCAGAGCTGGTCAAGACCGTGCTCCACCTCCACGCGGTGGTCCTGGAAACAGTCTGCAGCAGTGCAGGCTGGCTGAGAGAGCATGGATCGAAATGGGAAGGCAAACCCGGTCCTTAAAAAATGCCGTGCAGAAGTCGGATGTGTCGACCGAAAGGTGCAGATATCACAGCTTAGGCGCAAACAGACACAACGCAACCACCGTCCTTTTCAGGACGAACGAGGAAGAAGAAGAAGAATATACAAACGCATCTAGACTATTGTTCCACAATCTGGGATGGTTGTTCTGTCTCCAACACAAAAAGGCTCCACTCGCTTCAAAAACGCGCAATGCGCCTTGTTGCTGATAAACACCAATCACATTGTATAGATTTATATAATTATCTTCAAATATTACCCCTCAGGAAGCGCTTCCTCTTTAACAAAGGGGAATTTATTCACAAAATCTTGTCACAGAATGCTCTAAAGTATCTTTGGCCGCTTTTAAAATACAATGACAGACGTAGTCAGCGCTTAAACAAATTACAGGTACCCAAGCCCAGGCTTGACCTATTTAAAACTAGTTTGGCTTACTCAGCTGCTCATCTTTGGAACAATTTTCCCAATGACCTGAAAAACACACACAGTCCTTACTCATACAATCGTATACTGTTCAAATACTTTATGAGTGCTGATTATATGCCACCTTAACTGATTGTGTTGTACTTTTATCTAATATACTGTATGGGGGCTCTGATGATCTAGTTTTCATTACAATATACTTATTCTTAATATTATATTCTTAATAACTTATATTCTTAATTTTATGATCAGGTACTGTTAATGTATGCTGTTATACTTCCTTGTAATGTTGCACTGCCCTTAAATTAATACTTTAAGTACGCTGGAGAATGTTTGAGTAACAGTAATAAAAGATGAGCAAGAGGATGGAAGAATGCAAGAGGGGACTGTGTCCGATTTTCAACCCTTCGCTACTTAATTGCTTTCATATATGTCTATCTAACTATCGACCTTGTCTGATTCTGGTCTTGAGTTTGGGACGCAAAGACAGCGAGGAAAGTAACTGTTTACCCACCTCATCTTGATGAACCTAAAAAAAAAAAGTCCCTGAGTCATTCAGTTGAACACCGTATGAACATTTTACAAGTTCTTATAACATACCTCTGAATATGTCTCAAATCACTAATTTACAGTACGAAGAATTCGATACTTATGTCTTGTTGTTATTGTTTTTTGTTGTTTTTTTATTTATTTATTTATTTTTTATTTATTTATTTATTTATTTTCTTTGTTCAAATTCATTATTATTATTAATTTTTTTTTGGTTATTTATTATTTTTACTTTATTTTAAAAACACTTTAATTATGATGATTTTTGCAAATGTAATATTACTTTTTTAATGATAAATGCCTTAATAATGCTTAAAGTAAATGTGAGGATGAAAGGATATTAGTATACATGATGAGAGAGAGAGGAAGGGCAGAATGTCAGACGGGCCTGCGTGCCCAATTCTTAACCCTTTGAAAATAAAGTACGTTCGTTCGTTCGTTCGTTCATAGAAAGCAGTGGTCAGATTGAGGCTATTTGCATCACCATAGAGCTTTTCTTTCCAGGAATGGTACTGGTGATGGTCATACGTGATTTCTCTTTATGCTCATATGTTGGGCATCTTTATGCTCATATGTTGGGCATCTTTAAAGCAGATGTTTACCTTGTTGAATAGATGGTATACCAGTCTGTTGCGGCCCGCGTGGAGTCTAAAAATCACCACTTGTTCACTTCTGCTAAGCTGGTAATATGCATTATTGTGTGGGTGACCTGTATGCTCTGCATCCAACTTTTCCCGGTATCTGCTTCTCATAAACAACACTTAGCCTCTTCGAAAGTTATGCTTGCATCAGGCTGAGGTAGCTTTCCACTTTCCTTCACCAATCTGTCAGCTTCACCATTCCCAGGGATATTACAATGAGATGGGATCCACGGTATCACATACCTGTTGAATCGTTGACATAGTTTGTAGACTAGAGCAACTTGAACCCCTTACCGCTAACTTCATTGTTCTACGTTTCAGAATGTAAGTTATGCTGTCTCTTCTGTCCACAATGTTTATAAAGTTGTTGTGAGTGTGGTAAAGTGGGATGTTATAAATATTTATAGGGGACTTAGTGTACTGACTGAGATCAGCTGTGAAGGTATCTGTATCTAATAGGTGTAGTGTTTTACAGATAACCTTACTTGCTACCACATTATGCCTCAGTCAGAATTATTCTGGAATATTGTGATGACTACGTTAAATGTCTAGGGTATGTATATGATGAAGTGTAAGTCACAACAACAACAGACAGATAAACAATTTAATTTATTCCACCACACTTGACAACACTGTGACACTCACACACATGTAACATTCTATAAGACTATCTTAAATGAGTCACTGGTAAATTTTCAAATATCAATATGTATTAAGTACTTTCATTAATATTTATGTCCTAATTCACTTACAAAATGAACCAGGAATCACAATCAATTTTAATTACAATTTATATGTACAGGATTTATCAATATGAAACTTGTAGTGACATATTTTATTAATATTATCATATGTGTGTCAGTTGTGCAGTAGTAATATGAGGTAATACTGGTTTTTTTTTTCAAGCTATGTTGTTATTTGTCATCATGACTTCAAGTGTTTGTTTATCTTGTAAATGGTATGGGGAAAAGTTCACAGTTCCTGTCAATTTAAACACTGTATTTTCCCTCTGGTTTATTATAAAGTCAGATTTTGAGGGAGGGGGGGGGCATAATGTTGAGCTCCTCTGGCCACATAGGCTTATCTTTCGTGATGGCGGCAGGAAAAGACTCCTCTGCTCGATAGCCTCCCTGTGTTCTGGAGACACCTCACTGGTCACAATCTGGACCCAGGAGTATGCTGTCAGCCTCTAGGTTCAGCAAAGCTCCGACCAGGTGCTGCTCAATAGCTTCAGGACCACGGTCCCTGAAACATGAAGGTTGTACCTCCTACTTCATAACTAGTTTATAATCTATTTACAGACTGAACACATTACATAACAAACACTGAGTTCAGAGCGGTAGGCCAACTGTCAGCTTCATCTGAAATAATTTACACCAGTATATTCCTCCCTAATGGTTACCACGCCTCTGCAATTCCAGCATTATTTCTTTCTAGTCGATAAGATAGGTGTCAGTGTACTGTTTGGCAATTCCATGTAGTTTTACTTTCCTCCGACACCTTCTGTTCAGGTTGGAGCATTATATAGGTTTTACCTCATGTTCGCTACTGAACCACACATATATACAGACATAAATTATCAATTTACATTCAATTTTCATTAAAAAGATATTGAATATATCAAGCTTACCACAATTCATGGAATAATACACAGTTACGTTGACTGGCAATGAATATAGCACAATTTCGATCTGCCGATGTCCCAGGCTTTTATTTAGAAAAATATGCACTGGTGCTCAACGCACTGGTTCTGTAGTAAGTTTATTTGAACATGTGGTTGTGACCTGACGCCTCTGATTGACTATATTCGCGGGTCTAACCAATCGTGCCATGTTTACCCAATCGTTTGAAAAAAAGTACTCCTACTCCCGTTTCCCCTGACAACAAAAGATAGTATTTATAGCCCGACTAATCGTGTTTAGCTTTACATTTATTGCGCTCCAATCAAATCGGATTTAACATGGAGACCCATTTCCCGTACAATGGTGGGGTGAAAATCTGCCACTGAGCGATTCTGAATTTGGTGTTGTCTGAAACCCTCACTATTTTCTTTTGGCTATAATTTGTCAATTCCTAGACTATTTGCGTAACACTCAACATATTATTTGTCAGCAAGTCCTAAGGAACCCAAATATATATATTTAATGGAGCCAATATGCATTTTCTTCTAGGATAGTCGTGCTGTTACCACCTCCTCACTTCCAAACTTTAGGGTGTCTGGGTACTGTCATGTTTTCAAACGTAAACCAGTATAATGTCATGTTTCCTAATAAGCGTTTTGTAAGTTTTTAAAACCTAACTCTGGTATGGGTAGTGTTTTTATCACTGTCGATTTGAAAAAAAGCTAGTGCTTGTGGCCTTACACGCGTGATGGTAGTAATTGTATAGCGAGACGCGTGTTTAGTGTTGCATGCGTTCCTGCTTTCAGCCTCTCCCTTTCTTTCTATCTTTAGTCCATCTGTCTTTCGTTTTTTGGTAACGTAGTGTATAAAATGACATGAATGGAATTTTAAATCTAGGTCATCTTGCGTATCTCAAGGTTTTTCTTAGAAATGGAGTACACATTTTATTGTGTTGGGGAAACGCGTGTATGCTGCAGAAGGCGTTTACTATCAACGTGAAACGTTACAATTTGCAGACGAAGTAGAAAACAAGGGGGATTTCGAGTACAGTCCTTGTGACAGCACTGTTCTTTACCATTCTTCTTTCCTTTTATGGAATTTATGTGTTAGGCTTTACATTTACTTTTTAATTTATATATGTGGATTAGAATATTTCACGACATCTCCCCTCTTAAAACAGACATCTTATGTCAGTCCTTTATTCTATATACACATAGATAAATGTAAGTCAACTTGACTTTACTCTGCTGTTGTGCTATCATGGTTTTATGTAGTTGGGTCCATTCAGAGTAGGCACTACTCAGGAAATCTGCCTCAGACCTCTACAACCAATAATATTTTTCGGTTATGTTACTGAACACAGCCGCAAGTGTGACTGCTTGTCTTAATGCTGCTTCACAACCCGTATTCACCATTTCTCTTCTCTGAGTCTGCGCAATGACATGTCCAGAGAACATTAGATTTTCCTCAAAATGTACGTTATGAGGAGATAACATATACCTGGTGATAGCAGAGTTTTCGTAGTGGATCCCATAATCTTCTTATTAGCCTGTATGAAACATTCGGAATATCCTCAATCAAAGAGGCAACTCAGGGATTCATTACGTTCCTCCGAATTGTTTACATCCAACAATTTTGTCTGATCTCAGGTTTTACTGGAATCTGATAGTATCCTTTACTCAGATCCACCCTTGAGAAATATTTAGCTTTATTTAGTCTGGCAAACAGCTGATTTGTATCCGGCAATGGATCCACCTGTCCTTCTGTAATAGCATTCAGTCTCCTGTAATCTATACAGAGTCTATGTTCTCCAGAGGGTTTCCTTAAGAGTACAACACCGGAACTATACGAAGATTCACTGTGTGAAATAATTCCTTCCTTCAACAAATAGTCTATCTCTTCCTTCAAAGCTTTCTCCTTAGCAAAAGGAATCGAATATGGTTTCATACAGACAGGTGTGGGGTCTATCAGTTTCATATCATATTCCAATAGGTTTGTATGCCCTGGTCGGTCTGTTAACACCTCTGTATGATTATCTAGAACCTGTTGCACTCTCTCTTTCTGAGTTTTCGTTAAATGTGTACTGATTTTCACCTGTGCCGCTGTCTCACAGGGGTGTAATGGATATTCAAATGATGAAAGTGGTTCCTTTTTCATCTCCATGGCAATGGACAAGGTCAACAAGTGTGTCTCTTCCTGATGTTCTCTTTCCAAATATTTCTTCAGGAGATTCACATGATAGATTTTTTCTTTCCCCTTCTTATCTATCTTATAATTTGTTCTAGACACCTTCTCTAGAACTGTATATGGACCTTGCCATCCAATTTGTAACTTATTCTGACTACCGGGGAGAAGAAGCAGTACCTTCTCTCCCACAGCCAAATCTCTGTCTTTAGCTTTCCTGTTATAATAGGCAGCATGTTTCTTCCTGGCTTGTTTCAAATTTTCATTGGCAAGTTTCCAGCCAGTTTTTAAACGAGTGGTCAGCTCATTCACATATTGGTATGAGGATGTAATATTTTCCTCTGCCTTTTCATCAGTCCACGTTCTTAACAGCGTTACATATGGACCTTTAATTTTGTGGACCTATTTGTCCATGCACCGGTATGGTCTCTTCCACTCGAAGCGCTATAGTGATGATTTTTCTTCCCAGAATTATCATTCACAAAACGACCGCTACCAATTTCTTTCTTGGGGCTGTCTCCCCACTTAAAATTCTTGATGAGAGATTTCCTCTCTACATCCTCTTCCTCCAGTTTGTTTAAGTCCGATTGAGGGATTTTCGGCTTATCCTGGGGTAAGACATCTTTTTGCACTCTCCGCATAGTGGCCATTGTAAAACAGTTAAGTGAAGCTTGTCCGTGAAAAGGGGCTTCCCATTCCATTTGGTCCACTTTATCAAATTTATATTTCTTTTTATTGTCAGGCCTAATTTTGCCCCGTGGCGTGTCCAGGTCCTGATCAATGTTCCCACTTGTGGGTGTTCCCTCATGTGCTATGCTACACCTTTCTACAAAATTCTCAATGTCCCATCTTGCTTTGGGCCAATAATAATTGTGAGCCACCTTTTGGATGATGGTACCAATTTTTTCATGGTCCCCATCTGGTTTCACATGTAGGCTCCTTATTAAGTCTGCCCTATATCTTTTAGGAAGTACCAGCTGTCCCTGACCTTTGGATCTAGCTCCAGTCTTCCTATACATCAACTTGTTTTTCATGTAAAAATCTCCCTTGCCTGGAGTTGTATGACAAGTTGACAATTTCCTGAAACAAGGCTTGAGGGTCTTATCCCCAGCCTGTGCCTTCCTCATCTCTTCTGGAGTGGTATCTAACATAATATCCTCCTCCTGTCTTGAGGTCGACCTGACCTGAAGGGTTGCCATAACTACAGGGTTCCTTCTGCAACGGTCAGTGTCATGATTGTTCATCTTACAATTTTTACACCACCTTTTCCCTTGGTTGAAAGATTTTCTTTCATCATATTTCCTTTCATCGAATTGTGGGGTTTTATTTTTATTGTCATACCGTGGCCTATCAAACTGGTGCTTACCTTTGTTTTGATCTCTAGGATCAAATTTATTAAAGTTCTGTGGTGCCCTAAAATTTTCCACCTGTTTCTTTTTATTACCTGATACCTCTGCTTGAGCTGCTTGATACCTTTCAGCAACATTTAGCAACTCACCCAGCCTCTCTGCACCTTGTTCCATGAGAAACTTTCTCAGGTCTGGAGCCATGGACTCTCTTAATTGTTCTATAAGGACCATTTCCTTAAGATCTTGGGTTTTCCCCAGAGAAGTCCATTTCTCCAAGTATGTCTCTAACCGTGCAGAGAACTGGTGATAGGTTTCACATGACAGTAGTTTAGCATTCCTAAATTTTTTCCTATAAAATTCTGCGTTCTTTTCATATCTTAACAAAAGAGCCTGCTTTAGCATGTCATAATTTTCCTGATCACCTCTGCTCATTTTGGCAAAAACTTCATAAGCTGCCCCAGAAAGACCTTGAGATAACTTTAAGCTCCACCTTTCTCTCTCTAACCCATATGTGGTAGCTAATAGTTCATATCTATTTAGATAGCTCTCAATATCATCGTCTTTGTCAACAAAGTGATCTAAATGAAAATTCATAGCTGAGGTTGAGGCTCCCTGGCTAGCAGTGGCATCAGAGGTAAAGGGACTAGCACCATTTTCAGGAGCATGGCCTTGAAACTCAAACTCCCTTAGTCGTAACTCATGTTCCCTTTGTAATCTCTTCTCCTCCTTTTCTGCTTCCCTCTCTGCAGTCTGTCTTCTTTCCTCGGCTTCCCTTTCTGCAGCCAATCTTTTGTCTTCTCTTTCTGCCTCCAATTTCTTAGCCTCAGCCTCAATCTGGAACCTCTTAGCCTCAGCCTCCAACCTTCTTTCGGCCTCTTTTTCTAATCTTCTTTCTTCCCGTTCAATATATTTGTCACATTCAGCAGTGACATAAGCAATCATAATTTGCCCGTCCATTCCTAACTCTTTCGCAGTCTGTACAGCAGCAGATCGAAATTTTGCCAAGTCGGCCATTGTCTAACATACAATTGCAAACAATTCAATCTTTCAATAATTATCTAAGGACATTGCAGGCACTGAGAGCTCAATCTTATTTATTTCCACCCAATGATACCTTTTAATTATTTATTATTCCCAATATATATAACAGGAGAAAGTTCAATATCCCTGGAGCGAGCCCCCAAAATATGTGGTAAGGTGGGATGTTATAAATATTTATAGGGGACTTAGTGTACTGACTGAGATCAGCTGTGAAGGTATCTGTATCTAATAGGTGTAGTGTTTTACAGATAACCTTACTTGCTACCACATTATGCCTCAGTCAGAATTATTCTGGAATATTGTGATGACTACGTTAAATGTCTAGGGTATGTATATGATGAAGTGTAAGTCACAACAACAACAGACAGATAAACAATTTAATTTATTCCACCACACTTGACAACACTGTGACACTCACACACATGTAACATTCTATAAGACTATCTTAAATGAGTCACTGGTAAATTTTCAAATATCAATATGTATTAAGTACTTTCATTAATATTTATGTCCTGATTCAACTACAAAGTGAACCAGGAATCACAATCAATTTTAATTACAATTTATATGTACAGGATTTATCAATATGAAACTTGTAGTGACATATTTTATTAATATTATCATATGTGTGTCAGTTGTGTAGTAGTAATATGAGGTAATACTGGTTTTTTTTTTTCAAGCTATGTTGTTATTTGTCATCATGACTTCAAGTGTTTGTTTATCTTGTAAATGGTATGGGGAAAAGTTCACAGTTCCTGTCAATTTAAACACTGTATTTTCCCTCTGGTTTATTATAAAGTCAGATTTTGAGGGGGGGGGGGCATAATGTTGAGCTCCTCTGGCCACATAGGCTTATCTTTCGTGATGGCGGCAGGAAAAGACTCCTCTGCTCGATAGCCTCCCTGTGTTCTGGAGACACCTCACTGGTCACAATCTGGACCCAGGAGTATGCTGTCAGCCTCTAGGTTCAGCAAAGCTCCGACCAGGTGCTGCTCAATAGCTTCAGGACCACGGTCCCTGAAACAAGAAGGTTGTACCTCCTACTTCATAACTAATTTATAATCTATTTACAGACTGAACACATTACATAACAAACACTGAGTTCAGAGCGGTAGGCCAACTGTCAGCTTCATCTGAAATAATTTACACCAGTATATTCCTCCCTAATGGTTACCACGCCTCTGCAATTCCAGCATTATTTCTTTCTAGTCGATAAGATAGGTGTCAGTGTACTGTTTGGCAATTCCATGTAGTTTTACTTTCCTCCGACACCTTCTGTTCAGGTTGGAGCATTATATAGGCTTTACCTCATGTTCGCTACTGAACCACACATATATACAGACATAAATTATCAATTTACATTCAATTTTCATTAAAAAGATATTGAATATATCAAGCTTACCACAATTCATGGAATAATACACAGTTACGTTGACTGGCAATGAATATAGCACAATTTCGATCTGCCGATGTCCCAGGCTTTTATTTAGAAAAATATGCACTGGTGCTCAACGCACTGGTTCTGTAGTAAGTTTATTTGAACATGTGGTGGTGACCTGACGCCTCTGATTGACTATATTCGCGGGTCTAACCAATCGTGCCATGTTTACCCAATCGTTTGAAAAAAAGCACTCCTACTCCCGTTTCCCCTGACAACAAAAGATAGTATTTATAGCCCGACTAATCGTGTTTAGCCTTACATTTATTGCGCTCCAATCAAATCGGATTTAACATGGAGACCCATTTCCCGTACAATGGTGGGGTGAAAATCTGCCACTGAGCGATTCTGAATTTGGTGTTGTCTGACACCCTCACTATTTTCTTTTGGCTATAATTTGTCAATTCCTAGACTATTTGAATAACACTCAACATATTATTTGTCAGCAAGTCCTAAGGAACCCAAATATATATATTTAATGGAGCCAATATGCATTTTCTTCTAGGATAGTCGTGCTGTTACCACCTCCTCACTTCCAAACTTTAGGGTGTCGGGGTACTGTCATGTTTTCAAACGTAAACCAGTATAATGTCATGTTTCCTAATAAGCGTTTTGTAAGTTTTTAAAACCTAACTCTGGTATGGGTAGTGTTTTTTATCACTGTAGATTTGAAAAAAAACTAGTGCTTGTGGCCTTACACGCGTGATGGTAGTAATTGTATAGCGAGACGCGTGTTTAGTGTTGCATGCGTTCCTGCTTTCAGCCTCTCCCTTTCTTTCTATCTTTAGTCCATCTGTCTTTCGTTTTTTGGTAACGTAGTGTATAAAATGACATGAATGGAATTTTAAATCTAGGTCATCTTGCGTATCTCAAGGTTTTTCTTAGAAATGGAGTACACATTTTATTGTGTTGGGGAACCACGTGAATGCTGCAGAAGGCTTTTACTATCAACGTGAAACGTTACAATTTGCAGACGAGGTAGAAAACAAGGGGGATTTCGAGTACAGTCCTTGTGACAGCACTGTTCTTTACCATTCTTCTTTCCTTTTATGGAATTTATGTAATAGGCTTTACATTTACTTTTTAATTTATATATGTGGATTAGAATATTTCACGACAGTGAGGTGAAACAAATCTCGTCGCCATTAATAATATTATATTCTGTATCGTCGTAAACACCATAGATATTTTCATGTTGAGGGTAAACCACAAAAAGGTGACCCAGGAAGTTTTTATATAAACAAAGAATGGACAAGACATCCACCCACGCAGTGTCCATGTATCAATAGAGCAAAATTAAACAAAACAACAACACAACTAAAGACGTCTTAAGGGAGTTTCATTGCAAATGCTTGTATGTGGATATCATCTAAAACTCTTTATTGTCCAATATGTCAACACTGGACACGCCTAAATATTATGCTTTTTCTACAAAAGTACTGTTACATCGTGGCACACTAAAGTCAATGAAGATACTTTCTGGTAGAAGATATTGAATAAAGTAAACGAGATTATGCAGCCCTGTCTCACTTCGACTGTATACGGAAGTCACTATCTTACTTTAAGCTATTTATAATAACTTTGTTTGCGCTATTTGACCATAATCTCTCAGTTGTTATTTTTGCTCAGAATGGACATTACTGGACACCAGGAAAATCCATGCAAATGTCACAGGGTATGACATTACACATTCCTAACCTACATACTGTTTTATCTATTGATGCTTTCCTACTTCGCTATATATACGGTATGTGCTTTGTGTTGCAAATTCAAGCATTCATTCACTCGAGGACACGAGAATTATGAATGTGGTGAGGGATTTCAACACCAGCATACAGAGAATGCCGAGGTGCCGGAAGACTGTCTTTATAGTTACAATAACAATAACACAAGTTTATAGCCTCCTTTCTTTAGAAGAGGTAACACTGCCATTCTCTTATAATAATGCGCAATTTTTGTGTGTGCGTGCGTGCGTGTGTGTATGTGTGTGTGTGTGTGTGGGCGTGTGGGCGTGTGTGTGTGTGTGTGTGTGTGTAATACCGAGAATATTTTATAACCTCTTTGCTGCCCGTATAATGCAATATACAATATAATTTCTTGTCCATGTCAGTGCTGTACGAAACGCCGAGAGCACGTGCTCAAAAACCACATCTATGCGAGCTTATTTTAGGAAGTAAATTTGGATTCCTAACTGTTGTAACTGGTTGTGTCTTAATTAATATATTTATAAAGATAACTTCAAGTTTAATATATTAAAATGTGCAGAAAAGTAAGCTCTGTTACATAAACATAATTAAACAGTTACGTTTTTCAAATGCCTGTGTAAGATAAAATAATGAATACAGAAAAAATCTTACCATAGTATTTAAAACATGACACAAAACTGAAACACCTGAAACCACTTACATATATTACATTAATTTTCACATAACATAGACATGTTTCAATAGTTTCTGATAATAAATGACGCTTGTATAACAATTTTAACTGTGTTGTCACAAACACAATGCATTCTCATTCGAATACCTATCAGTGTCATTCCATTAAATCTCTGTTTTAATAATGCTAGACAGAAGCACACTATTATCATATGTAGTTCTTCCTGGTCTAACTTGTTATCTGGGCCCGCCTTTTATTTATTATATAGCGTCTTTAATTTTCCACATTATCACTCCCTTTCCGCTTCTGCAGATAGTTCTAGATGTACATTTTCTTGGAGCGTAAGGGGTGATTCTTTGTCCCCACAAACATTATATTTTTATGTTGTACCCTTGGTTCTCGTTAATTTGTGATACCAATGATTGCATCAACTTATTATTTCTGATAACTCATAATATAACGCTGCCGTATTATATTTAACATTCTTGAATGGCACCTTATTCAGATATTCTGTTTCTCACTTTTGATTTCCTCGCTTGAAGTCTTCTCATTACTCTGATTTAAATAGTATTTCTCATTTGACTGAAAGGTAACAAGCAAATCATTTCATCTCTATGCATACGATTACAAGGCTATTTTTGATACACTGATGCAGTAAATAGTCAACTCTTTGTCATCGTGGTCGCTATTATCCTTCAAAATAGTTCGGTGTAGTGAAATAAATTATTTATTCAATAATAAACAAGTCTGTGATTTTCACACAGTTTTTTACTTAATTCCATAATGGCATAAAAGTGAATAACTTAAATGTCACAACACATTTAGACTGAAAAGCGTATTTGAACTCTCGGTCTGTGTCTCTGGGTCAGCGAATTAAATACGTCAAATAACAGGCTAGTTGTCGTCGGTTTGTGTATGAAATACAGTTTAATTAAAGATGACAACAAAATCCCTAGTTAAATTTTAACATTTTTTTTTTCCCCTCACAGATCAGAAAGTTTCCAGTGCGAGTTTTTGATCTAAGATAATTGCGCTAACAAGCAATCATTGATATCCTAACGGAAAAGTTGTATAATAACTGCCTTTTTGTAGAGTATTATAGAGATTTTTGTTGTTCTTGTTTTCAGTATTTGAGAATACACGTCATAATACTAATAACTCGTACCAAGTTGTCACGAACACAGACATCATTGTTCTTATACTTACACCCCACTGTGTGTTTTGTTACACACTCTATTATCTGTGAAGTGAAACAACAAAAATCATTGATAATAACATTCAAGATTGAGAGGTAGTTGAAACGTTGGATTAAGCCAGTCTCACTCAATCTGTCATTGGTTACAAGTATAATCTGTAGGTTACTCATATCTTTGATGTCAACAAGACAGGTTCTCTGTATTTACATGAGCTACGAGTTTCCTTTAACCCCTCAAGGCTCAAGAGCTTCTACAACTGAACACTAAATTGTATTCTTAACTCATGCTTCCAAGACTAAAGGCGTTTTTAGAATTAACTTTTTATACAAACTTGAAGGCGGTCATTTACTTGTTATATGACCAATATTTTACCTAATGGGCATTAATACGTGTCTTATAAAAAAAAAATATCTATTATAATTATATAGAATGAATCATATTTGGGCCTCTGGGCCTTGAGGGGTCTACGAAAATTCGAACTATGTTTGTCTAGAGGCTAAAAGAGAGTTTATGAAAGCAAGTAATTTGACAGTTGTAAAGTATCAATAACCAATTATACTACTCGCCTTGGAAACAACGGTGTAATAGAACCACTACTGCCTCAGACTTACCTAAAGAGGTGGCTAATGTGAAGTTGTGTATGGTGCTAGCCATATAGTGTATGGTGCTAGCCATATCAATATGTAAACAAATATGTTAGAGAAACCAGCACTACAAGAGTACTGTTACCAGTTTATTTTCTTTAACACATTTTTTTTTTTGGTAGCAGATTAAGACTGGCCAATACTTCGGCTTCTAAGTCAAGTTTATAGTGATGGAAAGAAGACAATGCTGATATATATATATATATATATATATATATATATATATATATATATATATATATATATATATATACTGAAGCACTTTAAAAACGCAACACCTGTATAATCCAGGAACAGAGTGTGAAATGTAAATATAAGTGTTTACAAGTTTACATATTTGGAATCATTATTCATTTTCCTATGAATCCATGCTGGTAATTAATTTGTACATTTGATTGTTATGAAATTCATTGCATTCTGTGCAGGCAAGTGAGAAAACCAAAAATGCAACCAATAAAAAAATTCATTCACACTATCCTCAGTATCTGGTATGTCCACCGTGTGCTTGCAAACAAGCTTGGCAGCGGCTCCGCATGGAACGCACATGTCTCTGAAGGAAATTCCGGGGAATCAAGTCCCATTCACATGTAAGAGCAACTTCGAGCTGTTGCAGATTAGCTGGAGAACCTTGCCTGTAGACTCTGCGTCCAAGCTCGTCCCACAAATGTTCTATAGGGGATATGTCTGGTGATAGGGCGGGCCAATCAATCGTCACAATGTTCTTCTGCTGTAGATATTGTTGCGTAATGCATGCGGTGTGCGCACGTGCGTTATCCTGCTGGAGAAGCTGCAAGTCTGGATAATTTGTGAACGCAGGAGCAACCAATGCATCCAGAACCTCATCTCGATATGTCACAGCATTAACATTTCCACGGAACATGTGAAGAGGCAAGCGATAGTGAAAACTGAATCCTCCCCAAATGTGAATACTGCCACCTCCAAATCGGTTGTGCAGACGAATACAGCAATCTGCAAAGCGCTCTCCACACCGTTGCCAAATCCGCATACGTTCATCAGCAAAGGATATGTTGAATCTGCTCTCGTCTGTGAATAGGACAGCATTCCACTGCAGTCTAGTCCATCTGACATGTTGCTCTGCCCATTGCAGGCTCTGCTGACGATGTCTGTGAGTCAAGTTTAGCCCAACATAAGGTCGTCTTGCAGTAAGGCCTGTATCTCTGAGTCGTCGAATGACTGTCATTCGAGAGACTTGCCCACGTCTACCCACTATTGCTCTTGCTGTTTGACTTGCCGGGAGAGAACGATTCCTTAGGTGACTCAGCACAATATGACGGTCTTGCACAGGGGTAGTAACTCGTGGTTGGCCACTCCGAAGTCTATCCCGGGCACTGCCAGTGGTTCCGTAACGTTCATTGAGACGTACAAAAGTGCTGTGGTGGCAATTCATCCTTCTGGCAATGGCCCTCGAGCTCATTCAAGTCTCCAACATACAAGGTACCAATGGCTCGTTGGCGGTCGTTTTCAGATAGTCGTGGCATTTCAAGCACATGTACTGGGTGTTTTGTCTCAACGGCCTTTTTATACCGAGTATACTGCCACAACGCGTACACATTTTCAGGGTCATAGCTGCTGGGAATCGTGTTGCACGTGTAACTTTCATTGTTTTCATGTAGTCTGTACACAAACCCGTGGGTTGAATCATGCACTTTCCATTCCAGCAGCAATTCGTTCTCTACCTCATGACAAATACGGGGAAAATCTATTCCCACACTTTTTTTTTCCAGCTTCTCGGCATCAGTATATATAATAGTGGTGCGTTTTTAATGTGCTTCAGTATATATTCTGTACTTGTCAAATATTCTCCTTTACAAAAGAACCCACTCGAACACACTAGCGAGATGGATAATACACCATCCCGAAGCACTGCCAGAACCTACTGTCACGAGATTACTGCATCTCAGAACAGCCCAGTAAAAATTACTCATGCGCGGACTAACCGCGTGAGACTATCGCTCAGATCAACCCGTCTCTTCCCAAACTAACACTAAGAATATTCGACAACTTGCTTTATCCTATTTCTTTAAAAAAGAAACTAGCAACTACACAGTTGAGCTGTGTTCAAAAATTATCGAGCAATAAGCCCCCAACTCAAAAAATCATCTCATCACTAAAGCGTGCTAACTAACGTATGTACAAAAATCCGACCCATACATATAAATCTTTAATACCTAACTCCCATTAATAAAACATGACTTAACAGACTACACCGACCCCCGGGGAAAAAAATGATATCATCATTTTTTGACAATTACATCGAACAAAAATGTGAGGTCGATGACATTCTAATAACAAATTATTATATTTTGTTAAGTCATACAATTGACCTAACAATAAAGGGATGGAAGTGTGAGTAGAGTATGAAGAAGAAGTATGTAACTAGAATCAAATGCAAACGTAGATGAAGTATGGAAGCATAAACAAAATAAGAACCAACAAGTGGATAGTAAAAGAAGAGATGGAATGAAATGAAGAATGACCAGCAAAGAAAGAAAACAATGAAATGAGAGTAGGAAAAGAGAACAATGGTAACATAAAATTAAACAATGCATTGTATAAATAAACACTATTATCGCAAAACAACATATACTAGAAAAACCAATGCATATCTAAACCAAAGAACAAATAGCTAGCTACCATTTAAAAATAGCATAATATGCAAGAATAGCCAAGTTACTAAACTTATGCAGTACAAATGATGAACTAATTATAGACATCAAAACTAACAATACTGCTACAAATAGTTACCCCTAGCGCACAATCAAGCGCTAGGTAATGAAAATATCTCACAATGTCAGAAAAAACACCTTTCCAAAGTACAATACCGAAATGTATAGTAATGATATTCTAAATTTAAATCGCATTATCACTATAATTGTAACACGTTCAATGTTTATACCAAACACAGCCATACAAGAACAATATAGCAATGGCATGGTGCATAAAAAGTAAATAATACAATGTCTTAAATTAAACATATACTATAAATATCCATAGCTCCAGTGATCTTGAAAGTTCTTGTGAGCATGAGGATACATAATCATCTAGTGTGGCGGCAAAATTCTGTCTGTCTTCACTGGAACAGGAAAACTTGCCCAAGGTGACATATACAACAGGTTGAAAAGTAATAGCCTAATCACGTAACATAGCAACTCTGATTCTCATGGGAAAGCCGTCGCTGTGAAAAACAAAAATGAAAATCACTATTTTAATAACGGTAGGATTTTATGAAAGGCAACAATTAACTTTAAATTTAACCTACCGCGTGTGGTTTTGTAAACTTCCGACCCCTGTACGATGTTAATCAAACCTTCCTCCGTTACATAAGAAAGGGTAACAGAGAAAGTAACACATCATAAACTAGAATCTTGAATTAAATAGGGTCATAAAAAGTGTTCTATCAGTGTGCGATAATGCATAATAGAGTCGTGGGTATATAAAGTGATACCGAAATCTATAAGCAAATCTAGAAGAAAGTAGTTAAGCAGAATCCTGTGGGCATCGAGACAATATGTCTGCCATCACATTATTCGAACCTCGAATAGCTTGTATAGAAAAGTGGAAGGGCTGTAGCGAAATGGCATATCGAGTGGATCTTGAGCTCTTCAAGTCCTTATTCTGTATAGCTGTGAGAGCTTTTTGGTCAGTCTCTACTATAAAATGTGCGCCAAGAAGGAATCTTTGAAGCTTCAGAATCGCCCAGACCATTGCTAACAATTCACGGTCTAGGACAGAATAGTTCCGTTCTGCCGCAGTCAATTTCCTAGAGACATACATCACTGGATGCAAAGTTTCAGTATACTCTTGCATCAATGCGGCCCCATTCCCTGTCGATGAGGCGTCGCTGCGAAGAATAAAAGGCTTATCTGAATTGGGTAGTCGCAAGATAGGGGCAGATGAAAATAACAGCTTAATTTTCTCTAAAGAAGTCTGGCATTCTGGGGACCAGTGTACTATGTTAGGCGATCCCTTCTTCAATAGACTAGAAAGAGGTGCAGTGATCGATGATAGGTGTGGAATAAATCTTCCATAAAATTGAATTAGACATAGTAAACTACGAACTTGTTTTTTTTTTTTGTCTTAGGAGCAGTGATATTGAGGATCTTCGAAGTATTATGGTCCTCAGTCTGCAAGAGCCCATGACCAACACGGTGGCCCAAAAAAGAGATGTTGCTGAACCCAACATGGGCTTTAGACGGTTTAGCCGTCAAATTGTGGGACCGTAGTGTAGACAAAAGTTCAGAAAGACCTTTAAAGTGATCATCCCAAGAATCACTAAAAAGGCAAATATCGTCGAGATACGCAATAACATTTGGACGATGAGAAAGAATTCGACGCATTATGCGTACAAAAGTAGCCGGGGCGTTGACGAGCCCGAAAGGCATACAGTTCCATTGGAACAAACCCCGAGGTGTTGAAAAGGCAGTAAGAGGTTTGGCGCATTCAGTAAGTGGGACTTGCCAGTATCCTTTGGACAAGTCGAGTTTAGTAAAGAAGAGTGAATTAGAAAGTTTGATGAGCAGATCTTCCACCAAACGCATTGGTTCTGCATCAAACTTAGTCACTTGATTCAATTTGCGATAGTCGACACAAAGACGTATGTTATTGTCTATTTTTCTGACAATAACTATAGAAGAGGAGTATGCCGAAGTAGATGGTTCAATTATATTTAAATGTAACATTTCATCTAATTCTTTTTCAACTTAAGTTTGAAAGTGTAATGGAATTGGGTAAGGTCTAACTCTAATAGGGTTATAATCAGTGAGTATAATGTTATGAGTAATGACCGATGTTTGACAAGGAATGTCGGTAAGGACGTCCTAAAAAGTCTGCAATAAAGAAGAGACTTGCTGCTGTCTTTCTAAAGGTAACTCCGAAGAAATAGTCAATTTTTCCCATGATGCCGTTGGATGTTATTACAGGAAGAGGGAGATTTACATCGGAGAAAGTTGCCCCTTCTTCCTGAATAACAGACAAAGATGTATATTGATTATGACGAACTGGAAGATCGTCGGTCGCCTGAAAAACAGACTGTAGACAGTGTGGATGGGCATGAACTTCTTTCAGCATATTAATGTGGTAGGTTTTATGCTTCCCGTCAACATCGACAACATAGTCACGTCAGAAATTCTTGAGACAATAGTATAAGGACCTTTCCAGGAAATAAGAAGTCGATTATCCCTACGAGGAAGTAATACAAATGCCTCATCACCAGGATAGAGTTGTCATAGACACCTGTATCTATTGGCAAAGAGCCTCGCCTTCTCCTTGGCAGACTCAGATGCTGAGGTAGCTAACCTACATGCATCAATAATTTTCTGTCTGAGAGCAATGACATATTCGTAAGAAGATTGAGTGTCATCGTTAATATCCTCAGCAGTTAATAGGTCGTGAAGTAACAACATGGCCCACGAGGTTGCGCACCAAAAACGAGCTTGAATGGTGAAAAACCAGTATGCTCATTTTGCACTTCCCGATATGCGAAAAGGGCAGCGGGTAAAACCCTGTCCCAATCCTGAGGATAGTCATCAGTTATCTACCCAAGTAAATTTTTAAGCGTTCTATTTTGACGCTCAACCAAACCGTTTGATTGAGGGTGAAACACACTGCTTAGAGACCTGTCAATGTGGAGCATGGCCATTACTTGAGACATAGAGTCTGACACAAATTGTGTGCCATGATCAGCTAAGATTTGTTTGGTAAAACCCAGACGCGAGAAAATTAGTCAAAGAGCATCTGCTACATCAGCAGAAGAATTGTTCTTAAGAGGTATAGCCTCTGGCTAACGCGTACACATATCGATACACGTAAGGATGTATTGGTGTCCCCTGGCAGATTTGACTTGAAAGGGACCAATAATGTCAATTGCCATTTTCTGAAAAGGACGAATAGGAATATCTGCAGCTTGGATAGGTGCTGCATGGCGTGGACCTCGTGACTTAACCTCCTGACATATTTTGCAGGAGCGACAATAAATAGTTATATCTCTTTTTACGCCCGGCCAAAAAAGGAAGAAAGAACCCTAGATTTAGTTCGAGAAAATCCCATACGTCCTGCACACTGAGAGTCGTGGGCATGTTGCAAAATACGAACTCTCATATCCGTAAATACCAGGATTTGCGAACGTATAGACGAAGTAGAACCCCGTACCATTCGAACTAGCACTCCATTTTTAATTAAGAACCAATATTTAAGGTTTGTGTCACAGTTTGCATTATCTTGTTTAATAAGCAGAATTTTTTTCTGCAATGATGTATCCGTTTGCTGAAGTTTGATAAAAGACTCCCGTGAAATAACAGAATGAGGATCCTGATTATGTATCTCGATAATTTCAGCAGGTGGGGTATGTGAAAGATTGTGAGCTTGTGCTCTAGTTGTGACTGCAAAAGCAGCCTGAATGTTTTGCTCTTCCCAGATAGCAATCTGTTGTGGAGTACAATCCTTAACCTCATGTATACGTCCGACGATAAGGTATGCAATAGGATTCGAGAGCATACATGCATGGATATGTCCCGTAAAAAAGGGAGTAGCTATGTGGACAATAACAGTTGGAAATGTCTCAATTGTCCCTACAAATGTCACAATTTCACTACATCACCAGTGGCGCAAGAAGGGTGTATTAGAGACTGGTTTATCCCGACAGAACTCCGCCAATGCCGGTCCCAAGCCCGGATGAAAAAGGAGGAGGGCGGCCTGCATGGAGGCCGCAAGGAGGCAGCCCCTCCACCATGCAAAGGCACAACAGGCCAATCACCTGTTTGCTTTAAATCATGATTACGCGAACTACAAGAGAGAAAACCGGACTGATTCTAAAGGCGACGAACTGGAACGGACTACGGACTACGACTTATGGAACTTGGAACACAAGAAGTATAAATGGGAAGGAAGAGGAGCTGGTGGAAGAGATGAGGAAAGCAAAACTAGAAATCCTGGCTATAACGGAAACGAAGAAAAAAGGACAAGGAGTCATGGATCTCGATGGCAACACGTTGCTCTACAGTGGTGTACCCATATCTGAAAGAGCTAAAGGGGGCGTGGGTTGCATTGTGGCCCAAAATCAAAAAGATAGTATCAAGGGATGGAACTTTGTCTCGGAGCGCATTATGGTTGTAAAACTAAAAGAAGGAGAAACCATAGTCAACCTGGTCATAGTGTATGGGCCAAATGAGGATGAGAGAGCAGAGGTCAAGGAGGAATTCTTCGAGCTGCTTCAAAGGACAGTGGATGACTGCCTAGATGAAGTTATCATGCTCGGAGATTTTAATGCCAGAGTTGGAAATGACCATGCTAGATGGGGTGGAGTTATCGGAAGATATGGAGAAGATACTCTCAATGACAATGGAAAGCGACTCCTTAGATTCTGCAGTGAGCAGAATCTGATCATTACAAACACAAAGTTCCCCCATAAGCGCATACATGCATACACTAGATGTGAACCAACCAAGAATGAGAAGTCAGTGATCGACTATGCCATTGTTCGGAGAAGCTCATTCAGATATGTCCGAGATGCAAGAGTCTGGAGGGGGCCAGAGATTGGAAGTGATCACTACCTGCTAACAATCAAACGAACAACTGAAAGAGTTGCTCAGCCTAGGAACTGCCCAACATCACGCAAGAAACCAAGTAAACGAGCAGGAGAAATGAGCATTAGGACCTACAAGCTGAGAGAGCCAGAAATTAAGACCAGATATCAGGGGCTTATTGCTACAGCAGTGAGCAACACAGAAGAACGACCTGATGACTTGGAAACCCTCTGGAATAAATTCAAGGATATCATAAAGACAGCTGCTGCAGAAGCATGCGGTGAAGTCCGACTTGGGAACCAGAGAAAGAGGACACCTTGGTGGACAGAGGAAGTCAAAGAGAAAATAAGAGAGAAGAAAATGGCATGGAAACAATACTTAGGAGCTAAAAACACAACAGGACAAATGGAAAAATATAGAGAATATGTGACACTCAGAACAGAAGCAAAGAACAAAGTGCTAGCAGCAAAACAGAAGTCCTGGGAAGAATTTGGAGAAAAGCTAGAAAAAGATGCACAAGAAAACCAGAAATTGTTCTATAAGACCCTAAAGAACATGAGGAAGGAAAAACAATGCCCTCTCAAATTTATAAAGGACAAGCAAGGCAAATTGCTTACTGCCCCGAAGGAAGTAATGGAAAGATGGAAAGAATATTTCTCAGAACTCCTGGATGGTGAGCATGGTGAAGCATCAGAAATGATAACCACTAGCACAGAAGAGAAAACCAATGATGGTGAAGATGACATAAAGATGGAAGAACTGAGGGCAGCACTAGAGAAAATCAAGATGGGCAAAGCAGCAGGGCATGATGGTATAACACCAGAAATGGTTAAGTACATGGGAGCATCAGGCGACCTATTACTCTTAAAGGTCCTACAGGCAGCATGGTGCAACAAGACCATACCAAAGGATTGGGAGATTGCCATCATAACACCAATTTTCAAAAAGGGTGACAATCGACAATGTGGAAACCATAGAGGCATATCCCTTCTCAGTGTCCCTGGTAAAATCTACTCTAGAATCCTAGAGCAGAGACTCCGACGCCTAGCTGAGCCACAATTGGATGAGGTCCAGTGCGGATTCCGAGCAAACCGAAGTACTCAAGACCTAATCTTCACACTCAGACAGCTGAGTGAAAAGGCCCTTGAGTATAAGAGTGAGATCCATCTTTGTTTCATAGATCTGGAAAAGGCGTTTGACAGGGTCCCCTGGAGCAAACTTTGGGACTGTTTGGCAAGGAAGAATATTCCAGCACCTCTGATTCATGCTATACAGAGCTTCTACAAGTCTTGCAGAAATTATGTGAGGACAGCAAACCATAAGTCAGAAGAGTTCAGGACCACCACTGGTGTAAGACAAGGTGATATCCTATCACCTTACCTCTTCATACTCCTTATGGACGATGTCATCAAGGCATGTAAGGAGAGAACAAGAAAGTATTCAGTGGGGTACTGGAAGATGAGACAGGTCTATATTTCGGAGCTGGCATTTGCTGATGATGTTGCCCTGATTGCTAAATCAGAGGCACATCTCCAATCCAACCTGCAAGTCTGGAAGGAAGAGCTGGAGAAGAGAGGGATGGTCATAAGCAGCTCTAAAACAAAATCCATGGTGATATCACGAGAAGAAAGAAAACATCAGATTAAGTTGGGAGAACAGGTCCTGGAGCAGGTCGACCACTTTAAATATCTCGGAGCTATTATAGACCGAAAGGGAGGCATCAAAGAAGAGTTGGCCACTCGAAAAGCAGCGGCTGGGAGACTTTTTCAGGCCATAAATCGTGGATTCCTCAGCAAGAAAGAGGTTGGTAAGAAAACGAAGATGGCTGTATACCGCTCCACCTATGTCCCAGTCTTGACATATGGATGCGAGTCGTGGGCAATGACTACAACCCACAAAAGCCAGATCCAAACCTCAGAAATGAGGTATCTGAGGAAAGTGGTTGAAGTAACAAGAAGAGACATGGTCCGCAACCAGACGATCCGTCAAGGCCTAAAATCCCATCCGCTGCAGACCCAAATAGAACAGTCCCAACTAAGATGGTTTGGCCATGTCTGCAGAATGGGAGAAGATCGGCTACCACGACAAGCATGGGAAACAAAGAGCCAGGGATCCAGACCTCCAGGACGACCCAGAGTCCGCTGGGAGGACAACATTAGACAATCTTTGAAGGACCGAGGACTAGAATGGAACCAGGCCAGGAAGAAGACAGCTGATAGAATGGTCTGGCGCTCTCTCTTCCAAACCTCTACACCTCACGGTAGAAGGGGAACGACTAAGTAAGTAAGTAA
>JAMPIV010000605.1:0-112500 GCA_024509875.1 Oreohelix idahoensis
TGTCTTGTTGGTTGCTTTCCAGTTTGGCGTAAACATCATACGCGCTGCTTTTCAGCACCTGTGAAAGCTTCATGTTCCAACGCGACCTTTCTAAACCGTACAGAGTTGCAATTTTCTCAAATTTTTCAAGATACGTGTCAATCTTTTCATTAGGACAAGGGAAAGACTCAAGAGTGAAAGACATAGCGTTGAGTTGAAAAGATTGAGTGTTAGAAGGATCAGTTAAGGAAGAATGAGGAGAAGACTCTCCATTGCTGGAGGTAGAGGCAGCACCACGACTTTGGAACTCTAGAGTTTTAAGAGCCAACTCATGCTGTCTCTCCTTCTCTCTTTCCTCTCTCTCCTCCCTCTCCTTCTCATGCTGTCTCTCCTCCCTCTCCTTCTCATGCTGTCTCTCCTTCTCTTTTTCTCTCTCCCTGCGGATTTCCATTTCTTCCTCAATCTTCTTCTGCTGTAATAGACGGTCTTCCGCTTCTGTCCTCCTAGCTTCTTCTGCTTTCCTCTCCGCATCATATCTCTCAAGTTCGTCTCTGACAAACGCTTTCGCTTCCTCTCCTTCCAGTCCCTCCTCTCTCGCTTCGTCCCTGAGGAGTTGTCTAAGCTTTGCCCTCTCGGCCATATTATGTCAGTTACTGAGACTAGTGGAGAAAGAAAATAGGAAAAAGGATACACTGGTTCCTACCACTTACGAGAAAATACCAAATAAAAGATGATATGCTTAACCCTGGGATACCTCCTCCAAAATAAAATCTAACTATCGCTGCTATTAATCGGCAATAAAGCACCTAATGCAAACACGACTACGCCAACTAAATGGTAGTTAAGATTGCTTCTGAAAAATAAGTTGCTACAGTGGAAACAAAATAATTATTGCAAAAATTAAAGAGAAAAATTATCCCTTAATTTTAAAATCCACTATAAGTTCGCCCCTGAAGTCAGATCGGGTAAGGGGGGCAATTAATCTGGACGAAAGAGTCCGAAACGCACTCCTTAACTTAGTTCAAACACCGTTCTGCCTCAGTACCCAGTGAATGTTATACACTCACCACTTTACCAGCGTTTAGTATTACAAATCAAAGATTAACATATATTCCGACAAAATCCACCTGTAACTCAAATGTATATTATTCAAAATGCTGTGGAAAAAAACTTTTCAGTTTGTGTGGTCAGCACGCCCGTAAACAGACCGTTAGTCTAGGGGATAAATTATTTAAAGATATAACAACTCACAAGACATCAAACTCTTACTCTATTACAGAATAAAGAATCTTAAGTTCAAAATCCAGATAGACGAGTCCACATTTGTCGTACTCGTCTTCCTATTCTAAGTTCAAAAATCCTTCGGACGAGACCACATTTATCGTAGATGTTAGATAGGAGAATTAAGACTTGGGTTGGTCCCTTCTGAATAGGTTAGAATAGGTGATAGACACAGTGAGAGTTAGTAAAAAAAAAAAAAGAATAGAATTTCCACAAGTGAGATGATAGACTGTGATATAGAGGCTGTCTCTGAAAAATCGAGGAAATCTTCTCTTTTTCACCTATCCTCTACGACAGCTTTTAAGGCGTCAGACAGTCTAAACACAGATATATATATATATATATTACATATATTTCTATCTACTCACGGGCACGCACATACACGTGACGACAGTTAAACACACAGACGTGGGAAATCTATAACCAAGAATACATATATACTAGAACGAGCTGACCAACGCACTGATTTAGTTCAAGAGAGATTTTTAATTATCATCTAAAAAAATCTTCTCACAACACCTAAAAAAGTACATCAAGGAAAACATATACAAATAGTCATAAAATTCAAGAAAATGCTACAAGGATGATAGCCCCGTTATGATCTTAACTCTAGGTTTAGCCCACAGCCCCGTTAGGATGACAGATGATGGCCCAAAGAGTTATAGATGCATATGGTTAGGGTCTAATATTGTCTCCTTTTGAAGGCATGACCTGACTTTGACAGCAGTATCTATTCTAAAGGAACAATTTATTTAAGCAGCAAATCTTGTCTAAGGAAAATTACAAAAGTGAGTGAATCAAACAAAGAACATCCTTCCGTCACTTTCACTCGGTTCATTCATCAGGGTACCCTGGCACACGTGCTTACCTATCTGTACCGCTGTTCGCCGTCTGGCGCAGACTTTGTGACACTCACACACTTTCTGTTTCTGTCGTTGAATGAAACCGACCCCAGCTCTACAGATTTGTTTGGTGGTTTCGTCAAAATCATCCGGGGAGCGTCGACTTCCTGCAACAGTTCTTTCAGACTAAAATAGTGTCACTTGGCTCGCGAGGTAAGAATTAGGTTTAAGCGGGCACACAAATGTCAGAAACACCAGGTTTCCCTTAATTTGGAAAAGATGACCAGTGGACAACTGCTCTCAACAGACAGTCTTGGTTCACTATCCACTCTTTCAATAATGTCGGAAATGTAAATGTTATTTCTTGTAATTATTCTCGCCGCCAGGCAGCATGTACATTTAAATTTGTGGAGCAATAGGAACTGGCCCAAAAGCCCAGTATATATTTCTAGTCTTTAGAACCCGTTAGTGGGATTGGTATTACTGTCTATCTCTGATGGCACATGCACTGTCAGACCAGTGTTACTTGAAAAAACCCACGTGGTTAAAGATAGGAAATGTCTATGCTTCTCACAAATATGTCTCTTTACTAAACGCCGGCAAGTTGGGTTTACCCCAGTATTCACTGAATGAAGAAAAACAACATATAATATACTATACAGAATATGTACTCGTTATAATCTTACATTTTAAACGGCAAGCCTACAGCTTGACTTACTATTATTAAAACTTCCCGTAAAGTGAGTTATATTTTAAAAAAATCAATCAATCCTCATTAATACGTGCGTATTCCGTCAACCCTCATGAGGCTTCTAGCGTTTATAAGTTAGTTTAAAATATTCTCGACTGAGTATTAGCCGTTAAATTAAATTTTTTTAATAGCCGAATGGGTTTAGCTAGAATTTTATAATTATCTTGCTTTCCACTGTAACTCGTCGACTAAAGAATATAACCAACTATAAATGTAATTCCTCTGCACAAAGAACTAGTAAAATGAAATCGGCGATTTAACACTTAATCACTTCATAAATACTAGATATTATATAGTTACCTCAACCACAGCACTACAGACTAAACCATGAACTAGAATACTGTAATCTAATGGTAATCTAGAACTCGGCAAATGTTGCCAAGAAACTCAGACTTCGCCAAAACACAGATATTTGATCTAGCACAGCGATCTGTCTACTACAGCTTTACGAGTGAGAATGAAATTAAAGTTTCAAACTTGGGTTAATATTTTAAACCAGACAAAGGATGAACTATTTCCCCCACCCCGATCTCCCCCCCCCCTTCTCATAACAGCATGTCGTAACTGCCACCAGTGCGATTTCGCACCTTCGTTAGCAAACTGACCGAGAGCGTGAATGTCATGGAAAAACCCAGACCATATGTCTGCTCTGGGCGAATGCTTGTTGGCGCGATTCACACCTCCGTCCAGCTATCGGACCGTGAGCGCTCGTGTCAGGTGCAGATGCAGAGGGCGATATTCACACTTTCCGAGAAACCGGCCTGAAAAACGATGTGACAGGTGAAAATGCTATACGATAGGTCGGCCCTATGTCTGAGATGGACTGAGACGTAATCGCACCTCTCGTCAAACTGCGCGCATGACATCTGCGTAATCAAGTTACTCTTCAGTATGAGAAAGAAAAACGATGATGGGAAAGAAATATATTTTTCGCAACGAACGAATGCGAAATATATAGGAAAAAGGTAAAAAGAGATAATAAAAATAGAGGACACGGGTGGAAGGAAAGAAGAGGATGTAGAAAATTTATAGATCATAAATGTCTACGTGACAAGGCGCCATATGGCATATATCATTCCATGTCAAGGACCTTTGCAGGGCTCTTTCCTATGTAGTTCATTGACCTTGTTGGGCCTGCTGCACCGCTTCTTGCATTCTCTTATCATTCTCAGCTTTTCGTATCTCCTGAATTATCATATCTCTGCGTTCCCTGTTTGATGCCTTGGACCACCAGTGGATGTCACCTTGGCCAAATTCTCGTCTGTTCGTCTGTGTGTATCCGATTACCTCCCTCGGCCTGAGTGACTCTTGGGCAGCACCAATAGCTTCATCCACTCTCCACTTCCTTCCAGTTTTCAGTGTAGGCTGAATGGACTTAACTACGTCATCTGCTGACTCGCACAGCATCATTGCGAGCCTTGCCTTTCCTGCTTTGTATTCTTCAACAACTGACTTGAAGGGAAGCACAAGCTTTGTCTTCTTGCAGTACAGTGCTACTAGGAGTCTGCTTTGGTCTATGATCTGTAGTCCTCTGTCTGCCATTTCTATTGCCTGTTTAACTGCCTTTGAGTCTTTTAAAGAGGCAATACACACCCTGCCACGACGTTTAACAGGTTACTCAATGTCAGTAGGGATTCTTTGGTTTGAAACCATGAATGTGACATTAGATACCTTCCCTTTCTTGACTGATAGGCTTCTGGACTTCTTAGGTTTGAAGCTCAATCTGCACCAGCTGATTAGTTCATCCAGGCGTGCTAACATTCCCGGGCCTGGTGTTCATCTTATGTCAGAATTGTTGTGTCATCCATGAATGCTTTAAGTAGTGGTATTTGCCACCTTCCATTGAGCTTTGGACCTAATGCAAATCCGTCAGCCGCTTTGTGGATTACCTGCATAGCCAACACGATTAGTATCGAGAGATAGTACATCCCATCGCAATTCCAAGATGTAGGTCAATCCACTTCGTTGTGTACTCTCTAGTTGAAAATCTGACAGAGAATCCTGAGAAAAACAGCTTCAGCATTGCTGCAATTTCATGTTTAAAATGATACATTTCCAGGGCCTGCCACAACATCTGTGTGGAACGGATCCATACGCATTAGGTAGATCCAGCTGTCACCGGTTGCCTCCCCTAAAGTGTCAGGTTATATTACACTTCGCTCCCTTCCCCTAATCCTCCCCCCCCAACCCCCCGCAGTACTTTGTTACGATTTAAGTAGGGTCCAATCAGGAATTTTGTTCTACCCATGCTTCGATTGCCCACCAATCGTCTCAAATCCTGTGTGTATTGGTGGGGTAATTCAAAATATTTTCACTAGGAAATTTATATGCGTTAATGGAAAAGTCATGTCTTCCAAATATGGAAGTGAGATTTCCGCACTATTCTCGTCAGTGATTACAAATAACTTCTTACTTTTATTTCAAACAATATCTTCGTAATACAAGGGGATTGACATAAGTCTTGGGCCTGACCATGAAGGACATGTCACAGAGAGCTGAAATTTTGTATAGTGTTTATTCCTTTTCAATATAGCCACCGTCTGAATTGACACACTTCTGCCATCCCTGCTTGACCTTGAAAAGACCTTGGGAGTAGAACACCCTATTTTTCAAACTAAACCAGTCATCACATGCGAGTATAACCTCTTCATCGCTGTCAAAATGATTTCCTTTTAGCTGTTTTTTTAAGATTTGGGAATAGAAAAAAGTCTGATGGAGCCAAATCTGGAGAATATGGTGGGTGTGGAAGAATTTCAATATTCAAATCGTTGGCTGCTAGCTGCACAAGCCGTGCTTTGTGAGAGAGCGCATTGTCTTGAAGCAAAGGAAGATTTTGAGTGTGCGTTATCCCTCGTTTCCTGGTCACAACCTTTCTTAGTTTGGTGAGAAGATCTGCATAGTACTGTCCATTAACTGTGTTGCCACGAGGCAGATAATCTTTCAAAAGGACACCTTTGCCGTCCCAAAAAACAGTCAGCATCCCTTTTCCTGCAGATTTCTGCGCTCTCGACTTGACAGGTGTTGGGGAGCCCGGGGTTTTCCATTGCATGCTGGCAATTTTGGATTCGGGGTCATAATGGTGTACGCAAGTCTCATCTACTGTCATCATGGTCTCCAAAAAAATTTTTGACTGACACTTTTTGAACAAATGTTGACAGAAATTTAACCTCGTTTGCTTCTGTTCACGTGTCAACAGTCGTGGAACCCAGCGTGCACACACTTTTCTCATGTTCAGTCTGTTGTGTAAAATTCTATAAACTGTTCTTTCATTTAGTTTTACTCTACTAGCTATCTCCACAATTGTCATTTTTCGATCCTGGTCAATGGTTTTCTTCACTCTTGTTGCATTTTCATCGTTGCACTCTGAGGCTGGTCTACCAGACCTTGGCAGATCATCAACATTTGAGCGGCCGCACTTAAACTGTTGACACCAGTATTTTACCGAAGTTTATGAAGGACAAGACTCACGAAACACTGGTTCAATATCTCTGTGTATTTCTGTAGGTGTTTTTCCCTGAAACATCAGAAATTTTATCACAGCTCTGGCCTCCTTCTTTTCCATTGTTTTGTCAAATCTTTGGAGCAGCAGATTCGGTCAATAGGGTACATTGCGCCGTGCACCGTAGCGGGAAAACCCATTGAAGAAACAAACGCGTACTTCACACATTCAGTGCAAATATGATGAACTTTAAATGTGCCAAGTTTCATCTTCCTCCTGTGATTCCTTCATGGTCAGGCCCAAGACTTATGTCAATCCCCTTGTACTTCTATCCGGATGCTATTACCTCATTCCGTCTTCCAGGTGCATGTCTGTAATATGTCCGCAGACGGATGATTTATCGCCTGGTACGCCTTAGGTAAACACAACGTTAGGTCACAATACAAAACTGACCGGTTCATCTGGGTTTTTACTTGTGCCTTATCTTAGCAAAGCCGAGAAGGTTAAAGCAACGTGATGAATTATCACCGTACGATGATATGAAAATACCAAATATCTGCTTGCGAAATTTCACGTAATCAGTACGCACAACAAATGTAACTGAATACGGCCGGAGAGGACAAGAGATAGAACCAAATAGTATGTGACAGACCCCCTATCCTAAGATATTTGTTGAATGTCTAGCTTCGGGACGGTCACTTTTCCGTGGGTGTTGCTGTCCACTGGGTCGCTCCCTTCTCTCTACTGGGTTATTCGGCCGGCAGTGGGTACAGTTGTGGACGTATTTGCCGCATGTCCACTCTTTGCCCTGGCCAAAGGTGATGTGCGTTTATATTGCGCATCGTTTTGCCTACTGACATGTGTGTCCCTGAAAGCGAAACATGTCCAGCTCTCATAATCTGAGACCTTAAAGGGAGTGGCACGACGATTTGTAAGTCCCCAAGTCTTGTTCTTTTAAAGAGAATTCCATCTTCGTGGTAATATGTTCCAGCCGAAGTAAGGGCCTGTGTTCTGTGCCGTTGTTCAGAGCAGGGCGCTAGTGATTCATCATCTGTTTGCGCTCTTTTCAGCTCTGTTAAGCACAGAAGAAGTGGTGAGGTAAAGTCAGAGCTCTCCAAGGGTGGGAGGTGTGCGCTCTGCTCCTTCGCCTTCATTGTAGCTAAATTATGGTTTTCACCATTCCGGTTTCCCAAGCTATGGCAGTCAGTAATCTTTTACATACTGTCGAATATCCCGCTGCATGTTCGTTAGTTTGTTCCTTGTTGGGCCAGAAAACAGATTGTTCTTGCTTAGGTTTATGCAGGAATGTTTATGGTCAGAGTCTATGTTTACTCCATGTCTATTTCAGACGATTCGGTCTTATATCGTGATATCTTTGTATGTCTAAGTGGAACTATTTTTCCTTGTACTGAACTTTGGGGTCAGGCAGTTTCTGCGGAGGCCGAGACGGAAAGAGGCTCTTGGGTGATGATGGACGAATCTTGAAGGCTGTCGGACAAAAGGGAATCCGAAGTTTTTCGTCATTGTGATTGATTCTGGGGAAAAGAGGAGTTTCTCTTAGTAGACTATGATGGTCGATACTTCTCCCAGAATATATATATTCTAGTGTGCTAGTGCTAGTGTTTTCTGAACTTAAGGTAAAGAAGGAACATTTTTCTAAAACTTTACCTAGACCTAACGACATCATAGATGTTATATCATCTTTATATATTTGATGGATCGTATGTAGACGATTCCTGTACTAGCCGCACTGTGAGTGGACATATGTAACATTTCTTATGGGTATGGAAAACCCAAGATATTAGTTGAGCAAATGAACGGAGCTTTCATTGTAGTGAGGATATCTTTTTTGGATGAACGCCGCTCACTGGGACCAGCGCCATTTTGAACCCCACTGTTGGTCTGTTTGAATTGTCAGTCAGAGAAAGGATATATCTTATTACCTGATGGCGATACCAAGACTTACATTATATTGAAGTCCACTCTTGGTTATTTGAGATTGTCAACCTTAAAAGAAAGACCTAAAAGACTTAGCCTGAAAGACGTAGTCAGCAGAGGGTCTGTAAGAGAGCATTGTGATGACCATTATTATTGTTAACTCAAACTGATGCGATTAGTCAGTGGAGATATGAGACGATAGACAATCAGAACTATATATTTGCTACTATCGTTCAATTATGTTTACATGCTATGAGATTGCCAAATTGATGTTGCCACCCATTTGGTCAAGTATCCAATGATTTATTGTGTCCACCTGTTCCAATGACTGTCAACCGTGCTGTCAGAGTGTGTGTCATTAAACTGTTTAAAAACGTCTACAGTAGTTCCAGCTATCATTGACTTCCAGCCGTGAGGGTATGAGTGCATTGTTACCAACTTGTCAACTCCACAGAACCATTCATCCCATTCGCGTTACCTTGCACTCTCACTCCATGTTTACACAACCCTGCGTCGGTCGAGTTGACCTCTATTTTCCATCACACGCCCAGTCTTCACCTACTTACAACACCCATCATTAACACCACTGATTGTTGGTTTGCGGTACACTACCGAAATTTGGGGATTGTTACACCACCCTTCTCTCTTCTCTTTCTAAAGATTTATCTTTTTCTGCCCGTTCCTTGTCTTCTTTCACAGAAGTGGCTACAAACTCGGATAATTATGATAAGCCCATCTCTGTAGCAATACTTATGTAAAAGGTGTAGAGATTTTGTCGTTCGACCATTGAGCAAGAAGTTTGTTTACAAAGCTACACAAAAATACGTACAATTGCTACTTAACTAGTAAAACTTCAAATCAATAACCCAAATTAGCCACAGCAAGTGACTGTTTGTTACAGAAAAGTTTGTTTCTTTTCAATTATTCAATTATTCTTGGCAAAATTATTGTTACTGTTATTTATAAATACACCGTATGCTCAGAGTTAACAAAAAATACACTCTGACAATAATCTTTCAGTATATCTGAAACTTATGTCAGTCACGTCTAGGGGAATAACTAGACAGGTTCTTTAACCCGGGACGGAACACCAATTTGTCACGGGTTGCCTCCCCTTAGTGGTCCAACAGTAGCCAAAACTCAAGAGTAACTAATGTGGGTCTTCAAATGTGTCTACCTTTGCACAAGACTACTCTTGACAGAGCTGCAGGTAGAAGGATAATAATGCTTCTACCTTAAGGTAGTGTTCACAAGAAAATCAGAAAGCGAAAACAATGCTGCATGAGGCTGAGCAAATGTTAACTCTAGTATCTGCCATCAACTTTTGTGAAGGATAGGGTTATTTTATAATTTGTTAGCTGGTTCAAACCCCCAGCTGAGTTAATTCAGTGAAATTTCTCTTATTATTATTGTATAGCTCTGTTTTAGTGTATTTAAGGAATTGTCTGAGACATACGGTTGTAGTACATTCAAAATGATTAAGTCAACTTTAGATTTGTCTTTATACAAGTAACAAATTTAGTAATCAATTATGTTTGCACAGTTATAAAATGAATAATTCTTTAACAAACAATAGTCATTATCGAGTGATGTTATGGAGTTAAAAATTGAATAGTTCACTTGGCAGCTTTTGTCTCTACTTAGCTGCCAATGAGTTTGTCTGTTCTGCTCCTGCTGATGTTTGGTTCTTTGTAGGCGGAGGACTGGATCACACTCGTCACTGGTCAAGTTTGAAAGCTGTAGCACATTCCAAGAAGTGTCACGGAGTAACTACTAAACTGGTCACGCGTCTCTAAGACCTGTATGATGATGGTGTTTAGCGTCGACTTAAGGCCACTTATACCCTCACTTGTTCCAGAGATAGTACCCTCAACTGGTACCACCAACTAGTATCACAAAAGAAGAGAACAAATACCCTCTTGAGTATTGTGTTTTCTTGACACACACTTGCGTGCCCTACTCTATTCATTTCACCATCCCATGTACCTCAGAACTTTTACCCTCGCTGAGAATTAATATTAATCCCATTGAGCGGAAAAACCTTCATTACATTTAGGTTGAATAGATTTATATTTACCTTTAAATTGGTTGAAAAGGTTAATAATATAAATTGAATATGTGGCGCAAGAAAACCAGAAATTGTTCTATAAGACCCTAAAGAACATGACGAAGGAAAAAAAATGCCCTCTTAAATTTATAAAGGACAAGCAAGGCAAATAGCTTACTGCCCCGAAGGAAGTAATGGAAAGGTGGAAAGGATATTTCTCAGAACTCCTTGATGGTGAGCAAGGTCAAGCATCAGAAATGATAACCACTAGCACAGAAGAGAAAACCGATGGTGGTGAAGATGACATAAAGATGGAAGAACTGAAGGCAGCACTGGAGAAAATCAAGATGGGTAAAGCAGCACGGCATGCTGGTATAACATCAGAAATGGTTAAGTTCATGGGATCATCTGGCGCCCTATTACTCTTAAGGGTCCTACAGGAAGCGTGGTGCAACAAGGCCATACCAACCGATTGGGAGATTGCCATCATAACACCGATTTTCAAAAAGGGTGACAATCGACAATGTGGAAACCATAGCGGCATATCTCTTCTCAGTGTCCCTGGTAAAATCTACTCTAGAATCCTAGAGCGGAGACTCCGACGTCTAGCTGAGCCACAATTGGATGACGTCCAGTGCGGATTCCGAGCTAACCGATGTACTCAAGACCTAATCTTCACACTCAGAAAGCTGAGTGAAAAGGCCCGTGAGCATAAGGGTGAGATCCATCTTTGTTTCATAAATCTGGAAAAGGCGTTTGACAGGGTGCCCTGGAGCAAACTTGGGGACTGTTTGGCAAGGAAGAACATTCCAGCACCTCTGATTCATTCTATACTGAGCGTCTACAAGTCTTGCAGACATTATGTGAGGACAGCAAACCATAAGTCAGAAGAGTTCAAAACCACCACTGGAGTAAGACAAGGTGATATCATATCACCTTCTCTTTTAATACTCCTCATGGACGATGTCATCAAGGCATGTAAGGAAAGAACAAGAAAGTATTCAGCGGGGTACTGGAAGATGAGACAGGTCTGTATTTCAGAGCTGACATTTGCTGATGATGCTGCCCTGATTGCTAAATCAGAGGCACATATCCAATCCAACTTGCAAGTCTGGAAGGAAGAGCTGGAGAAAAGAAGGATGGTCATAAGCAGCTCTAAAACAAGATCCATGGTGATTTTACGAGAAGAAAGAAGACATCAGATTAAGCTGGAAGAACTGGTCCTGGAGCAGGTCAACCACTTTAAATACCTCGGAGCTATTATAGACGGAAAGGGAGGCATCAAAGAAGAGTTGGCCACTCGAAAAGCAGCAGCTGGGAGACTTTTTCAGGCCATAAATCGAGGATTCCTCAGCAAGAGAGAGGTTGGTAAGAAAAAGAAGAAGGCTGTATACCGCTCCACCTATGTCCCAGTCTTGACATGTTGATGCGAGTCATGGGCAATGACTACAACCCACAAAAGCCAGATCCAAACCTCAGAAATGGGGTATCTGAGGAAGGTGGTTGAAGTAACAAGAAGAGACATGGTTCGCAACCAGACAATACGTCAAGGCCTAAAATCCCACCCCCTGCAGACCCAAGTAGAGCAGTCCCAACTAAGAAGGTTTGGCCATGTCTGCAGAATGAGAGAAGATTGGCTACCACGACAAGCATGGGAAGCAAAGAGCCAGGGATCCAGACCCCCAGGACCACCCAGAGTCCGCTGGGAGGACATTAGACAATCTTTGAAGGACCGAGGACTAGAATGGAACCAGGCCAGGAGGAAGACGGCCGAAAGGATAGTCTGGTGCAGTAAACTTGAGAGGGTAATAACTCAGTGTAAACTCATAAGACAACTGTTATTATGTTCCAAACTGCCACGAAGCCACCTTCGTCATCTGCATGTGTGAGCAGACTGTTTGTCATTTGAAGCCTCGTGTTGCTGCTAATTGAGGATAAGAGCCTCACGGTAGAAGGGGAACAACTAAGTAAGTAAGCGAGTAAGTTTATAGATTAACAGATTGGTCAGAAGGCTTCATCTTCGAAGAAAAATTTAGTACACAGGATAGGCCAACACCAGCCAATGGAAACGTTTGTCTTCTCGTCATCCGCTGTGAGGAATAAAATGGGAAGCTAATCGTGAAGAATTTCACTCTCGGCGCCAAAATCAAACGACAGAACACAGATAACTGCGTACTGCCACAAAGCCACCTTCGCCATCTGCATGTGTGAGCAGACTGTTTGGCATTTAAAGCCCTGTGTTGCTGCTAATTGAGGGTAAGAGCCTGTAATTAAGACTACATTTGGTGCTTATGGAAAGTGTACAGTATACTGTGTAGAATCTCATTGTGAAATTCCTAGGACGAAAACCGTCTTGTACATTCTTTTTTCAAAATTAAATCTAAGAAACGTATGGAAGGAGAGCATAGTTTTTGAAAGTCTTTAAAAGCTTTTTAGGTTTGCTGGACAGGACAAATACTTACCATAAGGCCTATGCGTTGTTAGTGAAGTCAATCATGGACATAATGGGAATAGTTTATTCCATGAATATGGTACTAGTTTATTCGTTGAATCTTTTTGTCACTGACTTAACCTGTCTATTCTGATGTACCAACCACTATTATGAACTGCCTGACCTCCTCTCCTACTTGGATAGGAAGATCTTAGGCCAGATACTATCAAGGACATATTATGTTTCAGGTCGTATCATATTCTGTCAAAACCTTATCAGCTAGGCAGAGATCGGTTGATGTATCCGTGCCATTGTGAAAACTTGGCCACTAAAGGTTATCTTCGCATCTGAGGTGGAACCCCGCAGTGTTGGGGTGTTCCATTCGCTGCTGCTGAGATAAACCATGAGGGTTATGACTGCAAAGTTAAGTGCATACAAACCAGGCTGCTTCGCACTACATGTATCCCACACTATAGAGAATATGTAATGATGAAAGACGGTGAATTGGTACAGTCTAATTGTGTATTTAAGACTAAAGAAAAGTCACAGCTACCAGAGAGATTTACAATTTAAGTTACCAGAGTTTTCAAATAAATGAGAACCGCTGCATTTGTATTTTAGAAAGTGATACAGAAACCCAAACATTCGTTGCTAGTAAATATGGTAGATGTCAAATGGAAGAAGACAGACAAGACTGAATCACTCCTTATTAATTGTATGGGAAATGATTAGGAACTGCATGATGTTGCTGAATATTTGAATCATGTTGTATCAAAGCAAGTACAAAAGAAACAGCGGCACGTCATGGGTCTGTTCAGCTAAATAAACAGCATTAGAAAACGTTCTCCTTGACCTTATTGAAACCAATGCATGTAACTGCCGTGATGTCACAGCCTTCCATGTCGTAAAGTCTACATCATCATAACCTGTAGTGCTGTGCGTTCATTTTTGGTGACAATCTTTCATTTAAAACCAAAACTAGTCATCCGCAAGCTACTCAGGAGAACGTGGGAAATGAGGTTTCCATCAGCCTCAATCTCTTAAGACAAACAACAACCCAAGTTGACAACACTGTGCTAAAACCTTACCACTATACGACTCTTCAAGAGAAGACACATAACCTGGGATAATATAACGTTAATGCATTTTGAGAACCATCGACAAAAGAAATTCGCTATTTTAACACTGAAGAGAAAATACGTTTTCAACAGAAAGATTAACATAATAGCCTACCTGACAGACTATCCAAGACACTAGAAGGACTAATCTGCAATTCTACTAAAACGAACAGTCATCAATTTCCAACACTAACATTCTAACAAACAGACAGATAACACAACTAACAGTAACACGGCCACACAATGTCAGTTGTATATTGTCCTGACGCAAAGAAGAACCTGAATTTCTGTTAGGACAGTAATCTCTGTCCAGCTGTCTGTGGAGTGAACAATTCTGTTATTTATACTGTTATAGGAAAATAGACCTGAGGAAGGAAACTGTTCTCCTACCAGGCGCGTCAACCGGGTGGTAGTTAGATTGAATGGCCTCTACATTTAGAGGTTAGCTGTGAATACCGAATAAGCAGTCGTGAAAAAACAGGTCATAGTTAATGAGAGCGATGTGGAATGCTTGTGAGGAACAGCTGTCTGAATCAAATCACCTCTGAAGCTTTATGATGGAGGGGCTTTAATCTCTTCCCTCCTCACTGCCTTGTGGGTTTTACTTTTTAGCAAAAAGCTAGCGGAGACAACCGTACACAAACCGACGGAACGCAAGGGGAAACTACCGTCGTATTATCCCTTGTATAATCATGAATCAAGACAACTTTCTAGTAAAAGACAACGACGTTAAGGGAGGTTTAGAAGAATCACCTCCTCCGTTAAGGAGCATCACGCGCTACAGGTGAGACCGGATCGTCATCAAGCTACTGTCAGCAAATTAAAATTAAGGATAACATATTGTTATTCTTAATCAGAAGTGACTTACTGCACTCCGGGCAAACCCATAGATGCTCAGTCTCCTTCAGCAGAATGTCAGACGGGTCTGCGTGAACAATTCTTAACCCTTTGAAAATAAAGTTCGTTCGTTCGTTCAGCAAATGTCGAAGAATATAAATGGTAATTGTACCTGTAGCACGCTGGTTGTACATACGACGGATGCATCCTCTCTCACGTCCATTTCTGCTAGTCCCACGTTTGATGCCAAACTCCAACAGTATCAGCTTTGTTGATTCATTCATTGCTGTGTCATTATCCAGCAGGCGATCATTAATAGCCCTTAGTATCTCTCCTTTATCCATGTCTAGTGTCCCCACTTAATCATAGGAACTTGGAATGAGAGGACACTAATGCAGAATGTAAAAATAGATAACTTCAAGATGAAAATGGAAAGAATGAATTTAAATGTATTAGGTCCTTGTGAAGTGCGATATTCCGGAAGAGGTGAAATATATTCTGATAACTACAAAATAATAACATGAAAGAGGAACAGGCATAATATTAAATGCAGAAAGAGCAAGAACAGTAAAGGAATTTTGGGCAATATCAGATCGAGTCCTGTTGGTTAAATTGAGGGACAGACAAATTGATTTCAGTTGTATACCAATACATATGGCCCGACGGTAGATAGTACAGAAGAAGAAATAAGACACATGTTACAGTAAACTTGAGAGGGTAATGACTCAGTGTAAACTCATAAGACAACAATTATTCCTGGAGACTTCAATGTGAAAGTTGGAAATGAAAAAGTTAATGATGTGACTGGTGGTTATAGCCTGGGAGAAAGAAATGAGAGAGGTGACAGACTGATAGAGTGGGCAAGAACGCATGATATGATAGTTGGAAACACCTGGTTTAAGCAGCAGCAAAGACGCCTTTGGACGTGGAAAGGCCCAAGAAACAATGTTCATAATCAGATGACTACATTTAACATATATGCAGGAGATTTAGAAACAGTTCAAAATCTGTGAAAACTAGGTCAGGAGCAGACTGCATCAGCGACCATGTACCAGTAATAGGGAATTTTTAGAACAAAATTGAAGAAAGTAAAGCGAGCTTCAAACAACATCAAGTTAAACTTAGCCTTACTTAAATCAGATAAGGAAATGAGTAAAAGATACAACATTACAGTACAGAATAGGTACAATGCAATAGAAAAAATACAGTGTATTGATGAAAACTGGGAAATGCTAAAGGAATCAATACATAAAACATAAAAAACATCATACCAGAAGTAAACAGGACTGCAAAGAAGAAATGGATGACACATGAAATTTTAAAACTGATGGATGCAAGAAGAAAGAAGAAGCAAGACAAAGAAGAATACGGCAGACTAAATAAGGAAATAATAAACAAATGTAAAACAGCAACAAAAGCATGGCTAAATAAGAACTGCAGAGAGCTTGAAGTGCAGCACAGAAAAGACATAAAATCTATGTACACGCAAATAAATGAGTTTATAGGCAGAAGGATACAAACAGTCAGTGGCTGTTTGAAATCAAAAGAAGGGACATTGTTAATGAGTCATGAGAACATGATAGAATGGTGGTCAGTGTCGTAGATTTTGATAGGGGAATTGAGACATAGATTGGTCCCTTCTGAATAGACTAGACCAGGTGGTGACTCAGTGAGAGATAATATAAGAGATAGATTTTACGCGAGTGAAAATGGTGGAAAATAACTGTCTGTCCCTGAACTCGAGAAGCTTTCTCTCCTTCAGCCTATCTCTACAACAGAACTTGGTTAGTCAGACAGTCTATTATAATATACATTAATATATATATATCAACCACTCACATACACTCACACATAAGTGACGACAGTTAGACGCACAGACGTGAAAACTATATCAATGGAATATGGAGATTTTGGGACGAGCTGACCAACACACGTAAATAAAGTTTATGTAAATTTTATTTATCATAAAGATACTTCACAACAGAAATTTATTGAATATCAGATCAAATACAAATAAACATAAGTCAATGAATTGATTAAAGAAGTAGAATCATAGGTGTAATTCTCCCTCCCTCTGTTGAGACAAAATCCCGTTAGAAGAAAGTTATTAACCCCCAAAGAGTCAAAGATTTATACGCTATGGTCTAAAAATTCCCCTCTTCGGTAAAAGAACTGAGTTATACGTTAATCTATTCTGAGAGGGACAGCATTAGCAGAACTTGCACACACAAAAATACAAAGTTAGTACATGGGTTATACAATGAAAGAAATATTCATCCCTGCTTTCTCTCGCTCTGATAAACCTGTGATCACAACCAGTCACTATTACCTAATCGGTGCTTTCACAACATCTGGAACAATCGTTAAGGTACACACAGCCCATCCAAGGTTGGGTTTTTGACGAATCAAGCCCCAGTTTCTCCGAAGACTAATTAATTCAAATGATGGGAAACGCTTGATTCGCTACTGTTAGTAGGATGATGATGATGTCTGTCACTTCAAGTTTTGTCCAGGTAGTAAAATAATTAAGAGATCTAATGTTCACAGTATACAGTAGCTTGGAATCTTCAATCGTTAAATCGAGTGTCAGGTAAACAAATCTGTTCAGGATAAATCTTCTTCACAACACAGAGGTTGTTATTCAGGTAATGTAAATGGTTGATTATGCCACCACAGGCTGAATGTATTTGAACTTGGGAAAAGAAATCTGGATATTCTATAAGTCCAGTTACAATTTATTCTTAATATTTTTGGGGTTGGTACTCTGTCTCTTTCTGTGTGTAAAACACGTAGCCAGACAGGTCACCTTGAAAACCCGATATTTATATCAGATTGTTCTTTTGTAAGGTTATATTCAGATTCATATGGAAGCCGCTGGTAAGGTTTAGGGTGTGACCCAGTACTGTAAAAAAGGGAAAAAGCAATGCAAATACTTAACATAATATAGTATTCACAATCCTATCCTTACCCCGCGTAACAAAGAAGATATTTATCCACTTCGGTTATTTAACTTTAAATTACAAACTATAAGCTTAGAGCTTGTCTTGCCGTTTAAAAACTCCCGTGAAATAAATTCTAGTCATTTAAAACAAACCGTCATCATGAATTGGAAATAAATATATATTTCGTCAATACTCATGATGAACCAGTGCCTTTACTTAGTTGGTTAAAATATTATCTGACTGGTTACTAGCAGTTAATTAAATTTATATGTCTGGAAGAGTTTAGCTAGAAATTATTATTTGTTCTGCTTTCCACTGTAACACATTAAAACTTAGAGAAATATAATTAGACGATTTTACCACTTTAATAACTCCAACTACTAGTAGATATATTACCTTCACACAAACTTCTAAGACTATTCTCCAACGAAAACTAAGAAACTCTACTTAATACAAGTGATTCTAGAATCGTAGCTAGATGTCTTCTGAATCTATGGAGTACTGGATACATTTAGTTAGATTTTTGGGGTATATATATCTCTGAAATCAAAGGGGATGATTAAACTATACACCGAAAACCAGACTCTCTGCCAGACTTAGCACCTACGGGAAATTTCTTTGTTCAGCTTTCGGCTTTCGCGTAAATCAAAGCCATTCTCCACGCTAGAGCCGAAAACCAGAACTCACACTCTTTCTTAGATCAGGGATAACGTAATTGTCCAGGTCGCGCGAGATTTCTTCGATCGAGAAAAATCACACTAAGTACCGCCCGCAGACGTGGTCATCGAGCGAAGCCCGTCTTTGATCTGGCAATTCGCCGAGTAATTACTTTTCTAGCGAACGGGTTCAGTGAAAGGTAAATAGAAATTGTCTGCTCCTTTCTACTCAAATTATTCAAATTTATATCCCCCTGTTCGCTGTCTGAAAATCGCTGGCGTAAAAAAATTACTGCTCATGTTAGCTAATAGGTCTCTGGTAGCCTCTCATCAAAGGAAATAGCGACCAGCATTAAAATGCGTGCTAAATGAGAAAGAGAGACAGATCTCTGAGTAATAGAAATGGTTTTATGTTAACCAACAGGCGTAGGTGAAACTAGTGAAAAGAAAAGAGTAGATAAAGAAGTAGATAGATGAAAACTATTTTCATAATATATCACAGACGTCCCCGCTTAAAGATATGAAACCACTTCATGTCCACTTTAAGGAAATAGATTTCCTATATCAGTAGCTCCAGGGTGACTGTTATCTTCACTCTCATCATTCCCCCTCCGTCTCTGTCTATTCCTACTCATGAAATCTGCTCCAACGTTTTCTTCCTCTGGAATGTATTCCTTGCGTTTTTGAAAGAGTGTCGCCGAGTTTGACATCGCTGAAAGATTCAGTGTGTTGGCTGTGGAATTTCCCTGCAACTATCGTCATCTTCGTCAACTTCGGTAGCCGCCAGGAGATGTTCGGAGGACGGCACTGGTCTTTCCAAGTATTTCTTTAACAGATTTACATGGTAGACCTTCTCCTTTCCTTTAATAGAGATCTGGTAGTTAGCTCTTGAGATCTTTTTAAGGATGGTAAACGGCCCTTGCCATCCGATACGTAGTTTGTTGTTCCCGGTTAGGAGTAGCAACAAAACCTTCTCTCCTGCTTGCAAGTCTCTTTCTTTCGCGGCTTTCCTGTATCGGTTTGCGTGCTTTGCAGTGCTCGCTTAAGGTTGGTCGTTGCTAGGTCCCATCCTAGTTTTAACCTTTAGTATAATTCCGACACATATTTACTGGCTGAGGCGACTGTCTCATCAGCCTTCTGGTCTGTCAGGGTCCGAAGTAAGGCTTCCAGCGGCCCCTTAATAGGTCTCCCGAATAAAAGTGTAACTGGGGGAAATCCTGTGGAAGTATGTGGGGGCTTCCCTGTAGGCGAATGAAGCTGCAGGTATACAAAGGTCCCAATCTTCAGGTTTTTCTTGTCCCAGTTTACTTAACTTCATGTTGAGGTTTCAGTTGACACGTTCTACTAACCCACTTCCGGCCGGATTATAAAGGCTTGTGTAGTTGTGCTGGTTCCTCAAGATGTTAACGATCTCATCCATTAACAGGCTCCGGTATGGGGATCAGTTAGCCGTCAAAACTTGTTGAGGGAATCCAAATCGTGTAAATATCTGCACTAGGGCTGCTGCGACATGCTTGGCATCCGTGCATGTTAGTGGTATAGCTTCTGCCCATAAAATGCATGTGTCGACTAATGTCAGGATGAACCTGTTCCTTCTTTTAGTCCTTTCTTACTTACTTACTTACTTAGTCGTTCCCATTCTACCGTGAGGTGTAGAGGTTTGGAAGAGAGAGCGCCAGACTATTCTATCGGCTGTCTTCCTCCTGGCCTGATTCCATTCTAGTCCTCGGTCCTTCAAAGATTGTCTAATGTTGTCCTCCCAGCGGACTCTGGGTCGTCCTCGGGGTCTGGATCCTTGGCTCTTTGTTTCCCATGCTTGTCGTGGTAGCCGATCTTCTCCCATTCTGCAGACATGGCCAAACCATCTTAGTTGGGACTGTTCTACTTGGGTCTGTAGGGGGTGGCATTTTAGGCCTTGACGTATCGTCTGGTTGCGTACCATGTCTCTTCTTGTTACTTCAACCACCTTCCTCAGATACCTCATTTCTGAGGTTTGGATCTGGCTTTTATGGGTTGTAGTCATTGCCCATGACTCGCATCCATATGTCAAGACTGGGACATAGGTGGAGCGGTATACAGCCATCTTCGTTTTCTTACCAACCTCTCTCTTGCCGAGGAATCCTCGATTTATGGCCTGGAAAAGTCTCCCAGCTGCTGCTTTTCGAGTGGCCAACTCTTCTTTGATGCCTCCCTTTCGGTCTATAATAGCTCCGAGGTATTTAAAGTGGTTGACCTGCTCCAGGACCTGTTCTCCCAGCTTAATCTGATGTCTTCTTTCTTCTCGTGATATCACCATGGATTTTGTTTTAGAGCTGCTTATGACCATCCCTCTCTTCTCCAGCTCTTCCTTCCAGACTTGCAGGTTGGATTGGAGATGTGCCTCTGATTTAGCAATCAGGGCAACATCATCAGAAAATGCCAGCTCTGAAATATAGACCTGTCTCATCTTCCAGTACCCCACTGAATACTTTCTTGTTCTCTCCTTACATGCCTTGATGACATCGTCCATAAGGAGTCTGAAGAGGTAAGGTGATAGGATATCACCTTGTCTTACACCAGTGGTGGTCCTGAACTCTTCTGACTTATGGTTTGCTGTCCTCACATAATTTCTGCAAGACTTGTAGAAGCTCTGTATAGCATGAATCAGAGGTGCTGGAATATTCTTCCTTGCCAAACAGTCCCAAAGTTTGCTCCAAGGGACCCTGTCAAACGCCTTTTCCAGATCTATGAAACAAAGATGGATCTCACTCTTATACTCAAGGGCATTTTCACTCAGCTGTCTGAGTGTGAAGATTAGGTCTTGAGTACTTCGGTTTGCTCGGAATCCGCACTGGACCTCATCCAACTGTGGCTCAGCTAGGCGTCGGAGTCTCTGCTCTAGGATTCTAGAGTAGATTTTTCCAGGGACACTGAGAAGGGATATGCCTCTATGGTTTCCACACTGTCGATTGTCACCCTTTTTGAAAATTGGTGTTATGATGGCGATCTCCCAATCCTTTGGTATGGTCTTGTTGCACCATGCTGCCTGTAGGACCCATAAGAGTAACAGGTCGCCTGATGCTCCCATGTACTTAACCATTTCTGGTGTTATACCATCATGCCCTGCTGCTTTGCCCATCTTGATTTTCTCCAGTGCTGCCTTCAGTTCTTCCATCTTTATGTCATCTTCATCACCATTGGTTTCCTCTTCTGTGCTAGTGGTTATCATTTCTGATGTTTGACCTTGCTCACCATCAAGGAGTTCTGAGAAATATTCTTTCCATCTTTCCATTACTTCCTTCGGGGCAGTAAGCAATTTGCCTTGCTTGTCCTTTATAAATTTGAGAGGGCATTGTTTTTCCTTCCTCGTGTTCTTTAGGGTCTTATAGAACAATTTCTGGTTTTCTTGTGCATCTTTTTCTAGCTTTTCTCCAAATTCTTCCCAGGACTTCTGTTTTGCTGCTAGCACTTTGTTCTTTACTTCTGTTCTGAGTGTCACATATTCTCTATATTTTTCCATTTGTCCTGTTGTGTTTTTAGCTCCTAAGTATTGTTTCCATGCCATTTTCTTCTCTCTTATTTTCTCTTTGACTTCCTCTGTCCACCAAGGTGTCCTCTTTCTCTGGTTCCCAAGTCGGACTTCACCACATGCTTCTGCAGCAGCTGTCTTTATGATATCCTTGAATTTAATCCAGAGGGTTTCCAAGTCATCAGGTTGTTCTTCTGTGTTGCTCACCGCTGCAGCAATAAGCCCCTGATATCTGGTCTTAATTTCTGGCTCTCTCAGCTTGTAGGTCCTAATGCTCATTTCTCCTGCTCGTTTACTTGGTTTCTTGCGTGATGTTGAGCAGTTCCTAGGCTGAGCAACTCTTTCAGTTGTTCGTTTGATTGTTAGCAGGTAGTGATCACTTCCAATCTCTGGCCCCCTCCAGACTCTTGCATCTCGGACATATTTGAATGAGCTTCTCCGAACAATGGCATAGTCGATCACTGACTTCTCATTCTTTGTTGGTTCACATCTAGTGTATGCATGTATGCGCTTATGGGGGAACTTTTTAGTCCTTTCTAAGGGTCCTAAAATGTCGATCTCAACCCGTTCAAATGGTGTCCCCATTATTGGCCTTTCACCAATGGGAACTGGGGGTGTCAAATGCTTGGGTGCCACCCGTTGGCACTGGGCGCAGGATTTCACGTATCTGATAATATCAGTGTTCATTCTTGGCCACCAATAGTGAGTCGATATTCGCTCAATAGTGGCGTTTTGTCCCATATGTCCGCTAAAGGGAAGAGACTGTCCCATTTCTAAGATTTGGGCTCTGTACTACGTCGGTACTAGGAGCTGGTTATGCTCTTGATCACGGTTGCCCGTTTCACGATATAGTACGCCATTCTTTGAAAAGATGTCTCCGTTGTGTCTGGGGTCCTTGGCCATGGGCAGTTTCATATAGCAGGGTTCCAAGGTAGGGTCCTTTTGCTGCGCCTCTTTTAGTTCCTTAGGTAACAAATTTGGCGCAGGCTCCCGTTCATTCTTGGTTTGCCCTCTTGTGGTTACTACTGCCACAATCAGCTCTTTCGGTCTCCCAACAAATACATATCTACATCCAAGTATTACTGGGTAGATAGGATCATCCATAACAGCCGCTTTGATAACACCTCTGACAAAATCAGAGTGTATCTCCACCAATGCGATGGGAAGCGTCATGGGTGCATCACTCTTGAAAACTCCACATAATTTGAAGGCGTCTTCTGTCTCTTGACCAGGTTTGACCAAATGTCTTGCGACAATACAATCAAAAGATAATCATGTGTCAAAAAGGTAAGATGTGGATGTCCCGTTCAAAATAACAGTTCCTCGCGTTGAGGGCCTCTCATCCTCAGGTTGAGAATCCCTGACACTAATTCTCTGTTGCGAGTCTGTTAACACGCAACCGATTCTATTCTTGCTCTGATCCGATGTCCCGTGTGCAGTGGTCTTTCCCTTGTCTTGACCTTTCTGGCGGCTGTGCCATGTAGGCCGGTTGGGTTGATCAGAATGTTGCGTGGGGTATTTGTTTTTAAAGAATTTCGATTTTTCCTGGGGAGGATTCTGAGGTAAAGTTTCTCGTTGATTATGGTGATGGGAAGAATGTGAAAACGGCTCTGGATTATTTTTCCGAAAATGCTCATCTGTCGGCTTGCGTTTAGTGCTGGGAAGCTCGGCCAAAGCATTCACGTAACGTTCAGACTTACTAAGAATGTCCTCCAATTTTACTGCGCCCTGTTCAGCCAGAAGTCTACGGGTTTTGTTTGACAACGTGGATTTTATTTGTTCTGTGAGAACAAATTCCTGGAGTCCTTCAAAAGTGAGAGGGAGCTCGGAAAGTTCCATGTTCTTTGTCAATTATCCCGTCAGGCGTGAAGAGAATTGATGAAATGTCTCCGTGCCTTCTTTTCTGCTGTTTCTGAACAGGTGCAAAATTTTGCGAGCGTTCATCTCGAACCGCTCTAGTAAAGCCTTCTTTAGCATGTCGTAATTGTCTTGATGGCTGCTTCCCAGTTTCACGTAGACGTCATAAGCACTACCTTTCAGAGCCTGTGAAAGTTTTAGACACCATCGGGAACTCTCTAACCCATATAATGTCGCCATTCTCTCAAATTTCTCGAGAAACGAGTCAATTTCCTCGATAGGGCTAGGGAAGGATTCTAGGGCGAAAGACATAGCTACGAGTTGAGGAGATTGGGTACTGGATTGATCAGTTACCTTTGACTGAGGTGGAGACTCTCCATTGCTGGAGGAAGACATAGCACCACGACTTTGGACCTCTAGGGCTTTAAGCGCCAATTCATGCTGTCTCCCCTTCTCTCTTTCCTCGTGCTGTTTCTCCTTCTCTCTTTCCTCATGTTTTGCCGTACGAGCTTCCATCTCTGCCTCAATTTTCCTTTGTTCCATTTGAGATTGACGCTCTTCCGCTTCTTTAATCTCTGCTCTATCTTGTGCTTCCTTCTCCTGAGCTTCTGCTACTTTCTTCTCCGCGTCATATCGGTCAAGTTCTACATTACAAACGCGGTCACTTCTTCTAGCAATCCTGTTTCCTTTGCTTCATCTCTCAGCATGGCTCTAAGTTTAGCTCGCTCAGCCATGGCTAATAACTAAATGCCGTTAACCCGAGAGAGAAAAAAGAAAAGAAGGAGAGGAAAAAAAAACTCTATCCTTAACCAACTTAGGAGAAAAACAGACCCAAAAAAATATATATATTATTTCACTGAGATACCTCCTGTCCCGTTATCCGTTATCTAATCTATCGCTGTTATTATCTGGCCCAGTTAATATTATAATTCAATGGTTCTATTCTGATTTCTCTCATGAAAATGAGGAAAATTGGACCGCACAGATCACAGCAAGGAGCTCATCAATATTAAATATTCTTGGATGCTTATAATATTATATGTTCGTATGATCATAAGTTCATATGGCCTTAAGAAAGCCGCTAGTACTCAGGTTTGATCAGCCTATTTTTTATGAAAAGAAAATATAAACATTTAACCAAATTATCAATATCATCACTAACACGTGTTAAAATAGGACCTCTTCTCCACTGTTATAAATTAGATTAAAAACAGACGTGTCTAGCTTATCCTATCATTCTGTTAACGCGTGATATGAACACTAGTCATTTATAAAATTACGTAAAATTGATAGAAGCAAATAATATATACCGTCAGTAGACAGTTATTTAATGTATGTACTAGTCAATTTAAAACATCTCTTACTGGGAAATAGGCGAGTAATTAAAGTTACTTTACGGCTGGAAAATTAGCTATAAGTTATTTAATTAGCACAGAAAATCTCAGTGAAGTATAATGAAAACTTTAAACACACTAAATCACTTTAAAGCTAGTATATAAATTACCGCAATCAGAAAACTAAAACACTACACAAAAATCTAATAATTTTCACTCTCCACGAGAAATCTTAAGATAACGAGCTAGTGAATTCAGATAGATTTCTGGCAACTGATCATGGCTATCGGAGAGACATGGTATATTGATAAATCCGTTCTTTAATGTGAAAGTCACACCTACTGCCAGACCCGAGCCAATTTTCCGTTTGGTTTTTGAATCAAAGGTAATTTTACCACCTCTTGACTTTCATCATCTCCCTTTGCCGAATATCAGCTACGCAATTACTTCCCTGAAAGTTTTACAGCCCAAGGTCCGTCAGACTGAACATCGTGTGTTCCCCTGATCAAAGAATCTATTACGCCATGCTCCGCGCTTCGCTCTCTGTTTCACATAGGGCTTGATTGCCAGATGGTCCACGTGTTAATTGCACTGGTGAATCCTTCGTTCATGTAGCAAAAATTATAAACTAGATGGGGAGGGGCAAAAGTGGATGATTACTGCTGCACTATTTTCATCTGTGACAGGATCATTAAAGTGAATGGCAACTGGTGTGGATTTTTGCTGAGAGATGTCATTCAAGTGCTGGCTGACTCTGTCCATAATTCGTTTGCCTGTTTGGCCAATATAGGTTTTGCAACAACGTTTACATATGATCGTATAAATGACATTGCGCGACTCACACGTGAAGCTTCTGGTGATGGTGTACGTAGCCTCAGGAAAAGACACCTTGTGGGTTGAGATGACATACTTGCACGTGTTGCATCGTGTCCAACCACAGGGTAGTGTGCCAAAGTGAGTGGCATTCTCCTTTGGGAGACGGCTGAGAACAAGAAGATCCTTCAAGTTCTTGTCGCGTCTATATGCCACCAAAGATGCTTCACCGAATACTTCTTGGGTCACAGACTCTGCTTGGAGGACAGGGAGGTGGCGGAAAAGAATCTGTTTGACTGCAGTACTGTGAGGGTGATAGGTTAAGATTAATTTGACTCTATCCGAAGTGGATTTATAGTGAGGTTTGAGGGCCTCCTGACGAGAGATGGAGAGCACACGGTGGAGGGCACAGGTGAGAACATGTTCCGGATAAAGTCTGCTACGGAAGAAATCCAACATCTGTTTGGCTCGGAAGTGGAAGTCATCGTCTTCTCGGGACAAACGGCGGAGGCGGAGAAGTTGTGAAAATAGAAGGCAGTCACGACAAGCCCGAAGATGAGAAGAAGTACTGTGGAGATGAGGGAGGTGAACTTGATGGCGGGGTGGAAGTGGTTGACAAAGTCGATGAAGCGGGATAAATCAGTCTCGGACATATCTGTGAGACCTATTCCATCATCGAAATATCTGCGGTAAAAACCGGGGAAAGGACCGAAGTATTGTTGCCATATCTGATGCTCCAAGTGCCCCATGAACAGGCAGGCATAGCTAGGACCCATCTTCGTTCCATGGCAACACTACTAATTTGGTCAAAAAACTGACCATTGAATTCAAAGGAATTAAGTTGAAGGACCAGTTCAGCAAGACGGAGAAGAGTGTCAGTGGATATAGAAGGGCAAGTGCGCTGGTCAAGAAAAAAACCGAAGAGCTCGGAGACCATCAGAGTGGGGAATTGAGGTATACAGAGAACAGACGTCTAACAAGAAAAGACGGTACAAGCGGTCTGCTGAGAGTCGGATAGAGGAGAAAGATATAAGAGCATGATTGGTGTCTTTGAGAAAAGTGGGAAGATTCTCAAAGATAGGCCGGAAAATGCTATCGAGGAAGTCAGTAGGACTGGAACAGGTCGAGACAATAGGTCTGCCACGGTTGTCGATCTTATGAATTTTGGGGAGCATGTAGAATACAGGCTTGCCCAAAGAACTTTTATGAATCCTAAGATGAGATGCATGGGAAGGAAGAGCATTACTGGTGATGAGCTGTTTAATAGTGTTGTGTACAATGCGTTTGTTAGAGACAGTTGCATCGCTGGTCCTGGCCTGTAAAAAGAGCCATTGGTCAACTGGTTTTTATCTTCACTTAGGTATAAGTCCTTCTGCCAGACGACAATGGCTCCTCTCTTGTCAGCCGGTTTGATGACAATGTCGTCTCTACGGCGAAGAAGGGAGAGAGCATGGGAATCTGCCGAAGTGAGATTGGAATAATGCAATCTACGAGGGCGGAGCTGCTGAATGTCATGGATGGTGTTCTTGAAATACAGGTCCAGGGCATGAGAAGCCCAAGTTTAGGTGTAAAGGGAGGTTTCGTATAGTGAGAAAAGCGTGCGAAGATGTCGGATTCCGCCTGAGACTGCGGAGTGCTGTCTTCCTGTCTAAAATGGAACTTCAGAGTCATGCTTCGGTGAAACCGATGAACATCCTGGAGGAGATTATGTGTGTCTAGGGTCGGACAAAGAGGAACAAAGTTTAGGCCCTTACTGAGAACAGAGCGCTCTCCCTCAGAGAGCGGCAGATCTGAGGGGATGCAGACTACCTGAGTGCGGGATGGAGTGGAGGATGAAGGGGCAACTTTGGGGGTAGGGAGGAGACGGGATAGTTTATGATGTTTAGTAGTGGAAAGGGACTCATGCAGCTGCCGGTTCAGTGTGTGGATAGTGGTGCGTATCATAGAATAGAAAGGGAAGTTGTTGGAGGTGAGACAACGTAAATGAAGCAGAAGCTGGGACTGTTGGGCACTGAGATCCGATAAAAGGCGGGAGTGACTGGCAGCCACTACGCGCATACGTTGAAAGCCACATCTGGTCTCAATTCGTTGTAGGAGACGTTGTTCCCTTGGATTAAGTGTGCCAGCATATGAATGAAAATTGGAAGAGAATCCATTAGGAAGAATTTTGTGGTGGAGGCAGGTATGAATAAAGTGGAGATAGAGGTGAATCTGGTTTTCTTGAAAGTAACGAATGTAAAGTCAATAGCGGCACGGGATATATCAGGAGGCAGGGAGCTAAAGCTTGTGGTGGCCGACCCACGGAGAGAGTTGATAAAATATTTCAGAGAGCGCAGAGTGGGGAAAGAACCAGGAGAAAAGTAAATAGCCCAGAAAAAAAATATAAAATAAATAAATAAAATATAAAAAACGCTAAATGAAAAAATAAATAAATAGGATAGAGTGCAGTAATAAAAGGTATGAAAGACGAGTAGGGAAATATGAAAATAAATAAACAGGATATAAAATGATATGCAATACTGAAAAAGAAGAGATAGGATAGGATCGGGGGGATAAGCAGGATAGAGATGTTGGATTTCTTCCGCAGCAGACTTTATCCGGAACATGTTCTCACCTCTGTCCTCTACCGTGTGCTCTCCATCTCTCGTCAGGAGGCCCTCAAACCTCACTATAAATCCACTTCGGATATAGTCAAATTAATCTTGACCTATCACCCTCACAGTACTGCAGTCAAACAGATCCTTTTCCGCCACCTCCCTATCCTCCAAGCAGAGTCTGTGATCACTGCGTTAGCCATGACACCAAAGGGAAGTCTCAACACTGTAGACCGTGGTCGAGCCATGGCATGGATTCAGGATGGTCAATCTGTTCGTCATGTTGCAAGACGTTTAGCAGAGTCCCACTCTACCATTCAGAGACTTCTTAAGTGATAGCTACCGGACATTTGGAAAATCGACCCTGCTCAGGACGTCCTCGGTGTACAACCAGGCGAGATGACCGAATCATTTCGACCACTTGTCATACTGATTTATTGCATACCAACGGTGAACACTCTTTACCGATGATCATATTCCACGTGCATTTAAATTCTACTCACTTTTTCACCTTTTGAACTAGTGGGGCGTGTTGCAAAAACACGAGTTTTTGCAGCAACAATGGTAATTTTCACGTTCGGGTTAAAGTGACCCAGTTTTTGGACATTTAAAAAAAATTAACCTAGTGCACACAGAAATGTATACACATTTCTCTCAGCTCAGTTTTAATGACATTTTCACTTGTCTTTATAGTTTGCCAATCAATTATATTAACTTGTCTAAACTGAATGACAACAATTTGCCAGAAAATATGGAGTACAAAACAATGACCAAAAGAGTGGACGCAGTCATTAGTAATACCGCTTCCAAAGAAAGTAAATCTAAAAATGTGCAAGAACGACAGAACCATAAGCCTTATTAGTCATCCAAGTAAGGTGATGTTAAGGATACCTTTGTACAGAATAAAACAGAAATCAGAAGAAATCTTGTCCGAGGAACAGGCTGGCTTTAGACCAAAAAGAAGTACCTCAGAACAAATCTTCAATATTATATTACTGATCGAAAAACATCTCCAGCATCAACACGATTTATACCATAACTCCATCGATTTCACAAAAGCCTTCGAACGAGTCTGGCATGAAGGCTTATTGCAAATAATGAGAAAATTCAATTTTGATACCAACATCATGGGATGGAAATTAATATAGAAAAGAGCAAGATAATGGTGAATAGCCATAAGAAACATGTTCCGACCAACATTACGTTAAATGGGCAAACGTTAGAAGAAGTTAACACCTTTAAATATCTCGGGTCCACTCTATGCAGTGATGGAAGATCAAGTAAAGAAATCAAGACAAGACTTGAGATGGCCTCAGCTGCCATGACAAGGCAGAATGTGATCTGGAAAAGTAACATCAGTTTTCCTGTGAAGATCAAATATACAAATCACTTGTATTATCTATTTTCTTGTATGGGTGTGAGGGCTGGACACTCCCTGCAGATACGAAGCGTAGGATTCAGGCTTTCGAGCATAAATGTTATAGAAGAATTTTGCGCATTTGCTATAAAGAGCACAAAACAAATGCAGGCCACCAAGAACCACTTTTGTCAGAAGTGAAACGTCGAAAGCTTGCGTGGTTTGGGCATGTAACTCGTCATGACTCCCTTTCGAAAACGATCCTCCAGGGAACAGTCGAAGGTAAACGGAGAAGAGGAAGGCAAAGAAAATCCTGGGCTGATAACATCAAAGAATGGGCAGGACACGGTTTTTCCACACTTGTACGCATTGCTGAGGACAGAGAGCAGTGGAGGACCTTGTCTGCTGATGCTTCCACCATGGCACCCCTACGACCCATGACGGGTTACGGGTTGTGATGATGATGAAACTGAATGGCGGCCCTTAACTTTTGTCCAGTAGTATATGTAAACGTTGCTGCAAAACCTATATTGGCCAAACAGGCAAACGACTTGGGGACAGATTCAGCCAACACTTGAATGACATCTCTCAGAAAAAATCCACACCAGTTGCCATTCACTTTAATGGTCCTGACCACCATGGTCCCATCGACATCCAGGTCGCGGCGATCAGATCCTGCTTCTCTGATACTGCTAGCCGAGAACAGCTTGAGAACCGTCTTATCCATCGCATGGGGTGTCTAAAACTAGCTGGTTGATGCCTCCTTTTTTGTATCCTTAACACTCACGGGTAGTCATCAGGGTCTACTTCGGTTGAGTGAGTACGCACCAACTTATGTTGATGTTTAGTTTTTATAAATGTCTTCTGTCACGCACGAATATGCACAATTTGGTGTAGGTGAATTCGTGCGCGCTTGTGTCCAAGCAAGGCAGATGACGTCAGAGGTTGAGATGGAAGCCGCATCTCATATTTCCAGACAGAGAGTCTGTTGATTTGTTTGTGTACCCATCATAATGGGGCAAGTATATTTCTGGGACAGGACTTCTGAATAGAAGCCCTTGTCGGCTTACCCCTGCGTAAGTCAGTGCCAGTGATTGTTATAATTGAATGTATTTTTAATATGATTTCCAGTGGCAGTATTAGACGTTGGTATCTAGCTAATCCCTTCTCGTTCAGGAGGGGTTACAATGGATCAACTTGATACTGAGCTGACAGTATCCTAAGGCTTTGAAGGATTTTATGCTCCGTCAGTGCGGCTCATTGATTTAAAGTATGGAAGCGCCGTCATACGTGACACGGCGTTCACGAGAGATGAACCAAGTATTTTAATTAACTTTATGCTGTATTATCATATATAGTGGAGGCCAGGATCATGAATGTTTAAAGACACCAGAATTAACATGTACCAGGACAACGTTACAGGTCCGAAATAAACATATGAAGATTTTATTGTATGGATGACCTTAGAAGCTTTATCACTAACGAAAGGTCAAAACCGTTAGACTGTTTGAAGAAACCATGAGCCTACTAGCACTGTATTTCCTATCATTGATCCATGCATTTTTATGAACTGTGAAACCACTATGAACGTACTGTCTCGTATAATTTATTGTCTACGTGATTCGTCCAAAAATAAATATGTTGTTGCCAGTCGACATAACGAGTTCGTTCATACCCGTATTGGCACTCGTTGACGTGCCTGATTGTTATTGAAGTCCTTCCTTCACGTTCCAGGAAAGTAACATTCGCGTTATTATTTTCAAGTCCAAAAAGCATCGCCCGTGTTGGACCGTTGTCACTACGACACAATCAACATCCTCTAGTCAGCGGTTCACACCCGAAGAAAAGCGAGGCTACAACTATGGTGGAACCAGTGTGTTCTGAAAATATCAAGTTTCACGTGAACGTACTCAATCCAACTCGGGTGAAAAGAAAAATGCAGTCTTTCAAGGCGACAACATCCTGGACTGGTTATAAAATCTAACGGCTACTCAAGGTCAAGATGGACTCAACTACTTCAATCATTTGCGGACTCTGCCAAGTGCTACGTAAGCTTCCTCGGTGATACAGCGCCGGAGTGCACGACTCTATAATCCTGGAAATTGCGTTTTATCACAAAATGATGAGTATTACTCTGTTCGTTGTCACCGTCTTATGTTAGCTGAGCCGCTTTTTAAAATGTCCATTGTAGTATTTTTTGTGATGCATGTTTTATGTTCAATGTTTGTTGTGGGCGGTAGGGAGGTCGATCTGATGTTTTCATAGTTATTTTTATTCGTACCTTGGTTTTATGATGTATCTTGTTTGTATTATGCGTCTATTCTCGCCTGACTATCGTTGAGTTTTTTACAAAACCTATGTTTATACACTGTGTTGTTCATTGTCTTGTTTATTATCTTATCGCAGTTATCATCGTAATTCTTTACGACATCCTACTTTAGTTTCACATTTTAATTTTGTTGACTTCTGCGATCGTCTTCTTCGTCTTTGATTATCTCGTCTTGTCATTGTTGTTGCTATTGTCTATGGCTTTTGTCTGTTCTTAATATTTCATTGCATAAATTGTTTTCATTGATTAATAATATCTTGTATAAATAATAATAAATTCTTTAAGCGCCAAACACGGCGCATAAGGCAGAAACCAGTGCTCTCCAGGTTGTTCGTTGTGACGCCACTCCTCTTAGCTCTTGCACATTATTTAGGCCCAACGTTCTTCCTTCTCTTATTATTGTTCTTCTGAGTGTTTCTTTTGGTCTTCCTTTTTTCCGCTTACCCTCAGGAACCCAAGTGAGCGCCTGTAGTGGTATTCTGTTGTTTTGCATTCGTAGGACATGACCGATATATGACCATCGTCTTTTCCTTATATAGTCGGAGACATATTTCTGCCTAGAGTCTTCTCTTATTTGTCGATTAGTCTTGAATTCTTTCCAACTGATGTTCATGAGTTTTCTAAGACATTTGTTCTCGAATGTATTCAGCTTGTTCTCCAATGATTTTGTTATTTTCCAACTCTCACAGCCGTATGTTAACACTGAGATAACATTTGAATTAAACAGACGAAGCTTGGTATGTATATTCAATGATCGTAATTTCCAAATGTTAGATAATCTATTGAAGGCGCTAGCTGCCAAAGCAATTCTAGTATGGATTTCTCTTGTTGTGTCACCATCCTGAGTCATTTTACTGCCTAAATAATTGAAACTTTCAACTTTCTGTAGTTTTTCCCCGTTCAAGATGATATCAAAGGTCTCGTTAGAAAAGTTCATAGCTTTAGTTTTAGAGGCATTTATTTGGAGACCAATTTTAACCGAGAGATGACACAAATTATTTATTGCTTCTTGGGATTGTCTTGGTGTTGAACTTAAGAATGCTACATCATCTGCGAAATCCAGGTCCCCCAGGAATTTTCCATTTGTCCATTTTATACCCAATTGTTCATTGTGGGTATAGTTTCTCATAACCCAATCAATAGCTATTCCAAAAAGTAGTGGTGACATAATACAGCCTTGTTTCACCCCTGTTTCTACTGTAAACCATTCTGTATTCCCTTTATTTGTTCTAACACAACATCTTGCATTGTCATATAGCGCTTTGATTATATTCACATATTTTGTTGGAAAACCATAGATTGTAAGTATCTTCCACAATGATGGGCGGTGTAGACTATCAAAGGCTTTTTGAAAATCGACGAAGGTGATAATAAGTGGCGATTGCCTTTCCACTGATTCTTCTATAATTGTTCTTAGTGTGAATATTCTCTGATCTTTTCGTCAGCATGCAATTTAAGTCTTTCTAACATCATGCAACATAATAATTTTCCAGGTACTGATAATAGAGATATACCACGCCAGTTATTACAGTCTGATAGATCACCTTTCTTCGGTAACTTTACAATAATACTGTCTTTCCATTGTTGTGGTGGTTGTTCTTCTCTCCATACTTCATTTATAATATCTAAAATTCTCAAGAGGTTGTTGTCATTAACTGCTTTAATCATTTCCCCTGAAATTTCGTCAACTCCAGCAGCTTATCTTGTATATCTTGTATACTTAAGTGATAATTAGGTACCATTCTTAGACAAGAACGTATTGCACACACTTAAAGTAAATTAATTGATAATTATTTGAGTAAATCATAATGTCGTCGCTTGAATATTTTATGAAGCAGGCAAAATCCGTTGGGATGGCTCCTGACGAGGCGAAAGCATTCGCACTATCAGAATACAAAAAGGCTCAAGAGATAGAAGCTGAACAGAGGAAATTAGAACTTCTGAAACAAGAAAATTTGAGATTTGAAGCAGAGGAAAATGATAAGAAGAGGAAGGAAAATGATAAGAAGAGGAAATTTGAGTCTGAAGAAAATGAGAAACGATTTCAGCGTGAGGCAGAACAGAAAAGATTGGAGGCGGAAGAAAAAGAAAGACTTCTTAGAATTGAATTGGAAAGTAAACAAAAAGAAACAGAAGAAAGGAGATTGTTAGCTGAAGAAAATACAAGAAAATATCAACTTCAGATTCAACATGAAAAAGAAATGAAGGAATTAGAATTTAATCACTTTCGATTATCTCAAGAGGCTAGTACTCAAAAGTCGCAGGAGGGCCAAAATTCGTCTAAACAGGGGAATATTAAAAATGTTCATTTAATATTACCAAAATTTAATCCTCCATCGGACGATGTGATTCATTATCTACATAGGTTCGAGGCAACATGCGAGGCCTATCACGTGGAAAAATCTCAATACTGTGTAAAATTATCAGAACTACTTACAGGTGAAGCTATGTCAGTATATCATATTGCAACTACTGCTGATAAAAATAACTATGAGGCTCTCAGAGCTGCTTTACTTGTTAAATATCAAATGAAAGAGAATGAATATCGTTTAAAATTCAAATCTATGCTGCCACAAACAGGAAAACATTTTAACGATTTTATTGATCAAATAGCACTTACATTGGATAGATGGATCGAATTATCCAAGACGGATAAAACTTTTGACGCATTGAGAGTTTTGTCCTCGGTTAACCCGGCTTTTCTTGCTTTTTTGCACGAACATAAGCATTCAAACATAAAGGAAATGCAGCAAACCTGTGTACAATACTGTACCGCACACCCAAACTTGAATTTTGGGAATACTCAGGTTAAAGATGAATTTCCTGTTGCTTTTGCGATGCAACAAGATTATCGCAGACGCCATCGCTCTTTAAGTACTGACAGAAACTACAAAAAGGGAAATAACGAGAATTTCAATTCTTGTAATTTTTATAAGGGGAAACAATTTCAGCATTCTTCTCCATATAACAATTCTTGGGGTCAATTTCACAAATCAAGAGATTGGGATAACAATAAGTGTGGAAATTATCAAGTAGGTACTTATAAACAAAATTGGCGATCTAAATCTCAGAATCCTAACAATAGACAAGATTCTCGTAATAGATTTTATGGTCAAAGCCATAACAGTGATAACACTAATTATCGTTCAAATCAATACGGTAACACAAGCAGAAATGATAATAATGGCAATTTTAGAAATGATAGTCACAATCGATCGCGACGTAGAGATAGATCTTCTAGCAGAGGGCCACGCCATCAAACTAAGGTAGCTATTGTTGACACACAAGGTAACAAAGATAATAATACGAATAATGACACTCATAATGCAATGTCTTGCTCTATTGATTATGAACAGATAAAATGTTGCCAAGAATGCAAAACTCTGTTCCAGCCCAAGGGGATCACGACGCTCCGTTGCGGACATGTGTTGCCCAGTCTACCAGCTGTTTGTACGGCCACGTCAGCTACTCACGATGGAATAGGAAGCCTTAAATTAAATAGGGGTTTTTTGAATGCTATTCCATGCACTGTTCTTTTTGATTCAGGCTGCTCCACGATCGGCGTCAGACAATCGCTGGTCGACCCTTCATGTGTGACTGGAAATACCGCCCAATGTAGGACTTTTGGAGGGACTGTGGAAACATTTCCGACTGCTATTATTGATTTAAAAACTCCTTTCTTTTCAGGAAAGATCCACGCCTGTCTCCTTCCAAACCCAATTAGCGATGTGATTTTGGGTCGAATACACGGTATAAAAGAGTGTACCCCACGGCAGATTGCTGCTTGGGAAAAACAACATATACATGATACCCGTGCATTTACGACTATTCCTACATTTGTTTCACATGCACATACTGCTAAACTGTTATGTAATGATAAGATCTTGGAATCTAGCATCGAAAGTGATTCCATTGTTCATTACGCCACTGTTTCTAATTTGTTACAACCTTTGCGACAGGCATCCATTCCTAAGAATGACATTAAGGTTTCAACACAACCTGTGAAGACTAGTAAGTCATTCCGTGTGACATATACCTTCCCTCGACTTGATCAGCAGGCAACTGATCGTAAGAAAAAGGTTACGTTTGAGAAAAAGGGAAAGGATGTTCCTAATAAAAATAAGAGTTGTAACTCAGATGGGAAAATTAATACCAATAAGGTTGTCAGTAAGGTTTTAACTTTACCCAGCAAGCAGGTGTTTACGACATGCCGTACACCTACACCTTTGTCTGGCGTAAGTCGTCATACTCCAGTACAAAAATATGGTACATTTAAGAACAATAATTCTACATGTAGAAATAATAAATATTATAATATACCTAAGAGGACTAATGTTACCCATCAACCTTGTTCACATTCTTGTAACTACGGTACCACTTATATTGGTAGAGGTGCATCTTCTCGCACCATCCTTGTGCAAAATCTGCCACAGCGAACTAGTTGGCAAGCACTAGGAGATTTTCTCAACCACACGGTGGACGTTAAGTTTGTACGTCTATTACCTCATATCAATAACAGGTATGGTGACGCCGTGGTTACGTTTAGAACAAATAGAGATGCTCGCATGGTTATCGAGCGGGACAATGGTGTGTATTTTCACCACCATTCCCTCAGGTTACGATTAGTTCATGATTCTGCGTCACGCAGATAGTAACCTACTAATATTGGATTTTGATATCACATTCTTTGATGACTCAGCCTATGCAGTCATCATCTCTTTTCTTTACTAATCATTGTTTCTTTTCTAGAGATCATTTCTTTCTCGACTCCACATGGATTATTCCAATATAATTTCATGCCATTTGGATTAGTGAATGCGCCAGCTACATTTGTACGCATGATGCGTCGCGTACTGTCTCATCGTCCCGATGTCATTACATATATTGACGACATTTGTCTCTTTAATGACACATGGGATGAACACATTACTGGATTGAAAACATTACTGTCCACTTTACGGTCATGTAATTTAACGGCTAAGCCTTCTAAAGCTTTCGTGGGTTTTCACGAAATTTCATTTTTAGGTCACCGCGTTGGTCACGGTCGGTTATATACTGAGGACAGTAATGTCTCTAAAATCCTCAACATTTCTACTTCCAAAACTAAGAAACAAGTGAGATCATTATTGGGTCTTGTTCAGTTCTACGCTAAGTTCATACCTCATCTGTCCACTATTACTGCACCTTTCTCTTCGTTATTAAAAAAGGGCGCAGCTAACGTGATTCGGTGGTCGGAAGAACATCAAATCGCGTTGGACACCATTAAGGCATTTTTTTCTAAATCTCCTATGTTACGATTGCCTAATGCAAACCTCCCTTTCATCTTGCGCAGTGACGCCTCTGCTTACGGTATTGGAAGCGTTTTACTACAGGAGTATGCGGGCACCTTGCACCCAGTACTGTTCGTCTCAATGAAACTTACGTCGGCTGAACAAAAGTACTCCGTTCTCGATAAGGAACTTTTGTCTCTCGTGTGGTCTATAACAAAACTCCAGCGTTATCTTCTGGGATCACACTTCTTTGTAGAAACTGATCAGAAAGCACTTACTGCTTTAAACACCAAAGATGTCAGATCTGCAAAGTCCACAAGATATGCAATTTCATTGCAACCCTACTGTTTCACAATCCGCGCAATACCTGGATCACAGAATGTTTTCGCGGACATTTTATCCCGCTGCCCGAGTGAATCATGCGACTTGGTACGCCCTACAGAAGTAGATGCCTCTACACATACTACATCACATTTGTAAACATGACGTTCTTTGAACATTAGTTTGTGAATCAGTGACATTTTTGTGCATACTTAGTCAAGTGAATAAAGTTGTAACATTTCGTTGAATTACTTGAAGCGGAAAAAAACGAAAAAGAAAAAAAAAAAAAAACAGTGAATTATATATAACAGTGATGATCACATAACTTCAAAAATTTAGGACATTATCTACTTAAAGATACATTGTGTATTTAGATAAACATTAGTATATCGTGAATGATTTAATAATATTTTGTGGAATCTATGGTATTTCAACATACTCAGACTTTTAAAGGATCTTCGTGTTTATGAACTAGTTTTGAAGTTAACTTAGAATCTTCTGGAACTTATTGAACTTTTAGCAGTGTAATAAACTGAAATATTATTCAGTACATTTTGATTAATGAACATATTTAATTAGTTTAATTAGTTTAATATAATTAACTATAAATATTTTAATCCTAATGATTACATCGGGTATCTATCACTCATTTTAGATAGTGATACGTCATTGGTAGTTATTTAATGATACTACTCATCTTTAGACACGGTTAAGTGTGTTGATAACTTCAATTGTTGTATTCATATTCTTTGATTTTGTCACTTCTCATTTTTTAATTTTTATGCATTTTCATCTTTTCCTTTAAATTCATGTATTACCATGTCTTTTTATTTGTTATTGCATTTGGGTTCAATTAATCATCCTTTATGCTTTGATTTTCTTTCATCTCTTCCACATTGTTCCAAAGTTGGTCAATTGTGATGATATGCTTTTATGCATATTTGTTGTTGAGTTGAGTTGAATTTGATTTTGTTCATTCACTCTCCTCTTATTGATTAATATACCTCTCATGCATTATTAGTATTATTAGGATAAAATACATATTTGTTAGCTTGATTTACCTCTCCGCGGTAATTAAAGAAAAAAAATTTAATAGAATTAAATTTTTTGCGGACGGTGGGAAGGAAGCTGATGCTTCCTTTTTTGTATCCTTAACACTCACGGGTAGTCATCAGGGTCTACTTCGGTTGAGTGAGTACGCACCAACTTATGTTGATGTTTAGTTTTTATAAATGTCTTCTGTCACGCACGAATATGCACAATTTGGTGTAGGTGAATTCGTGCGCACTTGTGTCCAAGCAAGGCAGATGACGTCAGAGGTTGAGATGGAAGCCACATCTCATATTTCCAGACAGAGAGTCTGTTGATTTGTTTGTGTACCCATCATAATGGGGCAAGTATATTTCTGGGACAGGACTTCTGAATAGAAGCCCTTGTCGGCTTACCCCTGCGTAAGTCAGTGCCAGTGATTGTTATAATTGAATGTATTTTTAATATGATTTCCAGTGACAGTATTAGACGTTGGTATCTAGCTAATCCCTTCTCGTTCAGGAGGGGTTATAATGGATCAACTTGATACTGAGCTGACAGTATCCTAAGGCTTTGAAGGATTTTATGCTCCGTCAGTGCGGCTCATTGATTTAAAGTATGGAAGCGCCGTCATACGTGACACGGCGTTCACGAGAGATGAACCAAGTATTTTAATTAACTTTATGCTGTATTATCATATATAGTGGAGGCCAGGATCATGAATGTTTAAAGACACCAGAATTAACATGTACCAGGACAACGTTACAGGTCCGAAATAGACATATGAAGATTTTATTGTATGGATGACCTTAGAAGCTTTATCACTAACGAAAGGTCAAAACCGTTAGACTGTTTGAAGAAACCATGAGCCTACTAGCACTGTATTTCCTATCATTGATCCATGCATTTTTATGAACTGTGAAACCACTATGAACGTACTGTCTCGTATAATTTATTGTCTACGTGATTCGTCCAAAAATAAATATGTTGTTGCCAGTCGACATAACGAGTTCGTTCATACCCGTATTGGCACTCGTTGACGTGCCTGATTGTTATTGAAGTCCTTCCTTCACGTTCCAGGAAAGTAACATTCGCGTTATTATTTTCAAGTCCAAAAAGCATCGCCCGTGTTGGACCGTTGTCACTACGACACAATCAACATCCTCTAGTCAGCGGTTCACACCCGAAGAAAAGCGAGGCTACACTGGTCTTAACACTTTACACACCTTTGTCTGAGGTCACCCTTTCCTCTCTTGTTCTATTTTGACACTTTCCACTCTTATCCTATTTTTCTAATTTTCTGCGGCCCTCCAATAGTATGTATGAATATGTTATACACTGTTTTTAATATGTCTTGATTTTTTATTTCATATTTATTTATCTCCAACTCATTCTGTCCTCTTCTATTTCCAGTCCCCACTTATATTACGTTTGGGTAGTTTATTGTTCAGTTTCGTTTTTTAGTTTCTTAGTATCTATTGTGTACATCCGGTGGTGGCAGTCACTTCCTTTTCCGGGCACGCTCGCCCGTTCGCGGGCAGCAAAAGTGGTAGCACTTCGACGCATTCAGGGAAGGACCTAGGTTTAATTTTTATATTTATTTATATTCTTATGTGCCCTATCTAGCCTTCACTTTCTTTCCTTTCCCTGACGAAGGCCTTGTGGCCGTAACGTTAGCTATTTTCTTTGTCTTTTGTCCTCGTAAGACGAATCACCTTTTTTCGATTAGTTTTTCACACCCATCCATTGAATATATTATGCAGTTCTCTAGGTCTGTCTATTCTCAACACTTCTTCTATATTTATAGGTAAATTTGATGCCCGCAAATAATCTAATATTCGGATTCTCATTTGATCATACATTTTAACACGAAATGCTCAATACTACTGTCTGGAAGACACTCTGCACAGCAAGGTTCTTCTATTCTGAAACAGCCTTTTCCAAGCTGTAGTCTGAGAACTAGATAACAGAAAAGTACTAGAAGTTAGAGGCTGACAGTGGCTATGTGGCTTCTACAATAGTGGGTCAGTCCGCTGGACGTCTTCTCAGCTATGAGATCTTGAAGTGAAATTTTGAGAGTCCAGAACTGAATCTGAGAGGGCCTTTATACAGTTTCCCAGTCCATTTGTATGATTCAGCCAGAGTTGGATTGAATCTCCCTCGCATGAATCTGATTGGTTTAATCTGTCTCTAGTTGAATCTCATTTTTCTGTTTCGATGAATTTCTCCTTTTCGTTTCTCTGCGCTTCTGTGGCTCTTTTTTCGCACTTCTGATTGGTTGCTTTATTTTTTTTGTCCTCGAATAATTAGGTGATTCCCCCAGGAGTGTGTAAGGGATAGTACCTCACGGTGAGAGGCAGTCACTTCCTCTTTTTGAGGATGGCCTGGATCCGATTTGGTTCCCCCACTCCAGTTCAGCTCATGTATGGCTCCTCGAGTCTGCTTGTGTACGGCAGCGCCACCCCCCGGGAAACGGCTTTGACTGGCCGGCCAAACTACATGAGTAAATTGAAAAAGGGAGGTCCCCCTTAAACAGTACACACAACTGCTGGCCGAACGGGCGGATGATCAATAATATTTTGACAACGGCTTCTAGGGCAGGAGTTGGAAAGGCCTGGTATCGGGCTGAGGGCGCACCATGGACTGTAATGGTAAGCGGCCAGAACCATCCAGAAAGCAATGGCAAACTACTGGATGTACAATGCCAAGAAATCCATAATGGCTAATCTGAATACTACACAAAGATCTGGTGGTGAGGCCCCCAGGCCAGACAGATCATATTTAACTGGGGAAGAGATCGTTGGCAGCGTCAGTACAGGTAATCGTGATGACGGCCAAAAGCCTGACTGTGTTACCACGGAAAACCATGTCATCGGTCTTAGAAAAAATAATCAAAATAGGAACATGGAACGTCAGAAGCTTATACCAAGGAAAACAGTACATAGTGAAGAACGAGATGGAAAGGCTAAACATCGATATCCTGGGCATCTCAGAGCACAGATGGTCGGGCCAGGGACACTTTTCGATTCCATCAGGAGGAACATTCATATACTCAGGCAAAGAGAGAGGAGGTCAGAGCGGCGTCGGCTTCTACCTGTCTAAAAGGACAGCTGCCTCCCTATTAGGATATAATCCCATAAATGACCGCATTGTCACAATCAGACTGAAAGGAAAAAGAAAGAACATCACAATTATACAAACATATGCGCCAACAGCAGCTGCTGAAGAACAGGAAATTGAAGATTTTTACAATGAACTGCAAAATGCATTAGAGAAAGCAAATAAGCAAGATATTAGGATAATAATGGGAGATTTTAATGCCAAAGTTGGAAACGAAAGATTAGAACATGAAAAAAGAGTGAAAGGAAGTTATGGATTGGGCCAGAGAAATGAGAGAGGAGAACGCTTGACAACATTCTGCCTAGAAAACAACCTAGTCATCACGAATACTCTTTTTATGCAACACCCTAGAAGACTATATACATGGACGTCACCGGACGGAAAAAGCAAGAACCAAATAGATTATATCTTAATACAACAAAGGTGGCGATCTTGTATCTCATCCATCAAGACGTTCCCAGGAGCAGACTGTGACTCCGACCATGAACTTCTTGCTGCAAACTTCAAGATCAAATTGAAAAAAGTCGTTACAAGCGACAAAGTAATACGTTATGACACAAGCGCCATACCAGAAGAGTACAGTGTCGATATTCAGAACAAATTTGACATTCTTATGGCAGTACAGGAGGAAATGACACCAGATGAACTTGCTAATAACATCAGAGATGTATATATTACAAATGCACAGAGGTTAATTCCTAAAAGAAGTATAAAGAGACGAGAATACATCTCAGACGAAACACTGAAGTTGGTGGTGGTAGAGAGAAGAAAAATGAAGTCCAAAAAAGATACAGAAAATCAGGAGTTGTACAAGGAATACACAAAGCAGATTAAAAAACGAGTCAGACAAGACAAACAACAATACATAAACGACACCTGCAGGAAAATAGAGGAAATGCGCGAACAGGGATTGAGTAAGAATATGTTTTCTGAAGTAAGAACATTGAAAAACAGCAACTTTAAATCATCACCCCGAGCAATAAACGACAAGAAAGGCGACACTCTAACAGAACGTAAAGATATTCTGAACAGATGGAAGGAGTACTGTCAAGAAATGTATACGGAAATAAACAAAGCGGCAGATAACAACGTCATGAATGAAGCGGAACGTGAACCAGAACCTACCATAGAGGAAGTCCGGAATGCAATCAAACACTTAAAAAGTGGAAAATCTCCTGGTTGTGATGAAATAACAGCTGAAATGATACAGGCAGGAGGAGAAGGCAGCGCTCGTATATACCATGCATTATGCTGCAAGATCTGGCAAAGCGGAATTTGGCCCAAGGAATGGAAACGATCAATTTACATACCCTTGCCAAAAAAGGGCAACCTGAAACTGTGCACAAACTACAGAACTATAGCTCTTATAAGCCATGCCAGCAAAATACTTTTACAAATCATAATGAAAAGGATGCAACAAAAGCTAGAAACAGAAATAAATGAAGTACAGGCGGGTTTTCGACCAGGTAGAGGCACTAGAGATCATATATTCAACATGAGGATCATCATAGAAAAGTGTAGAGAATTCAACGTTGACCTACATACTTGTTTCATTGATTACACCAAAGCTTTCGATTGTGTACAACATCAGCAGTTATGGGCTATTATGAAAAATATGGGATTTCCAAACCACCTTATACAACTCATCGCACTGCTGTACCAAGAACAACAGGCAGCCGTAAGAATAGAGGGGGAAACATCAGAATGGTTTGAAGTACAGAAAGGAGTAAGACAAGGCTGTACCCTTTCCCCTTACCTGTTTAACATTTATGCCGAGAATATCATGAGAAACGTAAGAGATGACCAAGAACACACAGAGTTTGACTCATTTAACATCGGCGGGTACCAGATCCCGGAAATCAGATATGCTGACGACACAGTCCTCCTATCGACCAACCCAAAAGGACTTGAACAATTACTTCTGTCCACCAAAAAACACAGCGAGGCCCAGAATCTATACCTAAACACCAAGAAGACCAAAGTATTGACAACAGACAAAGTAAAGACCAAACCAGAAATTGAAATTGATAACGAAGAACTGGAAAGTGTCAATGAATTCGAATACTTAGGATCAATCATTAACAGCTCTGGCGACTGTGCAGTAGAAATTAAAAGAAGACTTGCAATTGCTTCACATAAGCTAATACAGATGAAAAACCTATGGCAAGGCACAAGCAAAGAAACAAAGTTACAACTGATCAGAGCATGTATATTCCCAGTAGCAACATACGGCTGCGAGACTTGGACACTCAATAAAACAGTTGCAAAAAAGATTACATCATTCGAAATGAAATGCTACAGAAGGATGTTGAGAATACCCTGGACAGAAAAAAAGACCAACAGAGAAGTACTGCACTCACTAAACGTACAGGAACATTGGCTCCTAAATACCATCGCAATAAGGAAGCTGAAATTTTTCGGTCATATAAAAAGACATAATAGTCTGGAAAAAACAGTGATGTCTTTGGCTGATGCAGGTCGACTTGCCCAGAATCGTGATGCGTTCAGAGCAGCTGTAATGGAGACAACGTTCTGGAAAGAATATGTCACATGATGATGATGATCTGTCCGTCGTTTCCCCTACAGTTAAGACTATATAAAGGACTTAGTAATGAATAAAAATACAAACTTGTTGGGAAAACCTGTTTTTAAAAAACGAGGTTCTGAATTAGTCTCCTACCCAGCACAACGAATGTGGCTTACGTGAATGATATGATTACTGAAGAGAAAATCTATAACGTGTATTAAATTCCATTATTTTGAACGCCTGACTCTAGATTAAAAAGTGCGTTGTTTCAACTATTATTATTTATTAATTCAGTCATTACCCTTACAGTTTCATATAGAGCACAGCCTTCAACAATTTTACGTCAAGTCTTCCTGGCATGTGCCATCCACTCAAAATCTTTTCTTGTCTTGTCTACCCATCTCATGTCCCCAATTACCTACTCCTTTCGTTTGTCAATCTCTCTATTTTTCTTACCTTGGGGATTCCATAACGATAACATTGTAATGCTATAAGCTGGTTTCCTCAGTGTTTAACCCTGTCCAACTGTAGCATATCTGGTTCAAATGGTATTTATCTGGCTCTTCCCATCGTATCCACACGTGTCATCTTGTCACACCATGTCAACCATTGTATTATAAGACAGCACCCGTTTATGACAGACTGCAGTTTTCTGGTTGTCGCGTTCTGGTTGTCACTAAGCTTTAACCCAAGAAATAAGTGCCTCCATAGAGATGGGAACAAAATGGCTTACACGGTGATTGTGAGAACACTATCTGATGTGCGCTGTCCTGTGTTTGTTACGACAGTAACTGCTGTCACTGTAGAGTGAACTCTTCAGCTATTTATGTCGTTATAGGATACGTGTATTCTATAACATCGTCATCATTAACCACCGCTACAATGCGTCATCTTGCATGAAGCCTGCATCTAAATATTCATGTGCTTTTGCAGTAGTAGATTCTGTAGCAAATATTTATTTTATTTGATTAATTTGCGAGCCCTATGTACAACCTAACTTTGATCGTCTCATATACAATCTAACTGTAATCGTCTCATATGCAACCATATTTTAATCGTCTCATATGCAACCATATTTTAATCGCCTCATAAGCAACCATATTTTAATCGTCTCACATGCAACCATATTTTAATCGTCTCATATACAACCATATTTTAATCGTCTCACATACAACCATATTTTAATTGTCTCAAATCACATGCCAGAGAATGCAGTATTCCTGGTCTTTATTTGATTTCTCGGAGACACTGGAGAAAAAGGCTCCGGCATTCTGTAACACAGGATGCTATATTTTGCGACACCTTGTGCTATACTTAGATAATAATGTAAGCGAGGCCCCGAATATTTTTTCTAGAACCTGTCAAATACACTTATGAGATTGAACTGTGTGACATTTACTGTTGTTGAATCGAGAAGAATTTAAAACAATACAGGGCCATTACGTTACATCTGAAATCTCGTAAACCATACAGCTTTACATCAAATCAAATACAACTTAAATGTCATCCCAGTTCTCTGAAAGCCTGGCAAACATGCATTTCTCGACATTTCGCTGCGTAGCAACCGGTCTCCATAAGCAAATATTGCAAGCGGATGTTAATGGATTCAGTGATGAGAAAACACAACAAAAGCATCACAAACCCTTACTTATACCTGGAGGCAATCAGAGGCGGCTGTGAAATTCTCGTAGCTGGACTTGGTAATTTTTATATTTAGAAAGTCAGTGGCACGTTATATAAAGTCAGTAATGTTATATAAAGTCAGTAATGTTATATAAAGTCAGCGATACGTTATATAAAGTCAGTGATATGTTATTTGAAGTCAGTGATATGTTACATAAAGTCAGTGACATGTTATGTAGTCAGTGATATGTTATATAAAGTCAGTGACATGGTATATAAAGTCAGTGACATGTTATATAAAGCCAGTGATATGTTATGCAAAGTCAGTGACATGTTATATAAAGTCTAAGCTTTCAGTGACGACGTATTTTATTCAGTTATCACTATTTTTCTGCTTGACGTGGAGCATAGACCTTCGAGAAATACATTCAAAGTCATCATGTCTTGTTCCATCCGTTCAAAGGCTTTCCACGTCAACTTTATCCCCTGTTTGTCTGCTTCTAGTTTTCTTCTCCACGTGTTTTGGTCTCCTTCTTTTATCTCGTAGTATAGTATGCTCTGTTCCTATTGTAACAATGAGTGACCACTATCCAATATTTTGCACCTGGTCAAAGAATAGATATAAAGCTCCCAGAAATAAACATATAAGTATTAAATTTAGAAGTTTCAGAAATTTAAACCATAAACTATTTTTACATGATTTGCGAGCTGCACCTCTAGCCGGTGTTTACTAGCTTTCTAATCCCGATGATGCAATTGCTCATTGGACACGTTTCTTTCATTGTGTGTTTGATAACCATGCACCAGCTAAAGAAGTTCGTGTGAAACGACAGATCAAATCTCCTTGGATCACACAAGCAGTGCTAGAAGCCATGAGGCAGCGAGATCGAACTCACAAAAATAAAGACTTTAACACATACAGAGCACAAAGAAACAAAGTAAAATATTTAATACGCAGAGAAAAGAAAACAAACTTTAAAAATTTAGTTCAGAACAAAACAAACAGTAAAGATATGTGGAAAGCAATCAACACTGGCAAACAAACGAAATTAACCAGACTCGTTAACCCCCAATTCCTCATTTTCTTGTACAGACTTCAGCAATTACTTTCAGACAGAAATAACCTGTCTTATATCTACGATACCAGATTCCCCTTGTGACCTAGGCCAACTGTCAGTATTATGTGAGAACAAATGCACAAACACAATCCCATCCGACATTCCGTTTATGACAGTTAATGTGTAACTATCGTCTAGGCCTTAAAGAGAATAACTCATCAGGACTTGACGGAATCAGTAATCGACTATTGCGCTCTGCTGCGCCTGTTATTAGTGATTCACTCACTAACATACATATACAGTCTATGTATCGCAAAGAGTTACTTTCCGTCGTACTTTAAAGTCGCTAAGGTAAATCCTCTTTTCAAACCTGGTTCCTCCGATAATTGTAACTTTGTTAACTATAGGCCAACTCTAATATCATCGCTATCCAAACCACTGGAAAAACACAAACATAAAATAACACTACAACACTTAGTTAACAACGACTTGCTAAATGATAGTCAGTCGGGGTTTAGACCTAAACATTCATGTCACACTGCTCTAAGATGATAGACAACTGACACCTAAATATTAACAACGATAACATGTGTGGGACAGTCTTTGTAGACTTTAAAAAAAGCATTGATATGATAGATCAAGCTATTTTAATTAGAAAACTAGAAACATCAAAAGTAAACTTTCAACAGGCGACAATAATTAAATCATTCTTGTCAGACAGAAAACATGTAGTTTCTTCCAATAACTCCTATTCCAACCCAGCCGTAATAAATACCGGCGTTCCTCAGGATTCTGTACTTGGTCCTCTACTATTTGGCATATACATTAATAACCTGCACTGACCAAGCAAGCGGCACAGAAAGTTTACCAGTTAGCTAAAATCAAACATTTCCTAGATGAACACGCACGAAAATTTTTCTATATATCTCACATACAAGCAAACCTTGACTATTGCTCCACAATCTGGGTCCAACACAAAGAGACTCCGTTCACTTCAAAAGTCTCTGACAACTGCCTAACTCAGTGTGGAAGAAACAGGTCTAATTAGACATATTTTCTCGAGTCTGAGAAAATCTCTCCGTACCATACCTTTTTCAAAGTCAAAATACACATTGTTAGAATGCATTTTGACATTTAATTCTGTTATATTTAGATTCAGGAGATGCTAAAGTATCAGAAAATGGACTAATCCCAAAATCCTTATTTTTTTTATTTAGACCAAAATTTCGCCCCCGTTCCTCCCCTTAACAAAGTGCAAGTGTCCCAACCTAGGCTTGACTTATTCAAGAAAAGCTTAGCGTACTCTGCTGCTCATCTTTGGAATTGTCTTCCACACAGCCTAAGAAACTACCTCAGTCCCTATTCATACAATCGTAGACTTTTCGAATACTTTAAGAATTCTTTTTACATGCCCCCCTAATCGGATTATCTTTTCTTATAATATCAACTGTAGGTTCTAATGACGATGTTTGTACTTTTCAACATATGTTATGTTATGCTTATAAGTAGTTAATGACAGGAAAAACAAGAAAGCAGATTTAAACAGAAGCAAAACCAGAAGCTCCAAAGACAAGGCTCATGAAGTGTACATAGAAGCAAACAAAGAAGTTTAAAAAAAACTTAAAAAAAGACAAGAGGAAGTATATTGAAGAGTTGCAGCCAAAGGAAATATGAGGGACCTGTACAACAACACAAAGAAGCTAACAGGGAAATATACGCACGCAAATGGCCTCATAAAAGATAAGAATGGAAAATTGCTTAGTAATATGCAAGAACAAATGAAGAGATGGACAGAACATTTTGAGGAACTTCTCAATAGACCAGCTCCAACTAATCCCCCCGACATCCAGCCAGCAGAAGAGGAGCTACAAATCAGCTGTGAACGACCAAGTAGAGAAGAAATAAAGAAAGTCATAAAGCTTCTGAAAGATGGAAAAGCACCTGGTCCAGATGGCATTCCAGCAGAGGCCATCAAAGCAGATATTGATACCTCTACAGAGATATTATTACAGAGATATTATACAAAATACTAGGCAAAGTCTGGGAGAGAGAGGAAATACCAGCAGAATGGAAGGAAGGTTATCTGGTCAAGTTGCCTAAGAAGGGAAATTTACAAGAGTGCACCGATTATAGAGGAATAATGTTACTATCACTGCCAGCAAAAGTATTAAACAGAATCATCCTTGAGAGATTAAAAGAGTCCACAGACAGTCAGCTGAGAGATGAACAAGCAGGTTTTCGACAAAACTGATCCTGTACAGGCCTGATAGCCACATTGAGAATAATAGTAGAACAAAGTCTGGAATGGAATTCATCGCTTTACATCGGATTCGTGGACTACGAAAAGGCATTTGACAGTGTAGACAGAGAATCACTTTGGAAACTGATGAGGCATTATGGTGTTCCCATGAAGATCATTAACTTAGTAAGGAAGACCTATGAAGACATGACATGCAGGACAACTTACAGAACCGTTTAGGATAAGAACGGGAGTGAGACAGGGGTGCCTCTTGTCTCCATTTCCTTTCTTACTAGCAATAGATTGGATTATGAAAACATCGACATTACACAACACAAATGGAATCCAGTGGAATCTGACTAAACAGCTTGATGATCTGGATTTTGCAGATGACTTGGCTTTTCTGTCCCATAACCATAATCAGATGCAAGAGAAAATGAAAATTCTCGATGAGAGGTTACAACAAGTGGGCCTGAAAATACACAGGGAAAAGACAAAGATTATGAGAATAAATGCAACAAATGATAACAAGGTTGAACTTGAAGAAACACCACTAAAAAATGTAGAACTATACACATATATTGGCAGTAAATGTACAATCATACGCATATTTTGGTAGTAATATAGACAAAGTTGGAGGGACAGACAATGATATCAAAATAAGAATACAAAAAGCAAGAGGAGCTTTCATTGCATTGGGAAACATATGGAGAACAAGAGAAATCGTCCAACACAAAAATAAGAATCTTCCTCAATTGTCAAGTCAGTCCTATTGTATGGCTCTGAGACATGGAGAGCAACAAAAACAACAACTAAAAAGCTACAGACTTTTATAAACGGGTGCTTAGAATAGAAGGACTGAAATGGTATGACAAAGTCACAAATGTGGAATTGATGACAAGAACCAGACAAGTGCCAGTGGAACAAAAGCTGAGAAGAAGACACTGGCGATGGATCGGACACACATTGAGGAAACCTGTTGATAGCATTACATGGCAGTCCTTGTTCTGGAATCCACAGGGAAAGAGAGGCAGAGGTAGACCAAAAAAACACAGGGAGAAGAGATCTGGATACAGAAGTGGAAATGATGAGGAAAACATGGAAAGAACTGGAGCGGATGGCACGGGACAGGAAGACATGGCATGTGTTTGTTGAAGGCCTATGCTCCCCGAGGAGCTAGAGGGTATTGACTGATTGATTGATAAGTAGTTAATGTAAATTTTACTACGAGTGTGCTATTTTATTTTACTTTACAACGTTGAATTCCTTGAAATTGATATGTAAAATGCATGACAGAATAAATGAATTCAATATGAAAAGTGAGAGAAAAGAAGGGCAGAATGTCCTATGTGCCCAATTCTCAACACTTTGAAAATAAAGTTCGTTCATTCGTTCTTACCGTGGGTATTCCAGAACATGAGCTGCATTGTAATGCCATAAAACCGGTGTTCTCACTGTGTGTTCTATCACAAGCCAAAACCTGTCACACTTTTATCTCTAACAGTTGTGGTGGGTTTTGATGTTAAAAGAAAAGTAGTCAGTATATGTCTACAGAGTGAGGTAAGCTATGCAAGTCCCTGAGTCTAATAGTTGAAGTTGATGTTCTCAGGGTACCTGACTGCTACCACCCTACGATCTCACTCTGCGATTTATTTTGGGTAACTAGTGTTTGTGATGTTAATTTATATGGCTTGGTGTCTAGGGTAATGGAAATGTAGTGATAATTTCGTTAAACAAATACACACGTAAATTACTAAAATTAAATAAACAAGACTGGGGTTAAAGATATGATATATATATGTACATACAATTTAATTTCCTGTCCCTCAAATTTTTTAGGACAGGAATGTTTAACTTAAAATGAAATTATGGTTTTATCAAATTAAATACACAAGAAGGACATTTGTCCAATATATTTTAATATGTCAACGTTTCTAAACTGTTATTCCCTGGTGGAAAAAACCCTGTTATACGAAGAGTCAATTTTGGAAAACTGGTTTTCACGTCATATCACAAACTGTTACTGAATAGGGTGGAGATTAAATATATTTGAGTCTGCATAAGCCCGCAAGATATAGGCTTATCTTAGAATCCTTGTAGACCCTGGATGACGGGTTCGAGAGCACTGCACACTTCTCCACTGCAGTGTATTCTGGAAACTGCGAATACTTGTATGATTGGATAAAGAAACAACCGGTAGGTTGCCTCAACGTCTGCAGCTCCTACTTCTGACCAACTTGAACTGGGCGATGTAACCCTGAAACAAGAGGAACAGGCCTTCCTAAGTCCCTCGTTAATGGTCTCCACCACTACCAATTTAACATCATTAAACAAGTATTGTGATCAGATAAAATAGCTAACTAAATTAGCTACAGTCTTTAATTTTATTGTGACTTCTTCATAAATAGTGGGTATCTTCTTTTCCACATAGTCTCAACGCCCCTGTCAATATACATCATCTTCTTCTGAAATACAATCTTTTCTTTTCTCAAAGGTTAATATACAAAAAGGCCTGCCAGTGAATTTCTGGTCTTACAGTCAAAATATGTATGATAATATTCAACTCAAATTTAGTTTGATTTGCTTCCTAAGACATGCCTCTGCTCCTAGTATGTCGCAATCTTTCACAAAGGCAACATGTCGTACACACACAATGTTATGGCGCCCTATCTGGGTTGGCCTCTACATCAAATAATGTATTAAAAAGATTATTCATCTTACCGCAATCAATGAAATAATCACACACTCTGTTAAGGTTTAACAGGCTGTCAATGGTCACTTTCAGACAGCTGCTGCTTCAGACGCAAAGGCAATTTGCTTATTACTTGCTCTGAACCTTCCGTGTATGAAAAATCTCTCTCAAGTGGCACCTTGCATAGCAGATGCGGTAGTTTTATTTCCCTCTATGTCTATTCTAACATTAACCAATCAGTTTAAACTACAACGAGGTCATTTATTTTTTGAAAATCCCAAACATGTATTTACGCTTTTCAAATAAGTTCGTCAGTCGCTTTAGGTTGGCAAAAATTCAACTCTACGTCCCCCTTCCTCCGAGTAGTGTCTATCAAAAAGAGGCAAGTCAATGTGACTCGTTTCCAAGCAACGACTAGAAAAATGTTACTTTTAAAGTGAGCTGGGACATCAGTGTGATCGTCTGTCTCTTTTGTCAATTTTATTTTATGCGATAACTCAGTCACTTTTGACGCTATCTAAAAGATGAAAAGTGATTATTAATCAGGCTAATGTCCTTTATCTATCAAGTAGATTTTCATCTACGTCTTTATCTAAGTTTTCATCTTCGTACTTTTCTCTTTCTTTATAAGTCTAGATACGTTTTTATGGGAAATAGTATAGTATTGAATAAACATCATTATTGCTTTTAATTCCATTCTGTCTTTTCCTTTTTATTCGTCCTTCTATAGAATGCATTACATTATTTACGTTTTCTGTCTTTCTTTAGTTCCATTCACTCCCCTGCACTCATGTGTTCGTTAGTTTCAATTTGAAAAAATACCCAAGTGGGTTTAGACTTTTTCCATACTAACCCCCTCTCGCGCTATACGTCTCCCATCTTTTTGAAGACGAACACGTGTTGGCCTCTTGCCAAAACGGTTTCATGTTATATTTAAAAATTAGTACGGAGCAACGAAAAAGTCTTTTGGTAATCGGGGATGGGTACCCTCGCGGCGTTAATAGTTTCAAAAACGTAATCATCTCTCTGGCGTTTTTGAAAATGCGACGTTCTGAAAAACGACGTCTAACGACACAGTCGCATGTTGTAACTAATAATAGATTCTTAGAATACGTTAGTTAGAAAAAAAAATCAAGGAGTGTCCAATTTTTGCATTAGATTTTATCGTCCTTGACAATTTTCAAATTCTTATAGTAGCGGGTTATAAACGGTTAATACCAACAGAAAAAGAACAAATGAAGAGATGGGCTGAGCACTTCATGGAGGTGCTAAACAGACCACCACCAACAGTAACACCTGATTTTAATAATGAAACACCCACAACCACCTTGCCAATAACTTGCAATGAATTCACGCTGGACGAGATCAAACAAGCCGTTAAAAAATTAAAAAATTTTAAAGCTGCTGGAGTTGACGAAATTTCAGGGGAAATGATTAAAGCAGTTAATGACAACAACCTCTTGAGAATTTTAGATATTATAAATGAAGTATGGAGAGAAGAACAACCACCACAACAATGGAAAGACAGTATTATTGTAAAGTTACCGAAGAAAGGTGATCTATCAGACTGTAATAACTGGCGTGGTATATCTCTATTATCAGTACCTGGAAAATTATTATGTTGCATGATGTTAGAAAGACTTAAATTGCATGCTGACGAAAAGATCAGAGAAGAACAAGCGGGTTTCAGGCCGAAACGATCATGTATTGATCAAATATTCACACTAAGAACAATTATAGAAGAATCAGTGGAAAGGCAATCGCCACTTATTATCACCTTCGTCGATTTTCAAAAAGCCTATGATAGTCTACACCGCCCATCATTGTGGAAGATACTTACAATCTATGGTTTTCCAACAAAATATGTGAATATAATCAAAGCGCTATATGACAATGCAAGATGTTGTGTTAGAACAAATAAAGGGAATACAGAATGGTTTACAGTAGAAACAGGGGTGAAACTAGGCTGTATTATGTCACCACTACTTTTTGGAATAGCTATTGATTGGGTTATGAGAAACTATACCCACAATGAACAATTAGGTATAAAATGTACAAATGGAAAATTCCTGGGGGACCTGGATTTCGCAGATGATGTAGCATTCTTAAGTTCAACACCAAGACAATCCCAAGAAGCAATAAATAATTTGTGTCATCTCTCGGTTAAAATAGGTCTCCAAATAAATGCCTCTAAAACTAAAGCTATGAACTTTTCTAACGAGACCTTTGATATCATCTTGAACGGGGACAAACTACAGAAAGTTGAAAGTTTCAATTATTTAGGCAGTAAAATGACTCAGGATGGTGACACAACAAGAGAAATCCATACTAGAATTGCTTTGGCAGCTTCAATAGAAATTACGATCATTGAATATACATACCAAGCTTCGTCTGTTTAATTCAAATGTTATCTCAGTGTTAACATACGGCTGTGAGAGTTGGAAAATAACAAAATCATTGGAGAACAAGCTGAATACGTTCGAGAACAAATGTCTTAGAAAACTCATGAACATCAGTTGGAAAGAATTCAAGACTAATCGACAAATAAGAGAAGACTCTAGGCAGAAATATGTCTCCGACTATATAAGGAAAAGACGATGGTCATATATCGGTCATGTCCTACGAATGCAAAACAACAGAATACCACTACAGGCGCTCACTTGGGTTCCTGAGGGTAAGAGGAAAAAAGGAAGACCAAAAGAAACACTCAGAAGAACAATAATAAGAGAAGGAAGAACGTTGGGCCTAAATAATGTGCAAGAGCTAAGAGGAGTGGCGTCACAACGAACAACCTGGAGAGCACTGGTTTCTGCCTTATGCGCCGTGTTTGGTGCTTAAAGAATTTATTATTATTATTATTATAAACGGTAACTTTACTCACTAGAATTGGACTTTTGAAAAATATGAGCCAGGTAGGGCAATGGTAGCTATCTTGGCGTATTGGAACAAAATTCAAATACAGTATTATCATTATAATTTGAGAGGGAGGGTTAAAAACGGTGCATTTTATCACAACAGTCCCTAACTGGTGATCGTACCATACCACTGTAAACTTCAACAAATCTTTCTGTGTCTCTTGGGGCCTCACATTTTCTCATGTGTTGAATTTTTAGAATTATTTAACTAAATTGTTTGTTTTATTTCTTCGTTCCAACTTCAAAACACGTTTTATTGTTAATTATTTTGTTGTTGTTGCTGCTTCAACAGGAACAAGGAAAGATGTTTTCACTTACTTTCAGAACAGTTTACGTTATTGTAATACTAAGTTTCAAGGTAACGGCAGAATGCGATAATCTGTCAGAAGGCAAAGGACCATTGAGCAAAGCCAGAAAAGACATGGCTCGTCTTCTGAAGAACATCACAGGTCATCCAGCACTTCAGGACCGCCTATATCCAGTTGATCCGGAAGGCGAGATTCCCCTGTCCGTTACAGTGACGGTCGCCCAGGTACAATTTTGGCTTTGTTACTATTTATAAAAATGTAAGACACTAAACAAGAAACAAAAAATCTCGATGACAATACAATAATCAGCCAATTATTTAATAATTTAATATTGTAATTATGACATTATGAGTAATTAAAGTGTTTCGTAAAGAAATGTAAACAAATCAGGGGCCATAATCAAGTTAATTAAAAATTCAAGAGTACGTGGTGTGCTTTATTTTGTTCTATGCGTAAAACAAGGCAGTACTCAAACAAGTGTCTAGCTAAATCAAGGAAAACAATCCACATTATAAAATTATGAATCAAGGGAAAGTCGAGTTAGATCTCTAGATGGCCTTCAAATTGAAGACATTGATTGCACCAATTTAACAGGCACAAAGCCATGTAATATTGACGCTCTAAAAGAAATTGATCGCTTACGAAATTTTAGACCAGATTTACATTAAGTAAAAATATTGTTTATGTTTTAGTATGTCATAATTTTTCTAACACTAAAAAGAAGAAAATAAAAAACATAAAAAAATATTTTAAACACACGCTTTTAATGCACTAAAACCCAAAAATTATTTTTCAAGGAGTTTATAGCTTGCAGTCAAAAAATGTTACATCAAATTGACAAGAAGCGTGGGGCTCTGATTCTGCATGAAATTAACGTCTGCTTTATACTTCATTAGACACTTATGGATAAAATATATGATAAGCGCTTAAGCGCCCCATGCTTTTTTTTTTTTTTTCAATCTGATGTAATATTTTTTTACTGCAAGCTACTCGTATAAACTAGTTGAAAAATTATTTTTGGATTTTTATTGCATTAAAACCGTGTGTTTAAAATATTTTTTATTACGTACGCCAACCATTTAAGTCTTTCTGTGATTTACTTACAACACACATGACACCTAGCAGTCTTCACTTTCGCCACTACATACATATATTCTACAGCTAGTGTGGAGCTTAGTAGATAAGACGGGAGTGGCAAAGCATGGCGTGGAATTCTTAGTACATCTCGAGACAGCAAGGATAAATCACTGAAACAGAATCGCTGAAAATACTCTTGCTTCTGTTACTTTTCTGTTATCAAGTGTCATTCTTCTGACATTATTTCTTAAGAATTCCTATCATTTACGCTTTTTCCTGATATGCCTACCACACACGTGTCAAAGAGCAGTATTCACCAGCGCCATTGTATGCTACTGCTGCGATACTAATCAGTTCAAAAACATTCCTGGATATCCTGTTTGGAATAGCCACAACACGTCAGTTAATTAACGTAAGTTGTTTCCATCCTGGAAAGCCCTTTGACGTTTGTTATCATATTATTTTTGTTTTTGTGGTTTTTGTTTTTACTGAAGCCTTAGCAGCTCAGAAATAGAAGGATTGAAAAGTTGCCTTATAATAGTAGAAAAACCTTGAGAGTTCAGTAACTGCAGACGCAAAAAAATATACATGTAATTTGGCATTTAGTATTTACCAATATTTCCACGGCTTCCAATGATAAGTACCGTACTGCACAGTTCGTGCATTTTTTTTAAACCAGAATTCTGATAGTTCAGGAAACTGAAGGTTTAGTTAGTAGAAGATGAACATTTCAACATTTTAATAATTCATAAAAGGAAAACCTAAAACAATGTTAACATATTCCCTCATCATCACTTCCTTTCTCGTTCATTATAGAGCACGGAACCACCACTGCAGCTAGCCTATGTGCACTGAGCTTTCGTCAACACACATGCCCGTGTAGCAGTGTTTATTTCCTTGCGTCAATGTGTTGTACATGATGAGATTGTCAGCCCAATGCACAATCTCATATTAATGCCCCTCTACGACATGGCTTGAGGGAAGAGTAAGCTTACACTTTCTCTGTCTCCTTAGTGATACCCGGGAGCCACACGGGACGTTTACGTCTTGTAAACCTCTTGTAACCGTCTTGTAAACCTCTTGTAACCGTCTTGTAAACCTCTTGTAACCGTCTTGTAAACCTCTTGTAACCGTCTTGTAAACCTCTTGTAACCGTCTTGTAAACCTCTTGTAACCGTCTTGTAAACCTCTTGTAACCGTCTTGTAAACCTCTTGCAAAAACCGTCTTGTAAACCTCAGGTTTCACAGTATTAGGAATTTGGAGAGAGGAAGTCCCAAATTTCACTAGCTTAAGATTCGTCATCTTTCCTCCCTCCGTCAAATATAGGTCTTTTCAAGTCATCCTTTGTGATCTACCGTATGCCGGACTCAAGGTCTGGGTAATGTAAATGGGAAAATTTCAAAGTCTAGGTACAGTAGTCTTGTGACATGCATTTGTTTGAGTTTTCAAAACATTCAGAGTTAAACAGTAAAAAGCTGAATTTATAGAAGGTATGAGTAGTATAGCAGACGCAAAACGAGGCGGATTTCTGGTGGCGCGTGACTTTTTATATAAGGAAAATGTGGTGGCGCGCTGTGGTGGCGCGTGACTTTTTATATAAGGAAAATGTGGTGGCGCGTGAATTTTATATAAGGAAAATGTGGTGGCGCGGTGTGGAGGAGGAGAGGTCTTGTTATATAGTAATATATAAGTTCAATAATGGCGGGTATGTTGTTGTCCTGGTAGTGTGTTGTGTGTTGATTATTTTACAAACAGTTATACGTATATATTACAGACAGGTAGACAATATTTAGATTACAATATGTAGACGATATTTATATTACAACAGTTAGACGTATATTTACAACAGTTAGACGGGAGCCGCGCTAGCGTAGTGGTTACAACACCGCTCTGGCGACCGGGTGATACAGGATCGAACCCGGGCGACATTTATTTAGATTACAATATGTGAGCCGAGCTGCAATGGGAAATCGGCGAGAATGGCGAGGGACACCTGTCTCTGTAAAAGAAATAAAGGGATACTCACGTAAAATCAATGTCAGGTTAGACATAAATAATAACCTGAGATTTCGCCTCGAGTGTTAGCGGGCGTACGCAAAAAAAAAAAAAAAAAAAAAACAGTTAGACGATATTTAGACATATATTTATATTACAACAGGTATATAGACATAGGTAACAAAGAACTTAGTTAATATATTTTATTTTTCAAATAACATTATCATATAGTGGCATTGTATAATATTGGCAAATAACACATAGGATCACAGATCGGCTGCCATCAATGGTACCTATACCTTGTAGCGGTATGGCAGTTTGCGTACCCTGACAATCCCCAGAGCTATGCCAGTGGGAGTTTTACTCCTGGTAGGTTCAACCAAGCTGGACTGGTCTGTGTGGGTAGGGGTCAGACAAAAGCTGGTACCCTGGTCCTCCAGGTTGGGGGTTTTAGCATAGGGCTGACACCCCTGTCTGTGTAAAAAAAACAATGAAGTTACGGAAACAACAATAAATGAACAAACTTTGCTGCGGGATGGACATTCGGAGTCTGTGGCTCGTATGACTGTCAGTGGTGAAAGCCGAAAGGAAGCCACTGACATGAAAACGGATGTCCTGACCGCAAAACAGGATACAAGAATAGGTTTTTGGAATGTCAGGACAATGTACGAGACAGATAAACTGAGACAGGTCACGGCAGAAATGAGAAACTATAGGTTACACATTCTGGGGATGGGCGAGAGCAGATGGACAGGGGCAGGAAAAGTTAAAACAGCAACAGGAGAAACAGTACTTTACTCTGGAAGAGAGGATGGACAGCACAGTGAAGGCGTAGCCATTATTCTACAGAAAGGAATGGAAAGGACATTACTGGAATGGAAACCCATCAACAACAGACTGATAAGATTAAGATTGAGAGGGAGATTCACCAACACTAAAATAATACAATGCTACGCACCAACGAATGATAGCGATGAAGAGGTCAAGGATGAATTCTATCAACAACTGCAGAAAGAAATGGAAGACACACCTAGATATGATCTTGTTATAGTAATGGGAGACCTCAATGCGAATGTTGGTACACACAATACATATAATGAAAGAACAATGGAGAAATGCGGCAGCGGAACAGCAAACAAAAATGGGGATAAACTAATAAGTTTCTGTAGCATTAACAACCTGGTCATTGGAGGAAAACTCTTCCCACATAAAGAAATTCACAAATTAACATGGGAATCACCAAATGGTCAGGACAGAAACCAGACAGACCACATCATGATTAACGGTAGATGGAGACATGCATTACAAGATGTGAAGGTAAGAAGAGGTGCAGATGTGGGAAGTGATCACCATTTAGTAGTAGCAAAACTGAAAGTGAAACTAAGAAGGGCTGCACCAACTGTAACTACACAGAAAAGGTTTGACATCATCAAATTGAAGGACTCAATTACCAGAAAAGCTTTTGCGGCCGACATAAAGAAACAATATCAATTTGCCAAAAGTCAGGAAAAGACATTGACAGATGATATAGACCAGAATTTCAACACCATTTCAACAATATACAAAGAAAGGAGCAAATCATGCTTGGGATTCCAGGAAAGGAAGAAGCAAGACTGGATAACACCAGAAACATTAAACACCATAACGATGAGAAAGGAAATGAAAAGAAAGAAAACAGAAGCGAAGTCCCCCAGGTTAAAGCAACTATATAGCGAACAGTACAGTCAGCTGGACAAGGAAGTTAAACGCCAAACCCGAGCCAACAAAAGGAATTTCCTAGACGATCTTGCAAGACAGGCAGAGGAGGCAGCACTGAGAAATGAACAAAGCACAGTATACAAAATAACTAAATTCATCAGCGGAAAACGAGGTGCAAACAATATGACATTAGTAAGATATAAGCAAGGTAATCACATCACGACAGCAGAGGGACAGGAAACAAGATGGGCAGAGCACTTCAGAGAAACTCTGAACAAGGAACCACCAGAGACACAATTGAATGTTCCTGAAGCTGAAAACGATCTAGATGTGAATACAGACATTCCACGAAAAGAAGAAATCATCACAGCAATCAAAGGGTTAAAGAACGGCAAAGCTCCGGGCCATGATAACTTAAATGCAGAGCTATTTAAGACAGACCCTGAGCTAGCAGCAGAACTATTAGAACCACTATTTGCACAAGTCTGGAAAACGGGGACAACACCATCAGAGTGGAACAAAGGAATAATTGTCAAATTGCCCAAGAAGGGAGATCTTGCAGACTGCAATAATTGGAGAGGAATCACTCTTCTCTCAGTTCCAAGCAAAATACTAGGCAGGATAATTATACAGAGAATTTCAAAGGCAGTAGACCACAAACTGAGGAAAGAACAAGCAGGATTTAGAAAGAACAGGAGATGTGTAGATCATATATTAACTCTCAGGAACATTATAGAGCAGTGCTCAGAATGGCAAAGACAGCTTTACATTAATTTTGTTGATTTTGAAAAGGCTTTTGACAGCATACATAGGGACAGTTTATGGAAAATACTGAGGGCTTATGGAATTCCAAGCTGCATAGTGTCAATCATAAAAAGCCTCTATGCCAACTTTACGTTTAGTGGTGGGCAGAGCAACCTAACCTTTGAGGTGAAGACAGGAGTACGACAGGGATGCACCTTATCAACCACTCTATTTTTAACAGTTATAGACTGGGTGATGCGCCAGACAACAGAGGGCAGTCCAAGAGGAATAAGATGGACAACATTTTCTACATTGGAAGATCTGGAATATGCAGACGACATTGCACTACTAGCACATTCACATCAACACATCCAGGAAAAAACGGATAGACTTAATAAGTTTAGCCAGCATATATATATATATATGTATATATGTATGTATATATGTCTAAATAACACACCCAACATCACACAAAAATCCCCCCTAACCTACACCCGCCAGCTACATTACACCCATGCGTCGTCACCCACGCCAGCACAAAAAACCTCCACTCGTTTCAAAAAACCCTCTTAGTAACCTACTAACCCGCCATTATTGATGTTTTATATTTTCCGTCATTATCGATTTTTTATATATATATATATGTATATATGTATGTATATATGTCTAAATAACACACTGGCATGTGCTACATTGAGAGCTAGCGAGTTATAATGATGAGAACTAACTGTTGAAACAATGACCTTCAGGTATTCGGCGTGGACGAGGCAAGAGGAACCGTCGATTCGTTTGTTTCCTTTAGAGTTAACTGGAATGACACAGACGTGACCTGGAACCCAGACGAGTACGGTGGCATTAAAGAAATACATCTAGACAACGATAAGTAAGTAACGGGAGCAATGATAGTATGTGTCGTAATAGTAATATAATTAACTGCGGCTAATGCGTATGTATGTTTAGTATAAACTACGGTACGGCGGTTAGTACAAAGTTACTGTGGGTACATTTGTGTTAAAAGTGCTAACTAGTTTTGTGACTTAAATTTAACAGAAAAGAAAAAAAAAGAATGAGAATGAACCGTTTTGCATCGCGCCACGTGCGTTTTTAAGAGTCAATTAATCCAATGTGCCGTAGGTATTTTCCTATGTAGTTGAATTTAAACAGTCCTGCTACGAGAATTTCAGGGGCTGGATTTTGCTGAAGGAGGCTAATATTAATATGTTCAGCTCACCTTGGGAGTACTTAAACGGGGTTAACAGAGGCTAATATATTCAGCTCACCTTGGGAGTACGTAAAAGGTGTTAACAGCTCACCATCAGCTCGACTCCTGGCTATGATATATTTTGTGGCAACAAGTAGAATATGTCATTGAAGATAGTCGACTCCACAAGCAGAACAGAGTATTAGAGTGGCCTTCAGCAGCCACTTTGTGGGAGATTCTGTATGACGATGAGACAGAATACCAAATTTGTGACATAAAAAGTTGCGGTCACATGACAGCACACGAGGAAGACATATCATGACATGGAAAGATTTCAACAGCAGACTTCATGAACAGAATATGAATAGTTGAGCGACACGATCTCCTACACTAGTCAGCATTAAGGTGTCAAAAAAAAGGACTTAAAAAACAAGCAAAGAAACTCAATTAAGTCCAATCATTTTCAAAACAGATAGGTATCAAATGCAACGTGGCAACAAAAAAGTCTTACTCGGTTTTTAACACGGCTACAACAAAAGGTCGAAGGATATGTAACAGTAGAAAACCATAGATGGTGTTATTATCGTTCCTGTTACTATAGAAGCAATAACTTCAACAGCGGTTGTTGTTGTTGCAGTTATTGTTGTGACAGTTGTACAAAAATTATTTGAACAGGAACCAACAGGCATAGTCTTGCGTAGAATCGAAGGATTAAAATGGTATGACATGGTTACTAATGTGGAACTGATGACAAGGTCACTAATGTGGAACTGATGACAAGGTCACTGTCACGGTGGTCATGCTCCTGGGGAGCGAGCCTATTGAAGAATTACCACGATCCGCTAAATTTTTTAGTAAGTTAGACCTATCAAGGGGATACTGGCAGGTGCCATTATCTGAGGCTGCAAAACCCCTTACGGCGTTTGCAACACCAAGAGGGCTGTTTCAATTTAACTATATGTGTTTCGGGTTAGTCAATGCACCCGCCACTTTCGTGAGGATGACGAGGAAGTTACTAGGGAACAGAGACGATGTCATTACGTACATCGATGATATCTGCATGTTTCACGATACATGGGAGCAGCATGTGGACGGGCTGTTCGCCGTGTTGAGGTGTCTGAAGACACATGGTCTCACTGCTCGCCCGAGCAAAGTGTCCATTCGTTACGCAGAGCTAGGCGTCCTGGGCCATATTGTTGGCCATAACATAATTAAACCAGAAGATGGTAAGGTGTCTAAAATTTTACAGTTGCAGGTGCCGAGGACGAAGAGGCAGGTGAAGAGTTTGCTAGGACTGATTAATTTTTATAATAAGTTCATCCCAGATTTTTCGACAATGGCTGAGCCGCTTACTGCACTCACCAAAAAGGGGCAGCCTAACAAAGTAAAATGGTCCCCGGAATGTGAAGAAGCACTGCGTAGGATTAAAAAAGTGTTTTCTAAGAAACCTATCCTGAGATTACCAGATCTAGGCAGACCACTGATTTTACACACCGATGCTTCAGCAGTAGGCATTGGGGCCTGTCTCATGCAGGACCATGGTGGGTCACTCCATCCAGTGTTGCACGTCAGTCGGAAGTTGTTGCCAGCAGAATCTAGGTACTCCACTATCGAGAGGGAGTGCCTTTCTATTGTGTGGGCGGTTTCGAAGCTGGCACGATACCTGTTGGGGCGCATTTTTTCCTTCAAACAGATCACAAACCATTGCTATTTTTGCAGTCGACTAAATCCACCAGTGCTAAGTTGACACGCTAGGCATTATTGCTGCAGCAGTTTAACTTTACTATTTTGCCAACTCAGGGAGTATATAATGTGTGAGGTAGCTAGACGGCTTGCAGAGTCACACTCTACTATCCAAAGAATTTTAGAGATTTCAGGTCACAGGAAGTGTGGAGGATCGCCACCGGCCAGGTCGCCCTAGATGCACCAATAGACATGATGACCGGTACCTCTTGTTGTCAGCCCTGCGCCATCGAACAGTGACTTGTTCCACTCTAAGATGTCAGCTGAGACAAACTGTAAACGTTAATGTCAGTCAAAGCACCATTCGCAGACGTTTACATAAATTTGGACTGGCTGCTCGACGTCCTGCAGTCAGAATCCCTCTTAATCCTGCTCATCGCAGAGCCCGTGTTGCTTGGTGTCGCGAGCACATCCGATGGACAAGGCAACAATGGAGTCAAGTTCTCTTCACTGATGAATCTCGCTTCACTGTGTCATTCAATGATGGCAGGATTCGAGTTTGGAGACGACCAGGAGAGCGATTTACTGATGACACAATTCGAGAGGTGGATCGTTATGGTAGGGGTTCTGTCATTGTCTGGGGAGGCTTCTACAGACACGGCTGGACCCCACGCTACATCATCTAAGGCAACTTGACCGGCCAAAGATACCAGAACGAAATCTTGAGACCAATTGTTTAGCCTGCTCTGGAGGCCATAGGTGGTAATGCCATCCTCTAAGATGATAACGCTCGACCCCATCGAGCTCGTGTGGTGAATGAGTTTATTCAGCAACATGGGATCATCAGGATGGCGTGGCCAGCTCATTCACCTTACCTTTCTCCGACTGAGCACCTCTGGGATGTCCTTGGTCGAAGATTGTCAACAAATCACCCCCTGCCAATGGATGTTGCACAGCTGACTGCATTTCTGCTTCAGGAATGACAAGCTGTTCCTCAGGATACTCTTCGGACCCTTGTGGACTCGATACGTCTACGCTGTCTTGAATGCCTTGCTGCAAACGGTGGTCATACCCGATTTTGAAATGTCTATTTGTCCAATATCTATTGTGTGACTTTTGAAAAGGTGGGTGACACACTTCACAACTTCATTACGTTTGAATGTGTGTTTCCATTTCTTTACGTGACATGTCAATTTGGTATTCAATGAATGCCGTTTTGACTGATACCAATTACGTTTATATCAGATTTGTTTTATGGTTTCAACCAAGGTTTTTCTAAGTGGCCCTTGACTTTTGACGAGTAGTATAATTTAATTTACTATATGTTTGAAATTTGTAAAAGGACTGGATGTACCAAGTATTGATTACTGTGTATGTATAACTATGTAATAGTTATTATGAATGTTCCTTGCACTATGTTTTTGGGTAGACCGGGTGAGGACAGTCCTTGTCATTTTTCACGACTGCCATAACCTGGGATAGCTTACTTTATATTTATGTGGTGTTTTGGGGTATCTTGGAGAATGAAGTATTGACAACGGCAGGATAGAACTATGGCTTTCTCTCGGTTCAGATGAGGAGATGCTGTTTATGGCATATGGTCGTCCCAACTGTCGTAGATTTATGATAGGGGAATTAAGGCATAGATTGGTCCCTTCTAAATAGAAATAGAACAGTTGATAGCTCAGTGGGAGGTAATGTAAAGAAATAGATTTTCACGAGTGAAGTGGTGAAAATTAGTCAGAGTCTGTCCCTGAACTCGAGAAGCTTCTCTCATTCAGCCTATCTCTACAACAGAACTTGGTTAGTCAGACAGTCTACTAGAATATAAATATAAATATAAATATAAATATATATATATATATATATATATATATATATATATATATATATAGATATATATATATATATATATATATATATATATATATATATATATATATATATCACAACTCACATACACATAAGTGACGACAGTTAGACGCACAGACGTGAAAACTACATCAATGGAATATGGATCTTTTGGGACAAGCTGACCGACACACGTAAATAAAGTTATGTAAATTTTATTATCATAAAGAAACTACAACACAACAATATCTTTGAATATCAAAATGGGACCCAAAGATGCAGCAATAGAGAACGCAGTCAGCGACCCATAGCTTGACTGCTTGCGTCAGGGTCAGCGAACCAGAGCTGACCAAGACCCTACTCCACCTCCACGTGGTGGTCCTGGAAACAGGCTGCATCACTGCAGTCTGGCTGAGAGAGTACGGATCGAAGAGGGAAGGCAAACCCGGTCCCAAAAAATGCCGTGCTGAAGTCTGATGTGTCGGCCGAAAGGCGCAGATATCGCAGCTCCGATGTAAACAGACACAACGCAACCAACGTCCTTTTCAGGACGAACGAGGAAGAAGAAGAATATCAAAATCAAATACAATGAACATAGGTTAATGAATTAATTAAAGAGTTAGACTCATAGGTTTAATCCTCCGTCCCTCTGTTGAGACAAGATCCCGTTGATAAATGTCACTTCAATTTTTGTCCAGGTAGTAAAATAATTATGAGATGTAATGTTCACAGTGTACAGTAGCTTGGAATCTTCAATCGTTAAACCGAGCGTCAGGTAAATAAAATCTGTTCAGGATTGATGCGTGATGCCATATGATGATGGATGGTATCCGCATGTCTGGTTTTGTGTGGTGTGCAGATGTGTTCAGTCAAAACAATGTTCATACAAAAATAACAGGGCAATCCACATAGGACGTCAGTAAACTCACGACGTATAAAGTCAATGATTCTTGTAACAGCCGTTGACGTTTTTCTTCATTATTTATTGTGGACGCCACAGTGACAAAATGGTTACGCGAATATATAGGCACATCAAACAGTCATTATCACAGCAACATTCAATACAGCAATAGACGGTAGACAGCATTACAATGATGAGTCAGATGCATGTTATATTTCAAAGTGCTGTAAATGTAGTCAGGTGAAAAACTCCATCCCTTTCTATAACAGCCAGGAGATAACCAGATGTATGAGATCAGTTCACTCTCCTTAGTTTGACTTCAGCAAGACAGACACGTCTGCCGAAGTATAAATAATGTCCTCAAAAATATCCTCTAGATAATAAAGGTTTTCCAAACCTAGTTCATTTAACAAAGTAGCAAGTAATGGTCCTTGGTACCTGCATCAACCGATGCAGTACAATGCAGCGACATGTGAGCTGGGAAAAAACATCTCGTGACGACGACTTTCGAAGACAGGCTATGAATCGAATCGCTCACGACCCAAAATCGATAGAGTTAATGAAAAAGTCAATTTACCTTGCTTTCAATAAATACAGAAATATCACGCCTCCCGGCATGTGCAAATACACTAGAGGTATTATCCCGAATAAACGAAATATCCATAAGAGGACTACACATCCCTGACAGAACAAAAAATAGCGGAGATCCCCTCTTCAACGAGGCATCTCTTTCGCCATTCCAAATCGCTCACTCCACTAGTGGTGGGCGAAAACCGATCGACCAAGAAGCAAGACAAGTCATGCGCAGTCCAGCGCAAAATGACCACAGCTCAAACTTAACTGCATTCGATACCAACGCGAGAAGACAAATGCTTACCGAGAAAAGTGACAATAAATTTCAAGCAGTTGTTGCCCTTGCGTTATAAAATAGATATTGAAATAAAACGATGTTGCGAGAATTTATCACGCAACATATCACCACCTCCTCCCGATAAAAAAAAAAAAATGTGGAACATATTTTTTTTTTCAATATCAAAGAGCATGCGATAAGCGGCTCAAAACGCACGAATTATGCGCTGATAATTAACTAAATTGCCAAACAATAGGCTAATTATAGAGTGTCTGGTGAGGATATACCTCAACAGAAAAATAAATATGTCTCAAAAAAATATTCACATCGGGGAGGTGTCACCAACACACATCACGTTAGCATGTAAACACAATATACGTATGCAAGTTACTATAATCATCATTAAACAGCATACTCTAATATTGTCTTTAAAAATGGATGTACAAATCTGATAGGAAAATTTAAATAGTACATTCTTTGACATGTAATGACATAAGTACATAGTAAAGTTAAACTACATGACGATCCAGGACATATGCTCTGGTATTCCGAGGGTAAGTACACAATCTAGAACTCGTCATGCTTGATACTAGTAAGGTAAGTCCTCAGCTCAACAATGACATTCTGAGAAAGTACAAGCAATATAATGCTAATTAATAACTAATATGCTTCATAAGGTACAATACATTATTAATAATTGTGGCTGTTTAGTAAACTAACGGCCCTTATATTAACTACTCAGTCCTCCTCTATCATCTTAAAAAACGAACAGAAGAAGATGACAACAAAGCACGATAGTGTGTACATATAAAGTAAGTACAGATGTGCTAATCTATTGTAGAAATATAGGTGTGTTATGACTCTGTAATATATGGAAATATAGGACAGAAGTATTAGTTGGAGTCATGTGGGCATCTAGACAAAATGTCAGCCATCACATTATCCGCACCACGGATAGCTCGTACCGTGAAGTGAAAAGGTTGAAGAGCTATAGCATATCGAGTGGATCTCGAACTCTTCAAATTCTTAGTCTGAATAGCTGTAAGAGCTTTCTGATCAGTCTCTAGAATGAAATGTGCGCCCAGGAGGAATCTTTGTAGCTTTAGAATTGACCAAACCATCGCTAACAACTCACGGTCTAAAACCGAGTAGTTCCTCTCTGCCGCATTTAGTTTTCTAGAAATGTACATAACAGGATGCAGAGTATTTGCATATTCTTGCATCAGTGCTGCTCCAATCCCAGTGGATGAAGCATCACTCCGAAGAACAAAAGTCCTATCAAGAGTAGGTAATCTTAAGATGGGAGGAGAAGAAAATATATTCTTGATTTGGTCTAGTGAAGATTGGCATTCTTCAGACCAACGGACCAGATTAGGCGAACCTTTCTTCAACAATGTTGATAGAGGTGCCATGATCGAAGAAAAATTTGGAATAAATCTCCCATAAAATTGAATTAAACCTAAGAGACTCCTAACTTGTTTCTTCGTTTTAGGAACAGAGATGTTCAGTATTTTGGAAGTATTGTGGTCTTCTGTCTTCAAGAGACCATGACCAACACGATGACCCAGGAAAGAGATTTCACCAAAACCAACAAAAGCTTTAGAAGGTTTTGCTGTCAAATTATTCTCACGTAGAGTGGACAGTAAGTCATATAACCCTAAATAGTGATCTTCCCAGGTATCACTGAAGAGACAGATGTCATCTAAGTATGCGATGACATCCGAACGATGTGACAGAATTCGACGCATCATGCGAACGAAAGTGGCAGGGGCGTTCATGAGACCAAAAGGCATAACATTCCATTGAAATAGACCCCTAGGTGTAGAAAAAGCAGTAAGAGGTTTGGCATGCTCTGCTAAAGGCACTTGCCAATAACCTTTAGACAAGTCAAGTTTAGTGAAGAATCTAGAATTAGAAAGTCTAATCAGTAGATCTTCTAACAAAGGCATCGGTTCAGCGTCGAACTTTGTGACCTGATTCAATTTGCGATAATCAACACAAATTCGTATGTTCTTATCCTTCTTCCGGACAATAACCATGGAAGAAGAATATGGTGAAGTCGATGGTTCAATTATATTTAATTGAATCATTTCATCCAATTCCTTTTCCACCTGCGACTGAAAGTGTATAGGAATAGGATAAGGCCTAACCCTAATTGGATTATTGTCGGTAAGAAATATGTCATGTTCTATGACATCTGTGTGTCCAGGAATGTCAGTGAGAACATCCTGAAATGTTTGTAACATCGACGAGACTTGTCGATGTTCGTCACCAGAAAGATTAGGAGAAACAGAAACGTTTTTCCAAGATTTCGTGGAATGTAATGGAACCACTGGAAGGGGAAGGTTGACATCAGAGAAGGTAGCTTCCTCATCCTGTATGACAGACAGGGATGAATAATGACCGTGAGGTGCAGGAGCATCATCCGTTGCCTGGAAAATAGGCAGCAAATAGTCCGGACGTTCGTGAAATTCCGAAAGCATGTTTATGTGGAAAGTTTTATGCTTACCATCAATATCGACCACATAGTCAACATCGGAAATCCGAGAGACTATTGCATACGGACCTTTCCATGCAATAAGAAGTCTATTTTCCCTACTGGGGAGTAGGACGAATGCTTTGTCACCTGGACAAAGTTGTCGTAGACATCTATTCTTGTTAGCAAACTGCCTTGCCTTCTCTTTAGCAATTTCTGATGAAGCAGTTGCTAGCTTACACGCCTCAATGATCTTTTGTCTAAGAGCAATGACATACTCATATGAGGATTGAGTTTCATCGCTAATATCATCGGCAGTGATGAGATCGTGTAATAAAGACATAGGGCCGCGTGGACGCGCGCCAAAGACAAGTTCGAAGGGAGAAAATCCTGTGTGTTCATTAGGGACTTCTCTATAGGCAAAGAGAGCCGCGGGTAAAACCCTGTCCCAATCTTGAGGATGATCTTCAGTTATCTTACCAAGCAAAGTCTTGAGCGTTCTATTCAGACGCTCAACTAACCCATTAGACATAGGATGGTAGATACTACTGAGAGATCGTTCAATATGTAAGGTAGACATTACCTGTGACATAGTGTCAGATATGAGTTGAGTGCCATGGTCTGACAATATTTCTCTGGGGAACCCCAAGCGAGAAAATATCAACCAAAGAGCATCTGCGATATCTGTAGTAGATATGCTCTTAAGAGGAATAGCCTCTGGCCAACGTGTGCACATATCGACACATGTAAGGATAAACTGATGTCCTCTGGCCGACTTGACCTTAAAAGGGCCAATAATATCTATGGCCATTTTCTGAAACGGCCGAATAGGAATGTCAGCAGCCTGGATAGGCGCAGCATGTCGTGGTCCTCTAGATTTGACCTCCTGACATACCTTGCATGATCGGCAGTAAATACGAATGTCCTTATTGACAAAAGGCCAAAAGAAAGCCGCAAGGACTCTCGACTTCGTACGGGAAAAACCCATATGTCCAGCACATTGCGAGTCATGAGCATGTTGTAATATTTGGACTCTCATGCTCTTGGGAACAAGAATTTGCGAATGTGCCGACGTAGTCGAATCTTGTACCATACGTACAAGTACGCCGTTTCTCATTGCAATCCAAGATTTTCTATTTGTATCCTGATTCGGATCACCTTTCTTCGCAAGAACGAAGAATTTTTTTAAAGAAGGATCTTCTTCTTGCAATTTTATGAAAGAGTCACGAGTAATCACTAAGTGACTATCTTGGCTATCAACTTCATTATCACTATTCAGTGAAGTTTCGGGTGTTTGTAGAGCTTGTGCTCTTGTAACTACTGCATTTGTAGCTTGCATGTTATTATCTTCCCAAGCAGCAATCTGCTGTGGGGTACACTCCCTAACTCCGTGAATACGACCAATAATAAGGTCCGCAATAGGATTAGGTAAGAGACAAGCATGCACATCTCCAGTAAAGAAAGGAGTGGCAATGCGAATTACAGCAGTAGGATATTTTTCTAGAGTGCCGCCAAATGTGACACATTTAATAACCCTTCCTGTAGCACAAGATGGATCTACAAGCGATTGTCTAACACCAATAGTGGTGCATCCGGAATCGAAAAGTAGTGAGACCGGAGTATCATTAACAAGACCCGTATGTAGAATTAAAGAACCCCTCCCGTCATGCGCAACAGCAGCAGGAAGAGCGGGAAGTGGGTGACCACAACTCAAAGTAGTTATGGTACCCGGTTCGAATAAAGTACTGCATTGGGGGCATTTGTTTGCTTTCTCAAAGTCAAAAGCAGAACTAGTGACAGCGTCAAAGTTTTTACTATCAACAACATGATTACAGGCTCCCTCAGTTTCCTGTTGTACAGCATTAGCCTGCTGATATCTCTTTTTTTTTGTGTTGAGATCTACCCCGACTATTATTACCTCTGAAGTTATCAGAGTTATTATTATCTCTGCAGTTATTATTGTCTCTATTGTAATTGTTATCCTGGTTCGAATTCCAGTTTCCACGATTACTATCATGTTCACATTGATGCGAACATCTATTTGTTTGGTTCTGAGGTCTTCGGCAGGAATAACCTCTATTACCATATCCTCTTTTGAAATGCTTATGATTATTAGGGTGATAGTAACGAGTACTATCAGGTTGTCTCCAATTCTTCGAAGAAGAATCACTATGAAATTGGTTTCCATGATTTTGACAGAAATTACCGCTACTCTTTCTATCAATATTTTGTTGGAATCTACGAGCAAAGTTTTGACCATACGGAGCTGCCGAAGCAACTGGTAAACCTTCTTTCACCTTAGAGTTACCCATGGTTATGTGTGGGTGCGCAGTTACGTATTGGCAACAGAAATCTTCCATTTCTTTTATTGTTTTAGGTTTACGTTCATGAAGGAAAGCAAGGAAAGACTCATTGACAGACGACATAACTTTGTCTCTAAGTATTAAGTCCATAAGTCCTTCATAAGTTTTTTCCGTCTTAGATAGTTCAACCCATCGTGAGAAAGTAATGCGTATTCTTGCAATAAACTCGGAGAATTCAACTCCATTTTCAGGTAACATGTTTTTAAATTGTAGACGATAGCCGTCTTCGTTAAGCTGATATTTCTTTAACAAAGCGGCCCTGACAACCTCATAATTGTTCTTGTCAGGTTCATCCACCATATTTAATATACTTAGAGCTTTACCTGTCAGTATCCCTGATAACTGATAAACATATTTTGCTTTGTCTATGTTATGAGCTGTACATGCTTGTTCAAATCTGTCCAGATAGAACATTATGTCATCACTGGAAGGACTAAATGTTGGTAACTTAATCTTAAAAGTATCATTATTAGCCTTACCAGAAGATGAACCCTTGTTTGAATCATTACCATTACTCATGCTCGTCAATTTCAATTTTTCCAACTCTAAAGCTAAGACCTTTTCTTCATGTTCCATTTTTGCTTTCTCTTTCCTCTCATCAGACTCTCTCTGTAATCTTCTTTCCTCAGCCTGAGCCTCTTTTTGAAGTCTTTCATTTTCAGCTTCTTTTTCAAGTCTTTTATTTTCAGCCTCTTTTTCAAGTCTTTTATTCTCAGCTTCTAGCTGGAGTTTTCTTTCCTCAGCTTCTGATTCCCTTTTTTGTTTTTCCATTTCCATTTGGAATCTCTTTTCATCCACCTGCATCTGCAGTTTCTTTTGTTCAGCTTCCATTGCTTTATCATATCGAGCAGTTGCAAATTCTTCTAACTTATCACCAGTCTTCCCAAGCAATTTACCCTGCTCAATAAAGTGCTCAAATGTAGACATGATGAGTAATATATAAGTCCAAAACCTGAAATAATTAACTAATTTATTTCAAACCTAAGTGTAACAAGTCTTAATTAAGCACTTGTATATTCACATCACCTTATATTATCCCAGTCTCTGTGGGAAACAAGTCTCCAATCAAAGAACTTGTATATGAAATATCAACAATCAATTCTTGATCATAAGTGCACTTCTCATTCAATAGTGCACGACACTATTCATCATTCATTTATCATCAGTGTAGTAGTAACAGTGCATTAGCATAGCCCATTAACTAATTACTATAACTGTAAACAATGACTATGTAAACACATGCAGAATGTAAACATTGAAAATGTAAACAATACAAACAATGTAAACAATAACAATGTAAACAATAACAAAGATCAGCAACAATACAAAAACTTTCGCAGAAATCAACTAAAAATAAAGCAGAAATTAATGAAATATCACAAAAAATGTGACGATATCTGCGATAGAATTAAACAAAATACATGACACCACAGTGTATAAACAAAAATGTTGTATGAAACTAAATTATAGACAAGAGTAGGCTAACAAATACAAACAAATCAAAACAAAAACTAAAGAATGCGAAATAATAACGAAAACAATATTAAAACATGTCATCACAGCTAACATAAATAGCAACAGAAGTCGCTTAGCAAATTCCAGTATTGGAAATTTGCAAACCTTACAGAAAACGCTCACAATAGACGACCTCTATGACGTGGCATAATCTAACGGAGACACCACCCAACCGAGAACCCGCTGAAATATAAACATATAAATATACAAATAACATATAAACATATAACATATAGAATGAGATGATACACAGAAGACTCAGCAGAAGTATAAGGGCACAGTTTACATACAAACAGGCCACTTAACTTATAGGCTTCCAATCGTAGAACAGCAGAAAAACGGATGTCAATCAACGTCCTAAAGAGCGAAGCTCCAACGATGATGGCACATCTGAACTGCTTCCACTGCTAACACGATGGTACAAGAGCTTCTGAAATACTGTGTGTTGAGTTGTTTCGGCACTTGACCTTCTAATCCAAAAGTAAGTTGATGGAAATCGGTACTTGGCCTTCTTCAGAAAACAACCCGTTTCAACCGGCACTTGACCTTCACAAAAAACGACAGCACTGGAACCTTGACAGCAGCAACTTGCTTGACTTGCGTAAAAGATAACAGCAGTCCGAGTTATCCGGCAACATGTAACAACGCCGGGTACTGTCAAATTCTTGTTTCCGTCAAAAAGTTGAAATTTTGACTTTTACCGGGCAACGCCGAGTACTTTGAAAATTTTGAAGATGTTGACTGTATTGAAGAATGTTAATTTCTTGAAGGATGCTGATGAATTCTTGTTGAAAATGAAGTGGGTAAGGGACCCCGTGTTTGCTGGTACCAGAATCAAACCAGCTTATGGCCACCAAATGATGCGTGATGCCATATGATGATGGATGGTATCCGCATGTCTGGTTTTGTGTGGTGTGCAGATGTGTTCAGTCAAAACAATGTTCATACAAAAATAACAGGGCAATCCACATAGGACGTCAGTAAACTCACGACGTATAAAGTCAATGATTCTTGTAACAGCCGTTGACGTTTTTCTTCATTATTTATTGTGGACGCCACAGTGACAAAATGGTTACGCGAATATGTAGGCACATCAAACAGTCATTATCACAGCAACATTCAATACAGCAATAGACGGTAGACAGCATTACAATGATGAGTCAGATGCATGTTATATTTCAAAGTGCTGTAAATGTAGTCAGGTGAAAAACTCCATCCCTTTCTATAACAGCCAGGAGATAACCAGATGTATGAGATCAGTTCACTCTCCTTAGTTTGACTTCAGCAAGACAGACACGTCTGCCGAAGTATAAATAATGTCCTCAAAAATATCCTCTAGATAATAAAGGTTTTCCAAACCTAGTTCATTTAACAAAGTAGCAAGTAATGGTCCTTGGTACCTGCATCAACCGATGCAGTACAATGCAGCGACATGTGAGCTGGGAAAAAACATCTCGTGACGACGACTTTCGAAGACAGGCTATGAATCGAATCGCTCACGACCCAAAATCGATAGAGTTAATGAAAAAGTCAATTTACCTTGCTTTCAAGAAATACAGAAATATCACGCCTCCCGGCATGTGCAAATACACTAGAGGTATTATCCCGAATAAACGAAATATCCATAAGAGGACTACACATCCCTGACAGAACAAAAAAATAGCGGAGATCCCCTCTTCAACGAGGCATCTCTTTCGCCATTCCAAATCGCTCACTCCACTAGTGGTGGGCGGAAACCGATCGACCAAGAAGCAAGACAAGTCATGCGCAGTCCAGCGCAAAATGACCACAGCTCAAACTTAACTGCATTCGATACCAACGCGAGAAGACAAATGCTTACCGAGAAAAGTGACAATAAATTTCAAGCAGTTGTTGCCCTTGCGTTATAAAATAGATATTGAAATAAAACGATGTTGCGAGAATTTATCACGCAACAAGGATCAATCTTCTTCACAACACAGTGGTCGTTATACAGGTAATGTCAATGTTTGATTTTGTCACTTCAACTGGCTGAAGGTATATGTACTTGGGAAAGAAATCTGGATATTTATGAATCCAGTTACAATTTATTCTTAATATTCTTAGGGTTGGTACTCTGTCTCTTACTGGGTGTAAAAACACGAGACCAGACAAGTCACCTTGAAAAAACCCGATATTATATCAGAATGTTCTTTGATAAAGTATTCTCAGTGCCATATGGAAGCCGCTGGTAAGGTTTAGGGTTTGACCCAAATACTCCAAACAGAACTATTAAGACTATTCTCCAACAAAAACTAAGAAACTCTACTCAATACGAGTGATTCTAGAATTGCCGCTAGAAGTCTTCTAAAGCTGTGGCAGTACTGAGTAAATCTGAGTTAGAAAGATGAGGTATATATATAATAAAGATGATAGGAGATAGTTAATTATCCCCCGAAAACCAGACCTCTGCCAGATGTTAATACCTACGGTGAATTCTACGTTCGGATGCAAATCAAAGCTCTTTCTCACACGCTAGAGCCGAAAACCCGAACTCGCCTTCATTCTTAGATCAGGCATCGGCAATTCGCTAATCAGTGTGAGTTTCCTTCGTCTCTGCTCGTCTTCTAGCGAGCAAAGTCTTTGATCTGCTCGTTCTCACCGTGGTTTAATTACTAACCAGCGACCATTTTACAAGGGGAGTAATACAATTTTGGCTCCCTTGGTTCCGAAATTATCTCCACCTTGATCGCTGTCTGATCCCATTACAACGATCTTCGATCGCTGGTGTAAAATAATACAGCTCACGTTAGCTAATCGGTCTCTGGTAAACTCTCATCAAAGGGAATAGCGAACAGAAAATAAAATTAGGCGTGTAAATTAGAAAGAAAAGACAGATCTCAGAATGTAGGATGGTTTAAGTTAACAAAAGTACGTAGATGAAAGTTGGGTAAAAGAGAAGTGTAGATACAGAAAATAGATATATGAAATATATTTTCTATAATATGTCACACCAACTCCAAAGGGGGTTGGGCGAAGCCTCCTCCGATGGAAGAAAACTACGTTTTCTTTCTTTCGCCGACATTTCAGACTGGCTACGTTGTGTTTTTGGCAACACTGAGATAACTTTACCGTCGAGGTCATGTGACCAGACGGTAGTTGGAAGTAGTCTAGGCGCGAAAGGCCAGTGAGTTTCTAGTCAGCGTTCCGTGTTGACGGACATCTTGTTCCCTTCGCCAGCAAGTCGCTGTGCGGGTTATCATATGGATTATTAGCCGGAGATTGCCATATTTTGTTCTGTTGGATAATTGTGTGTAATTCTGGATCAGTGTAGTGTCCAGTGGATATTATACTCAGGCCGCATATGACAAGTTGTACATGATTATAGTATTGCTTTGTCATAGTTTTTGGGACCGCTAGGATGAGCGATAGTCAGTACAGTGTTTGTATAGTGCCGACATACTGATATGTATGGGGCTATCAGATAAAGTAATTGAGGCAAGTTTCTCTGGCATATATATATATATATATATATATATATATATATATATATATATATATATATATATATATATATATATATATATATATATATATATATATTTTCATACGTTTTGTTGGCCGTGTGAGGCTTGATTTTGTGTGCTGATTTATTAAAGGGAATTTCCTGTTAAAGGCGTTGATTTATTATGTCAGCCATTATGTTGTGGACATGCTCCTAGGGAGCGAGCCTATTATAGAATTACCAGGATTGTTTTGATAAATCCACAGCATAGTTTGGTTCTGACAGTCACTAATGTGGAACTGATGACAAGAACCAGACAAGTGCCAGTGAAGCAAGAGATGAGAAGAAGACGCTGGCGATGGATAGAAAAAATGTTGATAGCATTACAAGGCTGTCCTTGTTCTGGAACCCTCATGGTAAGAGAGGCAGAGGTAGACCAAGAAACACATGGAGAAGAGAGCTGGTGAAAGTGAAAATGATGAGGAAAACGTAGGAAGAGCGTCAGCATATGGCACGTGACAGAAGGACTTGGCACAGATTTGTTGAAGGCCTATGCTCCTTGGGGAGCTAAAGGGTATTGATTGATTGACTGAACAAGCATATTCTACTCGTCCTATCTAATCTATTTATGTTTTCCTTTCAGAATATGGTCTCCAATATTACTTTTGCTCAACGCTGGAGACATCGATTCTTACTGGGTCGAGGCGGACCGTGGTGTCCATCTTTACGCCAATGGGATTGCATCTTTTCTTGCATTTAGATTTTTGAAGTCTTCGTGTTCATTAGATCTAACTCTCTACCCACTGGATACCCAGGAATGTTACATCGCCTTCGGCCCAGATATTAATACTATCACTGGACTTAAAATCGTCTCAACAGAAGTTAAGAATACACACCAAGTAAGAAGATATCATAAGTAACATTAAACGACAGTAAAAGAAAGAAAGGAGGAAAATAAATTAATGAATGAAAGTAAGAACTCAATCATGTAAAAATATTAAGTAAAGTAAGGAGATCTCAGTAATGTAAAAATATTCAGTAAATTAAGAAGATCTCAGAAATGTAAAAATAGATTCAGTAAAGTAAGAAGATCTCAGTAATGTAAAAAAAAAAAGATTAAGTAAAGTAAGAAGATCTCAGTAAAGTAAGAAGATCTCAGTAATGTAAAGATTCAGTAAAGTAAGAAAATCTCAGTAATGTAAAGATTCAGTAAAGTAAGGAGACGTCAGTAATGTAAATATATTTTAAAAAGTAAGCAGATCTCAGTAATATAAATAGATTAAGTAAAGTAAGGAGATCTCAGAAATGTAAAAATATTAAGTAAAGTAAGAATATCTCAGTACGAAAAAATTCAGTAAAGTAAGAAGATCTCAGTAATGTAAAGATTCAGTAAAGTAAGAAGATCTCAGTAATGTAAGTATATTAAGTAAAGTAAGGAGATCTGAGTACTGTAAAAATATTAAGTAAAGTAAGAAGATCGCAGAAATGTAAAAATATTAAGTAAAGTAAGGACATCTCAGTAATGTAAAAATAATAAGTAAAGTAAGGAGATCTCAGTAATGAAAAGATTCAGTAAAGTAAGAATATCCCAGTAATGTAAAAAATATTAAGTAATGTAAGATCTCAGCTATGTAAAGATTCAGTAAAGTAAGAAGATCTCAGTAATGTAAAAATATTAAGTAAAGTAAGAGGATCTTGCAGGCGGTTTGGTAGCAGATCGCTTTGTGTAGATTTTTAACAATGGTATAAGCGCCGTACCGTTCAGAAAGCAATGGGAAACTACTGAATGAAAAAAATTGCCTAGAAAAATCACAAACAGCCAATAAAAGCTGGGGTTGATTGCCACGTCCTGTAAAGGATAAGCAACTAACTTTTTAAGAGGATCTCAGTAATGTAAAATATTAAGTAAAGTAAGAAGATCTCAGTAATGTAAAGCTTTAGTAAAGTAAGAAGATCTCAGTAATGTAAAGATTCAGTAAAGTAAGAAGATCTCAGTAATGTGAAAATATAAGTAAAGTAAGAAGATCTCAGTAATGTAAAAAAATGAAGTAATGTAAGGGGATCTCAGTAATGTAAAGATTCAGTAAAGTATAAAAAAAAAGATTTCAGTAATGTACAGATTCAGTAAAGTAAGAAGATCTCAGTAATGTAAATAGATTAAGAAAATTAAGAAGATCTCAGTAATGTAAAAATATTAAGTAAAGTAAGGAGATCTCAGTAATGTAAAGATTCAGTAAATTAAGAAGATCAAGGAATGTAAATAGCTTAAGTAAACTAAGAAGATCTCAGTAATGTAAAGATTCAGAAAACAAAAGGATGATCTCAGTAATGTAAATAGATTAAGTAAAGTAAGAAGATCTCAGTAATGTAAATAAATTAAGTAAAGTAAGAAGATCTCAGTAATGGAAAAATTTTAGGTAAAGTATGAAGATCTCAGTAATATAAAAATATTAAGTAAAGTAAGAAGATCTCGGTAATGTAAAAATATTAAGCAAAGTAAGAAGATCTCAGTGATGTACAAATATTAAGAGAAGTAAGGAGATCCCAGCAATGTAAAGATTAAGAAAAGTAATAAGATCTCAGTAAAATAAAAATATTAATTAAAGCAAGAAGAACTCAGTAATGCAAAAATATTAAGAAAAGTAAGAAGATCTCAGTAATGTAAATAGATTAACTTAAGCAAGAAGAACTCAGTAATGTAAATATATTAAGTAAAGTAAGAAGATCTCGGTAATGTAAAAATATGAAGTAAAGGAAGGAGGTCTCAGTAATGTAAAGATTAGGTAAAGTAAGAAGATCTCAGTAATATAAAAATATTAATTAAAGTAAGGAGATCTCAGTAATGTAAAAATATTAAATAAAGAAAGGATATCTCAGAAATGTAAAAATATTAAGTAAAGTAGGAGGATCTCAGTAATGTAAAAATATTAGGTAAAGTAAGGAGATCTAAGTAATGTAAAAAAATATGTAAAGTAAGAAGATCTCAGTAATGTAAAAATATTAAGTAATGTAAGAAGATCTGAGTAATGTAAAGATTCAGTAAAGTAAGAAGATCTCAGTAATGTAAAAATATTAGGTAAAGTAAGAAGATCTCAGTAATGTAAAAATATTAAGTAAAGTAAGAAGATCTCAGTAATGTAAAATATTAGGTAAAGTAAGAAGATCTCAGTAATCTAAAAAATATTAAGTAAAGTAAGGATTTCTCAGTAATGTAAACAGATTACGCAAAGTAAGAAGATCTAAGTAATGTAAAGATTCAGTAAAGTAAGAATATCTCAGTAATGTAAAAAGATTAAGTAAAGTAAGAAGATCTCAGTAATAAATAAATATTGAGTAAAGTAAGAAGATCTCAGTAATGTACAGATTCAGTAAATTAAGAAGATTTCAGTAATGTAAAGATTCAGTAAATTAAGAAGATCTCAGTAATGTAAAAATATTAAGTAAAGTATGAAGATCTCAGAATTGTAAAAAATAATGTAAAGTAAGATGAACTAGGTAAGAAAATATATTCAGTAAAAAAGATGATCTCAGTGATGTAAATATATTAAGTGAAGCAAGAAGCTCTCAGTAATGTAAATAGATTAAGTAAAGTAAAAAGATCTCAGTAATGTAAAGATTCAGTAGAGTAAGGGGATCTCAGTAATGTAAAGATTCAGTAAATTACGAAAATCTCAGTAATGTAAATAGATTAAGTTAAGTAAGAAGATCTTAGTAATTTAAATATATTAAGTAAAGTAAGAAGATCTCCGTAACATAAATATTTTAAGTAAAGTAAGAAGATCTTTGTAATGTAAAAATATGAAGTTAGGTAAAAAGATCTCAGTAATCTAAAAAAAAGAAATAAGTAAAGTAAGGATTTCTCAGTCACGTAAATAGATTAAGCAAAGTAAGAAGATCTAAGTAATGTAAAGATTTAGTAAAGTGAGAATATCTCAGTAATGTAAAGATTCAGTAAAGTAAGAAGACCTTTTTAAATAGATTTTAAAAAATAAGAAGATCTCAGTAATATAAATAGATTAAGTAAAGTAAGGAGATCTCAGAAATGTAAAAATATGAAGTAAAGTAAGAAGATCTCAGTACGAAAAGATTCAGTAAAGTATGGAGATCTCAGTAATGTAAATATATTAAGTAAAGTAAGGAGATTTGAGTAATGTAAAAATATTAAGTAAAGTAAGAAGATCGCATTAAATTAAAAATATTAAGTAAAGTAATGACATCTCAGTAATGTAAAAACTCAAAAAAGTAAGAAGATCTCAGTGATGTAAAAATATTAAGTAATATAAGATCTCAGCAATGTAAATATTCAGTAAAGTAAAAAGATCTCAGTAATGTAAAAATATTAAGTAAAGTAAGGAGATCTCAGTAATGTAAAAATTCAGTAAAGTAAGGAGATCTCAGTAATGTAAAGATTCAGTAAAGTAAGAAGATCTCAGTAATGTAAAAAATATTAAGTAATGTAAGATTTTAGCAATGTAAAGATTCAGTAAGGTAAGAAGATCTCAGTAATGTAAACATATTAAGTAAAGTAAGAAGATCTCAGTAATGTAAAAATATTAAGTAAAGTAAGAAGATCTCAGTAATGTAAAATATTAAGTAAAGTAAGAAGATCTCAGTAATGTAAAGATTTTGTAAAGTAAGAAGATCTCAGTAATGTAAAGATTCAATAAAGTAAGAAGATCTCAGTAATGTGAAAATATAAGTAACGTAAGAAGATCTCAGTAATGTAAAAATATGAAGTAAAGTAAGAGCATCTCAGTAATGTAAAGATTCAGTAAAGTAAGAAGACCTCAGTAATGTAAAAAATATTAAGTAATGTAAGATCTGAGCAATGTAAAGATTCAGTAAAATAAGATGATCTCAGTAATGTAAAAATATTAAGTAAAGTAAGTAGATCTCAGTAATGTAAAATATTAAGTAAAGTATGAAGATCTCAGTAATGTAAAAATTTAGTAAAGTAAGAAGATCTCAGTAATGTAAAGATTCAGTAAAGTAAGAAGATCTCAGTAATGTTAAAATATAAGTAAAGTAAAAAGATCTCAGCAATGTAAAAATATGAAGTAAAGTAAGGGGATCTCAGTAATGTAAATATTCAGTAAAGTAAACAAAAAGATCTCAGTAATGTAAAGATTTAGTAAAGTGAGAATATCTCAGTAATGTAAAGATTCAGTAAAGTAATAAGACCTTTTAAAATAGATTTTAAAAAATAAGAAGATCTCAGTAATATATATAGATTAAGTAAAGTAAGGAGATCTCAGAAATGTAAAAATGTGAAGTAAAGTAAGAAGATCTCAGTACGAAAAGATTCAGTAAAGTATGGAGATCTCAGTAATGTAAATATATTAAGTAAAGTAAGGAGATTTGAGTAATGTAAAAATATTAAGTAAAGTAAGAAGATCGCATTAAATTAAAAATATTAAGTAAAGTAATGACATCTCAGTAATGTAAAAACTCAAAAAAGTAAGAAGATCTCAGTGATGTAAAAATATTAAGTAATATAAGATCTCAGCAATGTAAATATTCAGTAAAGTAAAAAGATCTCAGTAATGAAAAATATTAAGTATAGTAAGGATATCTCAGTAATGTAAAAATTCAGTAAAGTAAGGAGATCTCAGTAATGTAAAGATTCATTAAAGAAGATCTCAGTAATGTAAAAAATATTAAGTAATGTAAGATTTTAGCAATGTAAACATATTAAGTAAAGTAAGAAGATCTCAGTAATGTAAACATATTAAGTAAAGTAAGAAGATCTCAGTAATGTAAAAAAATATTAAGTAAAGTAAGAAGATCTCAGTAATGTAAAATATTAAGTAAAGTAAGAAGATCTCAGTAATGTAAAGATTTTGTAAAGTAAGAAGATCTCAGTAATGTAAAGATTCAATAAAGTAAGAAGATCTCAGTAATGTGAAAATATAAGTAAAGTAAGAAGATCTCAGTAATGTAAAAATATGAAGTAAAGTAAGAGCATCTCAGTAATGTAAAGATTCAGTAAAGTAAGAAGATCTCAGTAATGTAAAAATATTAAGTAATGTAAGATCTCAGCAATGTAAAGATTCAGTAAAGTAAGAAGATCTCAGTAATGTAAAAATATTAAGTAAAGTAAGTAGATCTCAGTAATGTAAAATATTAAGTAAAGTATGAAGATCTCAGTAATGTAAAAATTTAGTAAAGTAAGAAGATCTCAGTAATGTAAAGATTCAGTAAAGTAAGAAGATCTCAGTAATGTTAAAATATAAGTAAAGTAAAAAGATCTCAGCAATGTAAAAATATGAAGTAAAGTAAGGGGATCTCAGTAATGTAAATATTCAGTAAAGTAAACAAAAAGATCTCAGTAATGTAAAGATTCAGTAAAGTAAGAAGATCTCAGTAATGTAAAGATTTAGTAAAGTAAGAAGATCTCAGTAATGTAAAGATTCAGTAAAGAAAGAAGATCTCAGTAATGCAAATAGATTAAGAAAATTAAGAAGATCTCAGTAATGTAAAAATATTATATAAAGTAAGGAGATCTCAGTAGTGTAAAGATTTAGTAAATTAAGAAGATCTAGTAATGTAAATAGATTAAGTAAACTAAGAAGATCTCAGTAATGTAAAGATTCAGAAAAAAAAAATAGGATGATCTCAGTAATGTAAAAAGATTAAGTAAAGTAAGAAGATCTCAGTAATGTAAATAAATTAAGTAAAGTAAGAAGATCTCAGTAATGGAGAAACTTTAAGTAAGGTAAGAAGATCTCAGTAATGTAAATATTAAGTAAAGTAAGAAGATCTCAGTGATATAAAAAATATTAAGTAAAGTAAGGATTTCTCAGTAATGTAAATAGATCACGCAAAGTAAGAAGATCTCAGTAATGTAAAGATTCAGTAAAGTAAGAAGATCTCAGTAATGTAAAGATTCAGTAAATTAAGAAGATCTCAGTAATGTAAAAATATTAAGTAAAGTAAAAAGATCTGGGTAAGAAAATATATTAAGTAAAAAAAGAAGATCTCAGTGATGTAAATATATTAAGTAAAGTAATAAGATCTTAGTAATTTAAATATATTAAGTAAAGTAAGAAGATCTCAGTAACGTAAATATTTTAAGTAAAGTAAGAAGATCTCGGTAATGTAAAAATATGAAGTTAAGTAAAAAGATCTCAGTAATCTAAAAAAAAATAAGTAAAGTAAGGATTTCTCAGTCATGTAAACAGATTACGCAAAGTAAGAATATCTCAGTAATGTAAAGATTCAGTAAAGTAAGAATACCTTTTTAATTAGATTTTTAAAAGTAAGAAGATATCAGTAATATAAATAGATTAAGTAAAGTAAGGAGATCTCAGAAATGTAAAAAAATTAAGTAAAGTAAGAAGATCTCAGTACGAAAAGATTCAGTAAAGTAAGGATATCTCAGTAATATAAAGATTTAGTAAAGTAAGAAGATCTCAGTAATGTAAATATATTAAGTAAAGTAAGGAGATCTGAGTAAAGTAAAAATATTAAGTAAAGTAAGAAGATCGCAGTAAAGTAAAAAATATTAAGTAAAGTAATGACATCTCAGTAATGTAAAAACTCAGTAAAGTAAGGAGCTCTCAGTAATGTAAAATATTAAGTAATGTAAGATCTCAGCAATGTAAAGATTCAGTAAAGTAAAAAGATCTCAGTAATGTAAAAATATTAAGTAAAGTAAGAAGATCTCAGTAAAGTAAAAAAAATACGTAAAATAAGGAGATCTCAGTAATGTAAAGATTCAGTAAAGTAAGAAGATGTCAGTAATGTAAAGATATTAAGTAATGCAAGATCTTAGCATTGTAAAGATTTAGTAAAGTAAGAAGATCTCAGTAATGTAAAAATATTAAGTAAAATGAGAAGATCTCACTAATGTAAAATATTAAGTAGAGTAAGAAGATCTCAGTAATGTAAAGATTTAGTAAAGTAAGAAGATCTCAGTAATGTAAAGATTCAGTAATGTAAAGATTCAATAAAGTAAGAAGATCTCAGTAATATGAAAATATAAGTAAAGTAAGAAGATCTCAGTAATGTAAAATATGAAGTAAAGTAAGGAGATCTCAGTAATGTAAAGATTCAGTGAAGTAAGATGGTCTCAGTAATGTAAAAATATTAAGTAATGTAAGATCTCGGCAATGTAAAGATTCAGTAAAGTAAGAAGATCTCAGTAATGTAAAAATATTAAGTAAAGTAAGAAGATCTCGGTACAGTAAATTATTAAGTAAAGACGATCTCAGTAATGTAAAGATTTAGTAAAGTAAGAAGATCTCAGTAATGTAAAGATTCAGTAAAGTAAGAAAATCTCAGTAATGTTAAAATATAAGTAAAGTAAGAAGATCTCAGTAATGTAAAAATATGAAGTAAAGTAAGGGGACCTCAGTAATGTAAATATTCAGTAAAATTAAAGAAAAAGATCTCAGTAATGTAAAGATTCAGTAAAGTAAGAAGATCTCAGTTATGTAAAGATTTAGTAAAGAAAGAAGATCTAGTAATGTAAAGATTCAGTAAAGTAAGAATATCTCAGTAATGTAAATAGATAAGGAAAATTAAGAAGATCTAAGTAATGTAAAAATATTAAGTAAAGTAAGGAGATCTCAGTAATGTAAAAGATTCAGTTAATTAAGAAGATCTAGTAATGTAAATAGATTAAGTAAACTAAGAAGATGTCAGTAATGTAAAGATTCAGAAAAAATAGGATGATCTCAGTAATGTAAATAGATTAAGTAAAGTAAGAAGATCTCAGTAATGTAAATAAATTAAGTAAAGTAAGAAGATCTCAGTAATGGAAAAATATGAAGTAAAGGAAGGAGGTCTCAGTAATGTAAAGATGCAGTAAAGTAAGAAGATCTCAGTAATGTTAAAATATAAGTAAAGTAAAAAGATCTCAGCAATGTAAAAATATGAAGTAAAGTAAGGGGATCTCAGTAATGTAAATATTCAGTAAAGTAAACAAAAAGATCTCAGTAATGTAAAGATTCAGTAAAGAAAAAAGATCTCAGTAATGCAAATAGATTAAGAAAATTAAGAAGATCTCAGTAATGTAAAAATATTAAGTAAAGTAAGGAGATCTCAGTAATGTAAAGATTTAGTAAATTAAGAAGATCTAGTAATGTAAATAGATTAAGTAAACTAAGAAGATCTCAGTAATGTAAAGATTCAGAAAAAAAATAGGATGATCTCAGTAATGTAAAAAGATTAAGTAAAGTAAGAAGATCTCAGTAATGTAAATAAATTAAGTAAAGTAAGAAGATCTCAGTAATGGAGAAATTTTAAGTAAGGTAAGAAGATCTCAGTAATATAAAATATTAGGTAAAGTGAGAAGATCTCAGTGATATAAAAAATATTAAGTAAAGTAAGGATTTCTCAGTAATGTAAATAGATCATGCAAAGTAAGAAGATCTCAGTAATGTAAAGATTCAGTAAAGTAAGAAGATCTCAGTAATGTAAAAATATTAAGTAAAGTAAGAAGATCTAGGTAAGAAAATATATTAACTAAAAAAAGAAGATCTCAGTGATGTAAATATATTAAGTGAAGCAAGAAGATCTCAGTAATAAAAATAGATGAAGTAAAGTAAAAAGATCTCAGTAATGTAAAGATTCAGTAAAGTACGAAGATCACAGTAATGTAAATAAATTAAGTTTAGTAATAAGATCTTAGTAATTTAAATATATTAAGTAAAGTAAGAAGATCTCAGTAAGGTAAATATTTTGAGTAAAGTAAGAAGATCTTGGTAATGTAAAAATATGAAGTTAAGTAAAAAGATCTCAGTAATCTAAAAAAAAAAAAAGTAAAGTAAAGTAAGGATTTCTCAGTCATGTAAACAGATTAAGCAAAGTAAGAAGATCTAAGTAATGTAAAGATTCAGTTAAGTAAGAATATCTCAGTAATGTAAAGATTCAGTAAAGTAAGAAAACCTTTTTAATTAGATTTTAAAAAGTAAGAAGATCTCAGTAATATAAATAGATTAAGTAAAGTAAGGAGATCTCAGAAATGTAAAAAAATTAAGTAAAGTAAGAAGATCTCAGTAGGAAAAGATTCAGTAAAGTAATGACATCTCAGTAATGTAAAAACTCAGGAAAGTAAGGAGCTCTCAGTAATGTAAAATATTAAGTAATGTAAGATCTCAGCAATGTAAAGATTCAGTAAAGTAAAAAGATCTCAGTAACGTAAAAATATTAAGTAAAGTAAGAATATCTCAGTAAAGTAAAAATAATACGTAAAATAAGGAGATCTCAGTAATGTAAAGATTCAGTAAAGTAAGAAGATGTCAGTAATGTAAAGATATTAAGTAATGCAAGATCTTAGCATTGTAAAGATTCAGTAAAGTAAGAAGATCTCAGTAATGTAAAAATATTAAGTAAAGTGAGAAGATCTCACTAATGTAAAATATTAAGTAGAGTAAGAAGATCTCAGTAATGTAAAGATTTAGTAAAGTAAGAAGATCTCAGTAATGTAAAGATTCAGTAATGTAAAGATTCAATAAAGTAAGAAGATCTCAGTAATATGAAAATATAAGTAAAGTAAGAAGATATCAGTAATGTAAAATATGAAGTAAAGTAAGGGGATCTCAGTAATGTAAAGATTCAGTGAAGTAAGATGATCTCAGTAATGTAAAAATATTAAGTAATGTAAGATCTCAGCAATGTAAAGATTCAGTAAAGAAGATCTCAGTAATGTAAAAATATTAAGTAAAGTAAGAATATCTCAGTACAGTAAATTATTAAGTAAAGTAAGAAGATCTCAGTAATGTAAAGATGTAGTAAAGTAAGAAGATCTCAGTAATGTAAAGATTCAGTAAAGTAAGAAAATCTCAGTAATGTTAAAATATAAGTAAAGTAAGAAGATCTCAGTAATGTAAAAATATGAAGTAAAGTAAGGGGATCTCAGTAATGTAAATATTAAGAAAAGTACAGAAAAAGATCTCAGTAATGTAAAGATTCAGTAAAGTAAGAAGATCTCAGTTAGGTAAAGATTTAGTAAAGAAAGAAGATCTAGTAATGTAAAGATTCAGTAAAGTAAGAATATCTCAGTAATGTAAATAGATTAAGAAAATTAAGAAGATCTTAGTAATGTAAAAATATTAAGTAAAGTAAGGAGATCTCAGTAATGTAAAAGATTCAGTTAATTAAGAAGATCTAGTAATGCAAATAGATTAAGTAAACTAAGAAGATGTCAGTAATGTAAAGATTAAAAAAAAATAGGATGATCTCAGTAATGTAAATAGATTAAGTAAAGTAAGAAGATCTCAGTAATGTAAAGATGCAGTAAAGTAAGAAGATCTCAGTAATGTTAAAATATGAAGTAAAGTAAGGGGATCTCAGTAATGTAAATATTCAGTAAAGTAAACAAAAAGATCTCAGTAATGTAAAGATTCAGTAAAGTAAGAAGATCTCAGTAATGTAAAGATTTAGTAAAGTAAGAAGATCTCAGTAATGTAAAGATTCAGTAAAGAAAGAAGATCTCAGTAATGCAAATAGATTAAGAAAATGAAGAAGATCTCAGTAATGTAAAAATATTAAGTAAAGTAAGGAGATCTCAGTAATGTAAAGATTGAGTAAATTAAGAAGATCTAGTAATGTAAATAGATTAAGTAAACTAAGAAGATCTCAGTAATGTAAAGATTCAGAAAAAAATAGGATGATCTCAGTAAAGTAAAAAGATTAAGTAAAGTAAGAAGATCTCAGTAATGTAAATAAATTAAGTAAAGTAAGAAGATCTCAGTAATGGAGAAATTTTAAGTAAGGTAAGAAGATCTCAGTAATGTAAAATATTAAGTAAAGTAAGAAGATCTCAGTGATATAAAAAATATTAAGTAAAGTAAGGATTTCTCAGTAATGTAAATAGATCACGCAAAGTAAGAAGATCTCAGTAATGTAAAGATTCCGTAAAGTAAGAAGATCTCAGTAATGTAAAGATTCAGTAAATTAAGAAGATCTCAGTAATATAAAAATATTAAGTAAAGTAAGAAGATCTAGGTAAGAAAATATATTAAGTAAAAAAAGAAGATCTCAGTGATGTAAATATATTAAGTGAAGCAAGAAGATCTCAGTAATAAAAATAGATGAAGTAAAGTAAAAAGATCTCAGTAATGTAAAGATTCAGTAGAGTAAGGGGATCTCAGTAATGTAAAGATTCAGTAAAGTACGAAGATCTCAGTAATGTAAATAGATTAAGTTAAGTAATAAGATCTTAGTAATTTAAATATATTAAGTAAAGTAAGAATATCACAGTAACGTAAATATTTTAAGTAAAGTAAGAAGATCTCGGTAATGTAAAAATATGAAGTTAAGTAAAAAGATCTCAGTAATCTAAAAAAAAATAAGTAAAGTAAGGATTTCTCAGTCATGTAAACAGATTAAGCAAAGTAAGAAGATCTAAGTAATGTAAAGATTCAGTAAAGTAAGAATATCTCAGTAATGTAAAGATTCAGTAAAGTAAGAATACCTTTTTAATTAGATTTTAAAAAGTAAGAAGATCTCAGTAATATAAATAGATTAAGTAAAGTAAGGAGATCTCAGAAATGTAAAAAAATTAAGTAAAGTAAGAAGATCTCAGTACGAAAAGATTCAGTAAAGTAAGGATATCTCAGTAATATAAAGATTTAGTAAAGTAAGAAGATCTCAGTAATGTAAATATATTAAGTAAAGTAAGGAGATCTGAGTAAAGTAAAAATATTAAGTAAAGTAAGAAGATCGCAGTAAAGTAAAAATATTAAGTAAAGTAATGACATCTCAGTAATGTAAAAACTCAGTAAAGTAAGGAGCTCTCAGTAATGTAAAATATTAAGTAATGTAAGATCTCAGCAATGTAAAGATTCAGTAAAGTAAAAAGATCTCAGTAATGTAAAAATATTAAGTAAAGTAAGAAGATCTCAGTAAAGTAAAAATAATACGTAAAATAAGGAGATCTCAGTAATGTAAAGATTCAGTAAAGTAAGAAGATGTCAGTAATGTAAAGATATTAAGTAATGCAAGATCTTAGCATTGTAAAGATTCAGTAAAGTAAGAAGATCTCAGTAATGTAAAAATATTAAGTAAAGTGAGAAGATCTCACTAATGTAAAATATTAAGTAGAGTAAGAAGATCTCAGTAATGTAAAGATTTAGTAAAGTAAGAAGATCTCAGTAATGTAAAGATTCAGTAATGTAAAGATTCAATAAAGTAAGAAGATCTCAGTAATATGAAAATATAAGTAAAGTAAGAAGATCTCAGTAATGTAAAATATGAAGTAAAGTAAGGAGATCTCAGTAATGTAAAGATTCAGTGAAGTAAGATGATCTCAGTAATGTAAAAATATTAAGTAATGTAAGATCTCAGCAATGTAAAGATTCAGTAAAGTAAGAAGATCTCAGTAATGTAAAAATATTAAGTAAAGTAAGAAGATCTCAGTACAGTAAATTATTAAGTAAAGTAAGACGATCTCAGTAATGTAAAGATTTAGTAAAGTAAGAAGATCTCAGTAATGTAAAGATTCAGTAAAGTAAGAAAATCTCAGTAATGTTAAAATATAAGTAAAGTAAGAAGATCTCAGTAATGTAAAAATATGAAGTAAAGTAAGGGGATCTCAGTAATGTAAATATTCAGTAAAGTAAAGAAAAAGATCTCAGTAATGTAAAGATTCAGTAAAGTAAGAAGATCTCAGTTATGTAAAGATTTAGTAACGAAAGAAGATCTAGTAATGTAAAGATTCAGTAAAGTAAGAATATCTCAGTAATGTAAATAGATTAAGAAAATTAAGAAGATCTCAGTAATGTAAAAATATTAAGTAAAGTAAGGAGATCTCAGTAATGTAAAAGATTCAGTTAATTAAGAAGATCTAGTAATGCAAATAGATTAAGTAAACTAAGAAGATATCAGTAATTTAAAGATTCAGAAAAAATAGGATGATCTCAGTAATGTAAATAGATTAAGTAAAGTAAGAAGATCTCAGTAATGTAAATAAATTAAGTAAAGTAAGAAGATCTCAGTAATGGGAAAATATGAAGTAAAGGAAGGAGGTCTCAGTAATGTAAAGATGCAGTAAAGTAAGAAGATCTCAGTAATGTAAAGATATTAAGTAAAATAAAGGAGATCTCAATAATGTAAAAATATTAAATAAAGAAAGGAGATCTCAGAAATGTAAAAATATTAAGTAAAGTAGGGGGATCTCAGTAATGTAAAAAAGATTAATTAAAGTAAGAAGATCTCAGTAATGTAAATAGATTCGGAAAAGTAAGAAGATCTCAGTAATGGAAAAATTTTAAGTAAGGTATGAAGATTTCAGTAATACAAAAGTATTAAGTAAAGTAAGAAGATCTCGGTACTGTAAAAATATTAAGTACAGTAAGAAGATCTCAGTGATGTACAAATATTAAGTGAAGTAAGGATATCTCAGTAATTGAAAGATTAAGAAAAGTAATAAGATATCAGTAACATAAAAACATTAAGTAAAGCAAGAAGAACTCAGTAATGCACACATAAGAAAAGTAAGAAGAACTCAGTAATGTAAATATATTAAGTAAAGTAAGAAGATCTCGATAATGGAAAAATATGAATTAAAGTAAGGAGGGCTCAGTAATGTAAAGATTCAGTAAAGTAAGAAGATCTCAGAAAACATAAAAATATTAATTAAAGTAAGGAGATCTCAGTAATGTAAAAATATTAAATAAAGAAAGGAGATCTCAGAAATGTAAAGATTCAGTAAAGTAAGAAGATCTCGATATTGTAAAAATATTAAGTAATGTAAGATCTCAGTAATGTAAAAATATTAAGTAAGGTAAGAAGATCTCAGTAATGTAAAATATTAGATAAAGTAAGAAGATCTCAGTAATCTAAAAAATATTAAGTAAAGTAAGGATTTCTCAGTAATGTAAATAGATTATGCAAAGTAAGAAGATCTAAGTAATGTGAAGATTCAGTAAAGTAAGAATATCTCAGTAATGTAAAAAGATTAAGTAAAGTAAGAAGATCTCAGTAATGTAAAAATAATATGTAAAGTAAGGAGATCTCAGTAACTTAAAGATTCAGTAAAGTAAGAAGATCTCAGTAATGTAAAAATATTAAGTAATGTAAGATCTCAGCAATGTAAAGATTCAGTAAAGTAAGAAGATCTCAGTAATGTATAAATATTAAGTAAAGTCAGAAGATCTCAGTAATGTAAAGATTAAATAAAGTAAGAAGATCTTAGCAATGTAAAGATTCAGTAAATTAAGAAGATCTGAGTAATGTAAAAATATTAAGTAAAGTAAGAAGATCTCAGTAATGTAAACAGATTAAGTAAAGTAAGAAGATCTCAGTAATGTAAAGATTCAGTAAAGTAAGAAGATCTCAGTAATGTAAAAATATTAAGTAAAGTATGAAGATCTCAGTAATGTATAAATATTAAGTAAAGTCAGAAGATCTCAGTAATGTAAAGATTAAGTAAAGTAAGAAGATCTCAGCAATGTAAAGATTCAGTAAATTAAGAAGATCTGAGTAATGTAAAAATATTAAGTAAAGTAAGAAGATCTCAGTAATGTAAACAGATTAAGTAAAGTAAGAAGATCTCAGTAATGTAAAGATTCAGTAAAGTAAGAAGATCTCAGTAATGTAAAAATATTAAGTAAAGTATGAAGATCTCAGTAATGTAAAAAATTAAGTAAAGTAAGATGATCTCGGTAACGAAAAAATATTAAGCAAAAAAAAGAAGATCTCAGTGGTGTAAATATATTAAGTGAAGCAAGAAGATCTCAGTAATGTAAATAGATTAAGTAAAGTAAAAAGATCTCAGTAATGTAAAGATTCAGTAGAGTAAGGGGATCTCAGTAATGTAAAGATTCAGTAAAGTACGAAGATCTCAGTAATGTAAATAGATTAAGTTAAGTAAGAAGATCTTAGTAATGTAAATATATTAAGTAAAGTAAGAAGATCTCAGTAACGTAAATATTTTAAAGTAAAGTAAGAAGATCTCGGTAATGTAAAGATATGAAGTAAAGTAAAAATATCTCAGTAATCTATAAAAAAAATATTAAATAAAGTAAGGATTTCTCAGTCTTGTAAATAGATTAAGCAAAGTAAGAAGATCTAAGTAATGTAAAGATTCAGTAAAGTAAGAATATCTCAGTAATGTAAAGAATCAGTAAAGTAAGAAGACCTCAGTAATGTAAATAGATTCTTTAAAGTAAAAAGATCTCAGTAATATAAATAGATTAAGTAAAGTAAGGAGATCTCAGAAATGTAAAAAATATTAAGTAAAGTAAGAAGATCTCAGTACGAAATGATTCAGTAAAGTATGGAGATCTCAGTAATGTAAAGATTCAATAAAGTAAGAAGATCCCAGTAACGTAAATATATTAAGTAAAGTAAGGAGATCTGAGTAATGTAAAAACTCAGTAAAGTAAGAAGATCTCAGTAATTTAAATATTCAGTAAAGTAAGAAGATCTCAGTAATGTAAAAAAATTAAGTAATGTAAGATCTTAGCAATGTAAAGATTCAGTAAAGTAAGAAGATATCAGTAATGTAAAATATTAAGTAAAGTAAGGACATCTCAGTAATGTAAAAACTCAGTAAAGTAAGAAGATCTCAGTAATTTAAAGATTCAGTAAAGTAAGAATATCTCAGTAATGTAAAAAACAGTTAGGTAATGTAAGATCTTAGCAATGTAAAGATTCAGTAAAGTAAGACGATCGCAGAAATGTAAAAATATTAATAAAGTAAGGACATCTCAGTAATGTAAAAACTCAGTAAAGTAAGAAGATCTGAGTAATGTAAAGATTCAGTAAAGTAAGAATATCTCAGTAATGTAAAAAAAAATAATTAAGTAATGTAAGATCTTAGCAATGTAAAGATTCAGTAAAGTAAGACGATCGCAGAAATGTAAAAATATTAAGTAAAGTAAGAAGATCTCAGTAATGTAAAATATTAAGTAAAGTAAGAAGATCTCAGTAATGTAAAGATTTAGTAAAGTAAGAAGATCTCAGTAATGTAAAGATTCAGTAAAGTAAGAAGATCTCAGTAATGTGAACATATAAGTAAAGTAAGAAGATCTCAGTAATGTAAAGATTCAGTAAAGTAAGAAGATCTCAGTAATGTAAATAGATTAAGTAAATTAAGAAGATCTCAGTAATGTAAAAATATTAAGTAAAGTAAGGACATCTCCTGCCATCAATGGTACCTATACCTTGTAGCGGTATGGCGGTTTGTGTACCCTGACAATCCCCAGAGCTATGCCAGTGGGAGATTTACTCCTGGTAGGTTCAACCAAGCTGGACTGGTCTGCGTGGGTAGGGGTCAGACAAAAGCTGGTACTCTGGTCCTCCAGGTTGGGGGTTTTAGCACAGGGCTGACACCCCTGTCTATGTAAAAAAAAATCGCACGTTACGGAAACAACAATAAATGGAAAAACTTTGCTGCGGGACGGACATCCGGAGTCTCAGGCTCGTATGACTGACAGTGGTGAAAGCCGAAAGGAAGCCACTGGCATGAAAACGGATGCCCCGACCGCAAAACACGAAACCAGAATTGGTTTTTGGAACGTCAGAACTATGAATGAGGCAGGAAAGCTGAGACAAATCACAGCAGAGATGAGGAACTACAAGATACATATCCTGGGAATAAGCGAGAGCAGATGGACAGGTAAGGGGAGAATAAAAACAGCTACAGGGGAAACAGTACTTTATTCTGGCAGAGAGGATGGTCAGCACAACGAAGGTGTAGCCATTATCGTGAAGAAAGGAATGGAAAGGTCTTTACTGGAATGGAAATCCATCAACAACAGACTGATAAGAGCAAGACTGAGAGGGAGGTTCACCAACACCACAATTATACAATGCTTTGCACCAACAAATGACAGCGATGAAGAGATCAAGGACGAGCTCTATCAACAGGTACAAAAAGAAATGGAAACTACACCCAGGTACGATCTCATTATAGTAATGGGAGACCTAAATGCGAAAGTGGGAGCACACAATAATTATAACGAAAGAGTAATGGGGAAATGCGGCAGTGTAACAGCAAATGAGAATGGGGACAAATTAATAAGCTTCTGCAGTATTAACAACCTGGTCATTGGAAGAACACTTTTTCCACACAAGGAAGTGCACAAGTTGACATGGGAATCACCAAACGGACGAGACAGAAACCAGATAGATCACATAATGATCAATGGCAGATGGAGACATGCACTACAAGACGTGAAAGTAAGAAGAGGCGCAGATGTGGGAAGTGATCATCACCTAGTAGTAGCAAGACTGAAAGTGAAACTCAGAGCTGCTGGACCAGTTGCAGTCAAACAGAAAAGATACAACATCACGAAACTGAAGGATCCCCTCACCAGAAAAGCTTTCGTGGTCGACGTAAAGAGAAGATATGAGATTATCAAAAGCCAGAAAAGAACAGAGACCGACGATGTTGACCAGAGATTCAACACCATCTCAACAATATACAAGGAAAGCAGCAAGTCATGCTTGGGATTCCAGGAAAGAAAGAGCCAAGACTGGATAACACCAGATACGCTAAACACCATAACGAAGAGAAAAGAAATGAAAAGAAAGAAAACAGAAGCTAAGTCTCCCAGGTTAAAGGCAATATATAGTGAACAGTACAGTCAGCTGGACAAGGAAGTTAAACGTCAAACCCGTGCTAACAAAAGGACATTTCTGGATGACCTTGCAAGACAGACAGAAGAGGCAGCACTGAGAAATGAACAAAGCACAGTATACAAAATAACTAAAATCATCAGTGAAAAACGAGGTGCAAACAATATTACATTAGTAAGAGATAAGCACGGAAATCTCATCACGACAGTAGAGGGACAGGAAACAAGATGGGCAGAGCATTTCAGAGAAACTCTGAATAAGGAACCACCAGAGACACAATTGAATGTTCCTGAGGCTGAAAGTGATCTAGATGTTAATACAGACATCCCACGAAAAGAATAAATCATCACAGCAATCAAAGGGTTAAAGAATGGAAAAGCTCCTGGTCCTGATAACTTAAATGCAGAGCTATTTAAGACAGACCCAGCGCTAGCAGCAGAACTATTAGAACCACTATTTGCACAAGTCTGGAAAACAGGGACAACACCAACAGAGTGGAGAAAAGGAATAATTGTCTAATTGCCAAAGAAGGGAGATCTTGCAGACTGCAATAATTGAAGAGGAATAACTCTTCTCTCAGTTCCCAGCAAAATACTAGGCAGGATAATTATACAGAGAATCTCAAAAGCAGTAGACCACAAACTGAGGAAAGAACAAGCAGGATTTAGATAGAACAGAAGATGTGTAGATTATATATTTACCCTCAGGAACACTATAGAGCAGTGCTCGGAATGGCAAAGACAGCCGTACATTAATTTCGTTGATTTTGAAAAGGCTTTTGACAGTATACATAGGGACAGTTTATGGAAAATACTGAGGGCTTATGGAATTCCAAGCTGCATAGTGTCAATCATAAAAAGCCTTTATGCCAACTTTACGTGTAGCATTGGGCAGAGCAACCTAACCTTTGAAGTGAAGACAGGAGTACGACAGGGATGCACCTTATCAACCACTCTATTTTTAACAGTCATAGACTGGGTGATGCGCCAGACAACAGAGGGCAATCCAAGACGAATAAGATAGACTACATTTTCTACATTGGAAGATCTGGAATATGCAGATGACATTGCACTGCTAGCACATTCACATAAACACATCCAGGAAAAAACGGATAGACTTAATAAGTATAGCCAGCAGGTGGGCTTGAACATCAACCTAAAGAAGACAGAGGTCATGACGCTCAATGTGAGCAGCCCTGAGCCCATATCAGTAAGGAATCAGCAACTGGAACAAACAGATGCCTTCACATACCTAGGATGCATAGTAACACCAGACGGCGGAGCAAGCAGAGACATCAACAACAGAATGAACAAAGCAAGAACAGCCTTTTTTAGTTTAAACAACATCTGGAAGTCCTCTCAGTACAGCACAAGCACAAAGTTAGGATTATATCAGAGCTGTGTGCTTTCTGTGCTTCTCTATGGCGCGGAGAGTTGGAAAGTTACAGAGAAGGAAATGTCGAAATTGTCCTCTTTTCACACAACATGCCTAAGAAAAATTCTCCGAATATTTTGGCCGAATACCATCACCAACCAAGATCTGCTTACTCGGAGCAAGCAAGAGGACATGCACACTATCATTGCTGGCAGACGCTGGAGCTGGGTTGGCAATGTCCTCAGAAGAGACCCCGATGCCATCACAAGAACAGCTATGCTATAGACCCCTGAACGAAAACGAAAGAGAGGCCGACCAAAAACAACATGGCGGAGGACTGTGGAGGCTGAGATGCAAAGAATGAACCAGAGTTGGGGCACTGTACGAAGAATGGCCACCGACCGAGCAAAGTGGAATCAATTTGTTGTTGCCATACAAGACGCCACCAGGAGTAATGGCCGCTGACTGCTTTGACGGTCGGCGGCTAAGGATCAAAGAAGAAGAAGAAGGACATCTCAGTAATGTAAAAAAGATTCAGTAAAGTAAGAAGATCTCAGTAAAATAAAAAAGATTCAGTAAAGTAAGAAATCTCAGTTATGTAAAAATATTAAGTAAAGTAAGGAGATCTCAGTTATATAAAGATATTAAGTAAAGCCAGAATATCTCAGTAATGTAAAAATATTCAGTAAAGTAAGAAAATCTCAGTAATGTAAAAAAGATTCAATAAAGTAAGAAGATCTCAGTAATGTAAACAAGATTCAGTAAAGTAAGAAGATCTCAGTAATGTAAAAATATGAAGTAAAGTAGAGATCTCAGTAATGTAAATAGATTTAGTAAAGTAAGAAGATCTCAGTAATGTAAAAATATTACGTAAAGTAAGGTGGTCTCAGTAATGTAAAAAAGATTAAGTAAAGTAAGAAGATCTCCATAATGCAAAAACATCCAGTAAAGTAAGGAGATGTAAAAAGGAGTGGTATCTCAGTAAAGTAAGAAGTGATGTCAGTAATGTAAGATAAAGTAAGAATATCTTATTAACACAATAAAGGCGAAGTAAAGTAAGTAGATTAAAAAAAAGAAGGAAGATTTCAGTAAAGAAAGAAGATATAGAAAAGGAAGAATATCCCAGTAAAGTAAGAAAATATTAAAGTAAGTCAGACATAAGTAAAGAAGGGATAAGAAAAGTAAGATCATAGTAAAGGAACCGTCAATCAGAATGTGAATTTGACAGCGAGGAAGGGAACTGGTCACCCCCCCTCCCCCTCTCAAAGCTGGACCTTAGATGATGAAGTCTCTAACATCTCCCTCCTTTACGGCAGCACCTGCTATGGGACTATCTTTTTTTTAACCAGTTAACATAACCCGTTCTGCCTACATACTAGGATCGTTGTTATTAATGAGCTTGTGTCAAAATATGAACCTTTCTTAACTAATTATGAAGTCTTAATTGATAATCGTTCAGCCTACATTATAGTAACTTGTATAAACATCTAGACATACACTAACAATCATAGCAACTATTATAAATATCTACACATAAACTAGCAATCACCGTAACTTTTATAAAAATCTACACACACAAAAGCAATTATAGCAACTTTTATAAATACCTACACATACACTAGCAATCATAGCAATTTTTATAAATACCTATCCATACACCTTGAATCGGTCGGTTGGATCGGAGGGTTGATCAGTGAGTTAACAATTCACTATCGTAAAACAAGCTATTGTTACCGAAACAGAACCAGGCTCGACAGTACATACACTAACAATCATAGCAACTTTCATAAATATCTACACATACTCTAGCAATCATAGCAACTTTTATAAATACCTACCATAAACTTGCAATTATAGCAAGTAAAAGTTCATATGATTTCTAGTGTATGTGTAGGTATTTATAAAAGTTACTATGATTGCTAGATATTTATATCTACACATTATACACTAGCAATCATAGCAACGTTTATAAATACCTATACATACACTAGCAATTATAGTAACTTTTATAAATGTCTACACTTACACCAGTATTCATAGCAACTTTTATAAATATCTACACATACAATAGAAATCATAGCAACTTTTATAAATATCTACACATAAACTAGCTATTGTAGCAACCTTTATAAACATCTACACATACACTAGCAATCATAGCAACTGTTATAAATACCCACATATGCACAAGCAATCATAGCAACTTCCATAAATATCTACACATACACTAGCAATCATAGCAACTTTTATAAATACCTACATATACTCTAGAAATCATAGCAACTTTCATAAATATCTACACACACACTAGCAACTATAGAAACTTTTATAAATAACTACAAACACATAACCAATTATATAAACTTGTATAATTATCTACATGCATACTAGCAATTATAGAAACTTTTATAAATAGCTACACATACAGTAGCAACCATAGCAACTTTTATAAATATCTACTCATAAACTAGCAATCATAGTAACTTTTATAAATACCCACATATGCACTAGCAATCATCGCAAATTATACAAATACCTTCACATGCAAAAGCAGTCACAGCAAACTGTCTTTTATAAATATCTACACATACGTCATACACTAACAATCATAGCTCATCTCATCTCATCTCATAATCGGAACCTCTTCTACCCCGTGAAACGAGGTGTAGAGGGGACCCAAGTGCGCAAGGCCCATGGGTAGGACATGTAATCAAAATGACTTGGCAAACAGGTGATTAGCCCATTGTTCCCGGACTTGCCCTCATGTGTACTCATATTCGCTATAAAACCACCGAACACTCGAGACGTCATTCCAGCCAAAATGGACAGAGCCTCATTTACCCGAAGGTTTTGAGGGATGTCCTTCCTCATCTGCATAAAGGCATTTATAGAGGAACATTCAGGACCCGTAGGTCTTCATTATTTATTGTGGACGCCACAGTGACAAAATGGTTACGCAAATGTGTAGGCACATCAAACAGTCATTATCACAGCAACATTCAATACAGCAATAAACGGTAGACAGCATTACAATGATGAGTCAGATGCATGTTATATTTCAAAGTGCTGTAAATGTAGTCAGGTGAACAACTCCATCCTTTTCTATAACAGCCAGGAGATAACCAGATGTATGAGATCAGTTCACTCTCCTTAGTTTGACTTCAGCAAGACAGACACGTCTGCCGAAGTATAAATAATGTCCTCAAGAATATCCTCTAGATAATAAAGGTTTTCTAAACCTAGTTCATTTAACAAAGTAGCAAGTAATGGTCCTTGGTACATGCATCAACCGATGCAGTACAATGCAGCGACATGTGAGCTGGGAAAGAACATCTCGTGACGACGACTTTCGGAGACAGGCTATGAATCGAAATCGCTCACGACCCAAAATCGATAGAGTTAATGAAAAAGTCAATTTACCTTGCTTTCATGAAATACACAGAAATATCACGCCTCCCGACATGTGGGAAAACACTAGAGGTATTATCTCGACTAAACGAAATATCCATAAGAGGACTACACATCCCTGACAGAACAAAAAAAAGCGGAGATCCCCTCTTCAACGAGGCATCTCTTTCGCCATTCCAAATCGCTCACTCCCACTAGTGGTGGGCGGAAACCGATCGACAAACAACAAGACAAGTCATGCGCAGTCCAGCGCAAAAATGACCACAGCTCAAAAGTTAACTGCATTCGATACCAACGCGAGAAGACAAATGCTTACCGAGAAAAGTGACTATAAATTACAAGCAGTTGTTGCCCTTGCGTTATAAAACAGATATTGAAATAAAACGATGTTGCGAGAATTTATCACGCAACATATCACCACCTCCTCCCGATAAAAAAAAAAATGTGGAACATATTTTTTTTTTTCAATATCAAAGAGCAAGCGATAAGCGGCTCAAAACGCACGAATTATGCGCTGATAATTAACTAAATTGCCAAACAATAGGCTAATTATAGAGTGTCTGGTGAGGATATACCTCAACAGAAAAAATAAATATGTCTCAAAAAATATTCACATCGGGGAGGTGTCACCAACACACATCACGTTAGCATGTAAACACAATATACGTATGCAAGTTACTATAATCATCATTAAACAGCATACTCTAATATTGTCTTTAAAAATGGATGTACAAATCTGATAGGAAAATTTAAATAGTACATTCTTTGACATGTAATGACATAAGTACATAGTAAAGTTAAACTACATGACGATCCAGGACATATGCTCTGGTATTCCGAGGGTAAGTACACAATCTAGAACTCGTAAGGTAAGTCCTCAGCTCAACAATGACATTCTGAGAAAGTACAAGCAATATAATGCTAATTAATAACTAATATGCTTCATAAGGTACAATACATTATTAATAATTGTGGCTGTTTAGTAAACTAACGGCCCTTATATTAACTACTCAGTCCTCCTCTATCATCTTAAAAACGAACAGAAGAAGATGACAACAAAGCACGATAGTGTGTACATATAAAGTAAGTACAGATGTGCTAATCTATTGTAGTAATATAGGTGTGTTATGACTCTGTAATATATAGGAATATAGGACAGAAGTATTAGTTGGAGTCATGTGGGCATCTAGACAAAATGTCAGCCATCACATTATCCGCACCACGGATAGCTCGTACCGTGAAGTGAAAAGGTTGAAGAGCTATAGCATATCGAGTGGATCTCGAACTCTTCAAATTCTTAGTCTGAATAGCTGTAAGAGCTTTCTGATCAGTCTCTAGAATGAAATGTGCGCCCAGGAGGAATCTTTGTAGTTTTAGAATTGACCAAACCATCGCTAACAACTCACGGTCTAAAACCGAGTAGTTCCTCTCTGCCGCATTTAGTTTTCTAGAAATGTACATAACAGGATGCAGAGTATTTGCATATTCTTGCATCAGTGCTGCTCCAATCCCAGTGGATGAAGCATCACTCCGAAGAACAAAAGTCCTATCAAGAGTAGGTAATCTTAAGATGGGAGGAGAAGAAAATATATTCTTGATTTGGTCTAGTGAAGATTGGCATTCTTCAGACCAACGGACCAGATTAGGCGAACCTTTCTTCAACAATGTTGAGAGAGGTGCCATGATCGAAGATAAATTTGGAATAAATCTCCCATAAAATTGAATTAAACCTAAGAGACTCCTAACTTGTTTCTTCGTTTTAGGAACAGAGATGTTCAGTATTTTGGAAGTATTGTGGTCTTCTGTCTTCAAGAGACCATGACCAACACGATGACCCAGGAAAGAGATTTCACCAAAACCAACAAAAGCTTTAGAAGGTTTTGCTGTCAAATTATTCTCACGTAGAGTGGACAGTAAGTCATATAACCCTAAATAGTGATCTTCCCAGGTATCACTGAAGAGACAGATGTCATCTAAGTATGCGATGACATCCGAACGATGTGACAGAATTCGACGCATCATGCGAACGAAAGTGGCAGGGGCGTTCATGAGACCAAAAGGCATAACATTCCATTGAAATAGACCCCTAGGTGTAGAAAAAGCAGTAAGAGGTTTGGCATGCTCTGCTAAAGGCACTTGCCAATAACCTTTAGACAAGTCAAGTTTAGTGAAGAATCTAGAATTAGAAAGTCTAATCAGTAGATCTTCTAACAAAGGCATCGGTTCAGCGTCGAACTTTGTGACCTGATTCAATTTGCGATAATCAACGCAAATTCGTATGTTCTTATCCTTCTTCCGGACAAATAACCATGGAAGAAGAATATGGTGAAGTCGATGGTTCAATTATATTTAATTGAATCATTTCATCCAATTCCTTTTCCACTTGCGACTGAAAGTGTATAGGAATAGGATACGGCCTAACCCTAATTGGATTATTGTCGGTAAGAATTATGTCATGTTCTATGACATCTGTGTGTCCAGGAATGTCAGTGAGAACATCCTGAAATGTTTGTAACATCGACAAGTCTCGTCGATGTTCGTCACCAGAAAGATTAGGAGAAACAGAAACGTTTTTCCAAGATTCCGTGGAATGTAATGGAACCACTGGAAGGGGAAGGTTGACATCAGAGAAGGTAGCTTCCTCATCCTGAATGACAGACAGGGATGAATAATGACCGTGAGGTGCAGGAGCATCATCCGTTGCCTGGAAAATAGGCAGCAAATAGTCCGGACGTTCGTGAAATTCCGAAAGCATGTTTATGTGGAAAGTTTTATGCTGTCCATCAATATCGACCACATAGTCAACATCGGAAATCCGAGAGACTATTGCATACGGACCTTTCCATGCAATAAGAAGTCTATTTTCCCTACTGGGGAGTAGGACGAATGCTTTGTCACCTGGACAAAGTTGTCGTAGACATCTATTCTTGTTAGCAAACTGCCTTGCCTTCTCTTTAGCAATTTCTGATGAAGCAGTTGCTAGCTTACATGCCTCAATGATCTTTTGTCTAAGAGCAATGACATACTCATATGAGGATTGAGTTTCATCGCTAATATCATCGGCAGTGATGAGATCGTGTAATAAAGACATAGGGCCGCGTGGACGCGCGCCAAAGACAAGTTCGAAGGGAGAAAATCCTGTGTGTTCATTAGGGACTTCTCTATAGGCAAAGAGAGCCGCGGGCAAAACCCTGTCCCAATCTTGAGGATGATCTTCAGTTATCTTACCAAGCAAAGTCTTGAGCGTTCTATTCAGACGCTCAACTAACCCATTAGACATAGGATGGTAGATACTACTGAGAGATCGTTCAATATGTAAGGTAGACATCACCTGTGACATAGTGTCAGATATGAGTTGAGTGCCATGGTCTGACAATATTTCTCTGGGGAACCCCAAGCGAGAAAATATCAACCAAAGAGCATCTGCGATATCTGTAGTAGATATGCTCTTAAGAGGAATAGCCTCTGGCCAACGTGTGCACATATCGACACATGTAAGGATAAACTGATGTCCTCTGGCCGACTTGACCTTAAAAGGGCCAATAATATCTATGGCCATTTTCTGAAACGGCCGAATAGGAATGTCAGCAGCCTGGATAGGCGCAGCATGTCGCGGTCCTCTAGATTTGACCTCCTGACATACCTTGCATGATCGGCAGTAAATACGAATGTCCTTATTGACAAAAGGCCAAAAGAAAGCCGCAAGGACTCTCGACTTCGTACGGGCAAAACCCATATGTCCAGCACATTGCGAGTCATGAGCATGTTGTAATATTTGGACTCTCATGCTCTTGGGAACAAGAATTTGCGAATGTGCCGACGTAGTCGAATCTTGTACCATACGTACAAGTACGCCGTTTCTCATTGCAATCCAAGATTTTCTATTTGTATCCTGATTCGGATCACCTTTCTTCGCAAGAACGAAGAATTTTTTTAAAGAAGGATCTTCTTCTTGCAATTTTATGAAAGAGTCACGAGTGATTACTAAGTGACTATCTTGGCTATCAACTCCATTATCACTATTCAGTGAAGTTTCGGGTGTTTGTAGAGCTTGTGCTCTTGTAACTACTGCATTTGTAGCTTGCATGTTATTATCTTCCCAAGCAGCAATCTGCTGTGGGGTACACTCCCTAACTCCGTGAATACGACCAATAATAAGGTCCGCAATAGGATTAGGTAAGAGACAAGCATGCACATCTCCAGTAAAGAAAGGAGTGGCAATGCGAATTACAGCAGTAGGATATTTTTCTAGAGTGCCGCCAAATGTGACACATTTAATAACCCTTCCTGTAGCACAAGATGGATCTACAAGCGATTGTCTAACACCAATAGTGGTGCATCCGGAATCGAAAAGTAGTGAGACCGGAGTATCATTAACAAGACCCTTATGTAGAATTAAAGAACCCCTCCCGTCATGCGCAACAGCAGCAGGAAGAGCGGGAAGTGGGTGACCACAACTCAAAGTAGTTATGGTACCCGGTTCGAATAAAGTACTGCATTGGGGGCATTTGTTTGCTCTTTCAAAGTCAAAAGCAGAACTAGTGACAGCGTCAAAGTTTTTACTATCAACAACATGATTACAGGCTCCCTCAGTTTCCTGTTGTACAGCATTAGCCTGCTGATATCTCTTTTTTTTGTGTTGAGATCTACCCCGACTATTATTACCTCTGAAGTTATCAGAGTTATTATTATCTCTGCAGTTATTATTGTCTCTATTGTAATTGTTATCCTGGTTCGAATACCAGTTTCCACGATTACTATCATGTTCACATTGATGCGAACATCTATTTGTTTGGTTTTGAGGTCTTCGGCAGGAATAACCTCTATTACCATATCCTCTTTTGAAATGCCTATAATTATTAGGGTGATAGTAACGAGTACTATCAGGTTGTCTCCAATTCTTCGAAGAAGAATCACCATGAAATTGGTTTCCATGATTTTGACAGAAATTACCGCTGCCCTTTCTCAAAATTTTGTTGGGATCTACGAGCAAAGTTTTGACCATACGGAGCTGCCGAAGCAACTGGTAAACCTTCTTTCACCTTAGAGTTACCCATGGTTATGTGTGGGTGCGCAGTTACGTATTGGCAACAGAAATCTTCCATTTCTTTTATTGTTTTAGGTTTACGTTCATGAAGGAAAGCAAGGAAAGACTCATTGACAGACGACATGACTTTGTCTCTAAGTATTAAGTCCATAAGTCCTTCATAAGTTTTTTCCGTCTTAGATAGTTCAACCCATCGTGAGAAAGTAATGCGTATTCTTGCAATAAACTCGGAGAATTCAACTCCATTTTCAGGTAACATGTTTTTAAATTGTAGACGATAGCCGTCTTCGTTAAGCTGATATTTCTTTAACAAAGCGGCCCTGACAACCTCATAATTGCTCTTGTCAGGTTCATCCACCATATTTAATATACTTAGAGCTTTACCTGTCAGTATCCCTGATAACTGATAAACATATTTTGCTTTGTCTATGTTATGAGCTGTACATGCTTGTTCAAATCTGTCCAGATAGAACATTATGTCATCACTGGAAGGACTAAATGTTGGTAACTTAATCTTAAAAGTATCATTATTAGCCTTCCCAGAAGATGAACCCTTGTTTGAATCATTACCATTACTCATGCTCGTCAATTTCAATTTCTCCAACTCTAAAGCTAAGAGTTTTTCTTCATGTTCCATTTTTGCTTTCCTCTCATCAGACTCTCTTTGTAACTTCCTTTCTTCAGCTTGAGCCTGCATTTGAAGTCTTTCATTTTCAGCTTCTTTTTCAAGTCTTTTATTTTCAGCTTCTTTTTCAAGTCTTTTATTCTCAGCCTCTAGCTGTAGCTTTCTTTCCTCAGCTTCTGATTCCCTTTTTTGTTTTTCCATTTCCATTTGGAATCTCTTTTCATCCACCTGCATCTGCAGTTTCTTTTGTTCAGCTTCCATCTGCAGTTTCTTTTGTTCAGCTTCCATTGCTTTATCATATCGAGCAGTTGCAAATTCTTCTAACTTATCACCAGTCTTGCCAAGCAATTTACCCTGCTCAATAAAGTGCTCAAATGTAGACATGTTGTCTAACATATGAGTCCAAAACCTGAAATAATTAACTAATTTATTTCAAACCTAAGTGTAACAAGTCTTAATTAAGCACTTGTATATTCACATCACCTTATATTATCCCAGTCTCTGTGGGAAACAAGTCTCCAATCAAAGAACTTGTATATGAAATATCAGCACTCAAATTCTTGATCATAAGTGCACTTCTCATTCAATAGTGCACGACACTATTCATCATTCATTTATCATCAGTATAGTAGTAACAGTGCATTAGCATAGCCCATTAACTAATTACTATAACTGTAAACAATGACTATGTAAACACATGCAGAATGTAAACATTGAAAATGTAAACAATACAAACAATGTAAACAATAACAATGTAAACAATAACAAAGATCAGCAACAATACAAAAACTTTCGCAGAAATCAACTAAAAATAAAGCAGAAATTAATGAAATATCACAAAAAAATGTGACGATATCTGCGATAGAATTAAACAAAATACATGACACCACAGTGTATAAACAAAAATGTTGTATGAAACTAAATTATAGACAAGAGTAGGCTAACAAATACAAACAAATCACAACAAAACTAAAGAATGTGAAATAATAACGAAAACAATATTAAAACATGTCATCACAGCTAACATAAATAGCAACAGAAGTCGCTTAGCAAATTTCCAGTATCGGAAATTTGCAAACCCTACAGAAAACGCTCACAATAGACGACCTCTATGACGTGGCATAATCTAACGGAGACACCACCCAACCGAGAACCCGCTGAAATATAAACATATAAATATACAAATAACATATAGACATATAACATATAGAATGAGATGATACACAGAAGACTCAGCAGAAGTATAAGGGCACAGTTTACATACAAACAGGCCACTTAACTTAAAGGCTTCCAATCGTAGAACAGCAGAAAAACGGATGTCAATCAACGTCCTAAAGAGCGAAGCTCCAACGATGATGGCACATCTGAACTGCTTCCACTGCTAACACGATGGTACAAGAGCTTCTGACATACTGTGTGTTGAGTTGTTTCGGCACTTGACCTTCTAATCCAAAAGTAAGTTGATGGAAATCGGTATTTGGCCTTCTTCAGAAAACAACCCGTTTCAACCGGCACTTGACCTTCTCAAAAAACGACAGCACTGGAACCTTGACAGCAGCAACTTGCTTGACTTGCGTAAAAGATAACAGCAGTCCGAGTTATCCGGCAACATGTAACAACGCCGGGTACTGTCAAATTCTTGTTTCCGTCAAAAAGTTGAAATTTTGACTTTTACCGGGCAACGCCGAGTACTTTGAAAATTTTGAAGATGTTGACTGTATTGAAGAATGTTAATTTCTTGAAGGATGCTGATGAATTCTTGTTGAAAATGAAGTGGGTAAGGGACCCCGTGTTTGCTAGTACCAGAATCAAACCAGCTTATGGCCACCAAATGATGCGTGACGCCATATGATGATGGATGGCATCCGCATGTCTGGTTTTGTGTAGTGTGTAGATGTGTTCAGTCAAAACAATGTTCATGCAACAATAACAGGGCAATCCACATAGGACGTCAGTAAACTCACGACGTATAAAGTCAATGATTCTTGAAACAGCCGTTGACGTTTTTCTTCATTATTTATTGTGGACGCCACAGTGACAAAATGGTTACGCAAATGTGTAGGCACATCAAACAGTCATTATCACAGCAACATTCAATACAGCAATAAACGGTAGACAGCATTACAATGATGAGTCAGATGCATGTTATATTTCAAAGTGCTGTAAATGTAGTCAGGTGAACAACTCCATCCTTTTCTATAACAGCCAGGAGATAACCAGATGTATGAGATCAGTTCACTCTCCTTAGTTTGACTTCAGCAAGACAGACACGTCTGCCGAAGTATAAATAATGTCCTCAAGAATATCCTCTAGATAATAAAGGTTTTCTAAACCTAGTTCATTTAACAAAGTAGCAAGTAATGGTCCTTGGTACATGCATCAACCGATGCAGTACAATGCAGCGACATGTGAGCTGGGAAAGAACATCTCGTGACGACGACTTTCGGAGACAGGCTATGAATCGAAATCGCTCACGACCCAAATCGATAGAGTTAATGAAAAAGTCAATTTACCTTGCTTTCATGAAATACACAGAAATATCACGCCTCCCGACATGTGGGAAAACACTAGAGGTATTATCTCGACTAAACGAAATATCCATAAGAGGACTACACATCCCTGACAGAACAAAAAAAAGCGGAGATCCCCTCTTCAACGAGGCATCTCTTTCGCCATTCCAAATCGCTCACTCCCACTAGTGGTGGGCGGAAACCGATCGACAAACAACAAGACAAGTCATGCGCAGTCCAGCGCAAAAATGACCACAGCTCAAAAGTTAACTGCATTCGATACCAACGCGAGAAGACAAATGCTTACCGAGAAAAGTGACTATAAATTACAAGCAGTTGTTGCCCTTGCGTTATAAAACAGACATTGAAACAAAACGATGTTGCGAGAATTTATCACGCAACAGTGGTGCACCACACACAGTCAGTAAAGACAAAGGTCGCCTGCGGCCTACAATCATAGCAACTTTTATAAATATCTTCACAAACACTAGCATTCACAGCAACTTCCATAAATATATACACATACACTTGCAATCAGAGCAACTTTTAAAAATATCTATAAACTAGCAATCAAAGCAACTTTTATAAATACCTACCCATACACTAGTGATCATAGTAACTTGAATATACTTCTACACATACACTAGCATTCATGGCAACTTTCATAAACATCAACATATACACTAGCAATCATAGCAACTTTTATAAATATCTACACATACACTTGCAATTATAGCAACTTTTATAAATACCTACCCATACACTAGCAATCATAGTAACGTTCATAAATATCTACACATACACTAGCATTCATAGCAACTTTCATAAATATCTACAAATACTCTAGCAATCATAGCAACTTTTATAATTACCTACACACACACTTGCAATTATAGCAACTTTTATAAATATCTACATATTATTCATCAGCAATCATAGCAACTTTTATAAATACCTACACATACACTAGCAATTATAGTAACTTTTATAAATGTCTACACATACGCCAGCATTCACAGAACTTTTATAAATAACTCCACATACATTAACAACAGTAGCAACTTTTATACATACCTACATATACACTAGCAATCATAGCAACTTTTATAACTACCTACATAGAATCCAGAAATCATTGTAACTTTTATAAATACCCACACATGCACTAGCAATAGTCGGAAATTTTACAAATACCTTCACTTGCTGAAGCAATCACAGCAAACTGTCTTTTATAAATATCTACACATACACTAACAATCAAAGCAACTTTTATAAATATTTTCACAAACACTAGCATTCATAGCAACTTCCGTAAATATATACATATACACTAGCAATCACAGCAACTTTTATAAATATCTGCACATACGCATGAATTCATAGCAACTTCTATAAATATCTACACATAAACTAGCATTCACAGCAACATTTATAAATACCTACATGTACTCTAGAAATCATAGCAACTTTCATAAATATCTACATACCCACTAGCAACTATAGAAACTTTTATAAATATCTACAAACACATAAGCAATTATAGATACTTTTATAAATATCTACACACATACTAGCAATTATAGAAACTTTTATAAATAGCTACACATACAATAGCAATCATAGCAACTTTTATAAATATCTACCCATACACTAGCAATCATTGTAACTTTTATAAATACCCACATATGCACTAGCAATCGTCGCAAATTTTACAAATACCTTCACATGCTGAAGCAATCACAGCAAACTGTCTTTTATAAATGTCTACACATATGCCAGCATTCATAGCAACTTCTATAAATATCTATACATTCACTTGCATTCATAGCAACTTCTATAAATATCTACACATACACTAGCAATCATAGCAACTTTTATAAATACCTACCCATACACCAGCAATCTTAGTAACTTTCGTATATATCTACACATACACTAGCAGTCATGGCAACTTTCATAAACATCTACACATACACTAGCAATCATAGCAACTTTTATAAAAACCTACATATACACTTGCAATCATAGCAAATTTTATAAATACCTACACATACACTAGCAATTTTAGTAACTGTTATAAATGTCTACACATACACCAGCATTCATAGCAACTTTTATAAATATCTACATATACACTAGCAATCATAGCAACTTTTATAAATACCTACATATACACTTGCAATCATTGCAAATTTTATAAATACCTACACATACACTAGCAATCATAGTAACTTTTATAAATATCTACACATAGATTAGCAATAACAAAACTTTTATAAATACAGTTAGAGTAGCAATCAAAGTAACTGTTATGTAAAAAAAACTACACACATACAAGCAATCATAGTAAATTTTTTATAATATCTACACATACGCAGTGACTTTTATAAACAGACACACACTAGCAATCATAGTAACATTTATGATATCTACACAAGCACTAGCAATATAGCAAGTTTTATAATGTCCACATACACATTAGCAACTAAAGTAACTTTTACCAAAATATACACATGCACTAGCAAATATCGTAGGCTCACTACCTTCCATCTACGGTGTCTACACCACATCCTCGGTATTTCGTGGAAATACAAAGTGACAAATGTCAAAGTGTTGTCACGTGCTGGCCTTCAAAGCATGTATACTCACTCTGCTTAGACAGCGCAGACTATGCTGTCTTGGCTATGTCCGCCGCATGGAAGATGGTCCCATCCCGAAAGATATCTTCTACAGACAGCTGGAAGATTGCAAAAGAACAATTCGGGGACCGCAGCTGAGGTTCAAAGATGTGTGCAAGCGAGACATGAGAGCACTGGGCATAAATCCAGCAACCTGAGAGCATGAAGCTGCTGCTCGCTTCAAGTGGCGATGCTTTATACGGCGCCACCTCAGATTGGGCGAAAAGAAGCTAACACAGCAAGTTGAAGTGAGGAGAAAACATCAAAACGAACATAAGGAAAATAAGCAGCCGAGGGTTGTCACATCAGGGGCGAATTCCCATAGTCAGTTATGACTGAAGGGATTATTATTATTAAAAGTTAAAGAGAAAATAAAGAAAGGATCGTTTTACACCCCCATTGAAGCATATTGAGAACATGGTGGTAGGCCCATATTTTATTGAACATATGGCACACAAGGGGTGAAGTGGCCAGCATCACGCCGGCCACCCTTAACTTTCCCAGCAGGTTACAAGGAAGCAGCCCAATTCCTTTGTCTATGTTATGAGAAGAAGGCTGGAATATATCGTGACAACAGGAAAGGCTGAAGGAGAAAGAGATACAGAACAACAAAGAGGGGAGACAGTGGACAGTTTGACATTATAGCATGCGAAGGAAGTCAACAACAGAATTGATAAATAGTACTGGATACGGGAAGTTGTGGAGAGGCATGATCGCCTACGCCAACAGGCACGGTACTTGCCGGGGAAAAAAGAAGTTTCCACGTATATACGCATTCTAAGATAATATGATAAGTATCCAAACATCATTATTCGTGTGCTTCCATCTCATGCAAGTTTCATTTCTTCCATACTAAACAAGGATAAGTTGTTGTCACCTCTAAGAAGTGCCTGCATAATTAAATGTATTAAAAAACGAAAGACGAAAATCTGAAACAAGAAAACAAATTTAATTGCATGGGCACAATTATTAACATCGAGTCAAAGACATTTCAGAGAGATAAAGATATACACTATATGTAGTGATGGAAGATCAAGTAAAGAAATCAAGACAAGACTTCATATGACCTCAGCTGCCTTGACAAGGCTGAATGTGATCTGGAAAAGTAACATCAGTTTTTCTGTGAAGATCAAATTATATGAATCACTTGTATTATCTATTCTCTTGTCATGAGTGTAGAGATGGCTGGACTCAACTCACTGCGATGCTGATACGTGTGCCGAAGGATTTCAGGCTTTCGAGAATTAATTGTTATAGACGAAATTTGCAAATTTGCTATTAAGAGCACTAAACATTAGGTCTATGTTAGAGAGTAAGTAAAACACGCCTGCGGCGACCAAGAACCACTTTTGTT